>CM035439.1:49628069-49840569 GCA_020310875.1 Ceratopteris richardii | reverse complement strand
TGATGAGTTTGTTACTCATGAAAAATTTGCAGACCTAAAAGAATAGATCCCTAGGTTAGAGAGAGACATAGGTAGCATGACGTCTCTCATTGAGCAGTCTCAAATGATCTCACTTGAGACACATGCCACCTCTTTCCTAGCTAGGAAGGAGAGAAACTCCTACTCTTCCTATAGAGATGACTAGGAAAGATCTTTCTTTTCCTAGTAAGCACAAAGGAGGGAGCTCTAGGGAAGCTCCCCTCCAGAAAGACTTGAAGCCACCTACCTTTACGAGGGATGACTGAGATAGAAACAAGGATGTAATCTACACTTGTTTGCAAAAGTGGAATGATTTGCATCAACTAAAGGGCACCCCACTTGAGTATAGTCATTTTCAGCATGTACATCTTTTTATCGTATAGTTAGGACTTTGAGCATTGTACAAACATTTCATCTATAGAAATGTAAATATGGACAGGACTTTTAACTATTCTTTCTTGCAAGAGTGTGTTGTTAAAAGTTTTAAAGATCTTATGTTTGAGTTTAGAGATGTTTTTCCCACTGACTTACCTAGAGGGCTACCACCTTAGAGAGGGGATATTGACCATGCTAGTGAGGTAGTTACTAATACTAACCCTATTTGTAAGCCACCTTATAGGCTTAGTGTTTCTTAGCATGAGGAGGTTGAGAGGAAACTATAGGACTATTTAGATAAGGGCTTCATTAGACCTAGTAACTCACCTTGGGCATCGCCAATGCTCCTAGTTAAGAAGAAGGACAGCTCTATGGGATTATGTATAGACTATAGAGCACTAAATAAGGTAACTATCAAAAATAGGTTTCCAATCACTAGATTGGAAGACCTATTTGATCAGTCACATCAAGCTAGGTGTTTTACCAAGCTTGACCTTAGATCAGGGTATCATCAGATTAGGATTAGGGCAAAGGATATCCGGATTGTAATTTTGCAATCAAGTCCTCCACGGTTTGTTGATTCATAAAGTGATGTTATCCAATACGACCAACTTGCAAATTAAGGTGTGCCTTGATACCATTGTTGAAAAAGTTTGCATGATTGTTTCATAAGGAAAATCGTTTGGAACATTGGATAATTTTTTATGATTTTTATTCACCTTTTTTTTTTAAAACAATTTTTTTTTGGGGAAAAAATCCCTCGTGTGAAGCCTTCCGCCTTCACTTTCATTTGTGTCCGAGTGTGGAGAGAAGTTTTGGAGAGGTCAAGCGTCACCTTGAGCTCTAGAAGTAGGAGGGTTGAGAGTCCCCTTGGACTTGTCCTTGAGAAAGTTGAACCTTGATAAATTAGAAGTGTAGGCCCTTAGTTAATATCAACCGCACTATCATCATGGGTAGAGCTCTCTGTGTGATTTGTAGCTATGCGAAACCCCTTGGAAACAATCAATGGAAATGCAAATATTTCATGGGTCACCATATGGATACTTCATTTTATTAGACATTGGTCTCCAAAGACATCTACATGTACTGTCGACACTAGGATGCCTTGCACAAGGAACATCATGGCTATCATGCATGACTTTTCTTCTCAAATCTTGGGAATCTGGTATGCCAAAACGCTAAAAGTAGTTTTTCAACATACTTTGCTTGATGCATAACAATTCCCCCCTCAACAGATACAAGCTGGATGCAATAGTAGCTCAAAAGACCAAGATAAGTGACATTAAAAGTATGTTGCAAACACGGAGAAGACGGATGGCTGGAATAGCTCTCTCTCTCTATTGACGATGTTCAAAAGTGAAGTAAGAGCTGAATAATATCCCTAAGTACAAAGTACCATCCCGTATGAGTGAATCATGTATGTGGTAAGATGGGAAAAAACCTCTAGCCAGCACTAGAGTAAAAAGTGCCCATGTATAGGAAAAAGGTTCACACAAAGCTACTCGAGGAACACATAAGTGTAACAATTCAATCATGTATCACCTTATGTATGTGTTAGGGTAGAAGATAAGTCATTATGTTACTCGTTTTGTGGGTAGAAGATAAGTCATTATGTTTCATCAAGAGTACATTCCTACTAGTTGTATTAGAAGGAAAGACAAGAAAGTAAACATCTTCTTCATCTGAAATAGAAAAAAGGTGAACATTCTCTGAAATTATTGAGATACCTATGTGACACACTTCTATGAGACAAATCTTGAGGAGAAAAAATAAATCTTGTACATGGTGTGCATGTGTTTGTGTGTGGATGCATGCTTTTTAGCAAGAAGCAAGGTGCAAGAAGTGACTGCTTCATCACGTACCTCTGAAAGGCAATCAAGAAATAAAGTGAACGGACAAAAAAATGAAGATGGGCTGTATCTCCGCCATTATGAAACCCTTTACTTTTTTTCCTCTGCAATGTCATACCTGTATACACCCAGAATAGGGATAGGAGCCCCTCTGGATTCATTATGATGGTACTCTATAGCATATGATTTCACATTCTCTATCCCTTTTTTTTTTGTGCACAGCTGGAACTTCTTTATTGTATTTGTTACATGATACTATCGTTTAGCACTTGTCGATGGTTTTTACTTTTTTGCCTTTAATTTCTGCTGATTACAGAGTACATACCCCCACAATTGGACGCTGTCTCATGGGCCAAACTTGGCCTTTAGTAGACATTAATTTATGTATATTTTTTTCTTTTCATTTTCTCCTGTTTGCTGTATAGCTATACAGGGTTTGAGGTCTTATTTGGTGCATATGAAAGTGATTTTTTCTGTGTTTCTCTGTCAGCTGTTGGAGACAGTCATGAAAAATTGTGGTGATGTTGTTCACCACCAAGTTGCAACAAAAGATGTCCTTCATGAAATGGTGAAGATTGCGAAGAAAAATGTAAGGCTATCGTGACAAGATGTTTATGCTCAACTTCTTAAATCTATGCTCAACTAAGTGAATCCATCAATACACGTTTGTCCTTTGTTCAGGTTGTGATTGTAATTCTTCAGATTGTGATTGTTTGTGTCTAAGCACATCTATGAAGAGCACAACCTTTTTGGCCTTGCATCCATGTTTTAGAACATATTTTTTTGTGCAGAAGGATGTGCAGGTTAGAGATAAGATACTCTCACTTCTTGACATTTGGCAAGAAGCTTTTGGAGGTCCAAATGGGATATACCCTCAGTTCTTCCTAGCATACGATGAATTACGAGTATGTCAATGCAGTACTGCATCAAGATCAATCCAAATATTCTTACAGTTTTACCACATGCTGCCCTCAGATGATGTTTTTTTGAACATGCAAGTTTCTGGTAATTTATATACTGATTTTGCAGCGCACAGGGGCTATCTTTCCTCACAGAACAGAGAACCCTACTCCTTTATTTACCACTCCACAGACATACACCATTTCATCAAATCTTTCTTCTTCTTTGGACGCACCAAGCATGATGCCTTCAGGTTCGCAAGCACCCAGACAAAATGACCTCTCCCTTTTGAGGTATATGGATCTTATTCCTACTCTTATAAATTAGCTTTAAACTGTATCTTCTTGTCTCCACATAGTGGATTTCAACGAAAGAGTTTGTGATCAATCTGTGGTATCGTTCTTAAGTTCTTAGGAAAGAAAACTTCTAGTGTCTACTGAGATGTGTTGAAAATAGATAGATGGATAGAGAGGTAGGTAGATAGGTAGATAGATAGATAGATAGATAGATAGGTAGGTAGGTAGATAAGTAGGTAGGTAGGTAGATATGTAGGTAGGTAGGTAGATGGATAGTTAGATGGATAGGTGGGTGTAGGCATACTGTCTGGAAGAGTGCCTTGATAAGCATCAATTGTGTAGCAAGCTCTCTCTTGACGATATGGTGGGGTGTTGAAGGACTTGCTACGAATAAGTTTGGCAATCATAAGTATGTGTGGTCTCTCCATGGCTGTCCATGCTTAGGCGGTGAGCCCTGGCCCCCAAATGGCTATTCCATAGATGAGGGCTGGAGTAACCAAAGTGTCGAATGGCCACCCCTTGGTGGGGGTCTCCTAAAAATGTGCCTCGTGACACTATCTCTCCATCAAAGCCAATGCCGCATATCCACAGATGGTGCGATCACGGGCTGCTTGAGACATGGAGAACACCCAAAGGTTGTTGTAAAAGTCACTCCCAGATATACATATGACCCAACCACCTCTGTGGGTCCACCCGCCACACTGACAAAACTTTGTCTCACGTGTGCTGATGTATGGAAGATCAGAACCTTGGTTTTGCCAAGGTCCACATATAAACCTCTGTGGGTGCATAAGTCGTCTAGGCCATGTAGGTGATGCTATAGGATGCTTGGCTTGTAGGTCAAATTGATCTCTGTCTCTCCCATGCTGTAGTTGTAAGATGGCTCTTCTCACCTTCTTCTGTGCGAAGAAAGCTGCTCCATCATGTGGTCGTGGGCTATCCTGATGCGGGAGACATCCTGGTCGTCGGTGCCCAACCGTACGTGGTCTGTGTAGCACTCTCTGTGCCGTTGCCTGCTTGAGCATGAGCCCCATGCCTTTGAAAGGCAGGTGTGTCTGATGTGGCTCAAGTCGTCGAAAGAACTGAGTAATCGTCTGCAAGGTGCACGTCTGTGTCCAATGTGTGCGCTATAGCATCTGCTCTGGTCTCTCATATGCTGTTGTGATGAAGCAACCCATCCTCCGCTGGTCTCCGGTGGTCATGCACAATTGGAGTGACTCCTCAGTATGGAACTGTGCTCGTAGGTCTGAGTATGCTGTACATCTCATAATTAAGTGCTCCTCACTCTCTCTTTGTATGGCATACTAGGGCACCACCTCTCCTCTTGGGGGACTCCTCGGGCAAGACCTCTCTCGATCTCGAGCTGATGTGCTGAAACTCGAAGTTGCCCAATGACGACACGGAGGTGGTGTGGTAGGTATGTCTGCATGTAACGTGGGGTCTCAATGAAGCCCTGATACGAGATTTGTAGGAAATGCTCATGCAATGGATCTCTTGGGCTGATCCATGTTCTTTGTATGTATGTATGCCATATCTCTTGATAGATGATCCTATTCCTGTCCTGGTGGGAGAGTGAGGAGGTGGGGTCGTGGGAGTCATACTGTACTAGTGGTAGTCTGTCTATGTCAAGTCCATGGTGGGCCAGCCAATCTCGTGTCTGTGCATACCATGAGGAGGTGTCCCCTGCCAACGCCATGTCACGTGATGCTTGGAAAGCTCTATAGGTGATGCGCTCTCTATCCATGCCCTGGATCCTGTGTAGTAAGCATACTGTCTCGAAAAGTGCCTCTACTAGCATCGGTGGTGCAACAAGCTCTTCCCTTACGATATCATGGGGTGCTTAGGCTTGGTTGCGAATGAGTCTAGTAATCATGAGAACCTGCAGTCTCTCCACTGTTGTCTATGCACCTTGGTTCCCATATGGTTGCTCCATACATGAGTGCTTGGGTAACCAAAGTGTTGAAGAGCCACCCCTTTGTGCGGGGTTCTTGAAAGTATGCCTCGTGGCACTGTCTCTCCATCAAAGCTAATGCTGCATATCCTCGTGTGATGCGATCTCGAACTGCTTGGGATATAACCTTGGTTTTACCAAGGTTCAGTGATAGTCCTCTATGTGTGCAGAAATCGTCTAGGCCGTGTAAGTGATGCTCTAGACCCTTCGAAGACTCTGAAACCAAGACAATATCATCAGCATATAAAAGGATGTGGACCTTGGTCCCTCGTACCTCAATGCCATCTCCTCCCTACTCCTGTATGAAGTCCACTATCTCATCAATGTATAGCCTAAAAGTGTGGACGAAAGAGGGCACCCTTGCTTCACCCTGATGGTGCTAGCAAGTGAATCTTATAGGCCGCCCAAACATCTCACTCTACCCAATACTCTCTCATATAGGGAGTAGATCCCCCATATCATCTCCTCTGGAGGCCCGATGTCGAGTAGGTATCTGAAGAGTCTCTCCTTGGGTACTGTGTCAAAGGCTTTTTGGAAGTCCACAAAGCAGTAGTATAATCTCTGTTTCCTCACTCGAGCCAGGTCGATTAGGCATCTCAAAGTGAAGATGTGGTATATGGTAGAGTAATCTCGTATGAATCTTGCTTATCTTGGAGCCTTGATACCCTTCCCCTTGGCGAGGGTGCTCAGCTTTGTCTCTAGTATTGCCCCATATAGCTTGGCCAGTGTGGGGCCAATCATGATCGTCGGGTATGTGGCTGGATCCATAACATCGCCTGACTTATGTATGGGCACTATGGTGTGCTCAGTCCATGAGTCAGGGAACCCCTCAACGAGTGCTCGATTGAAGAGGTGGGCGATGAGTGGTGCTAGAATCGTGCACCCATAGATGAGATGCTCTTCTCATAGGAAGAAATGGTCATGGGCTCTGCCATGCTGTAGGTGGGTGATCGCATGGCTCACCATCTTTGGTGTAAAGAAGTGAGAGGTGGTAGGGCGTGAGCTCTTTGGTGTGGGGATGGGTGGCTGGTCTCGAATCTGGTAGACTCTGCGCATATCTGTACCATGTGTCTGGCTCTCAAATGGGTGTGTGCTGTCTCCTCTCTCTAAAGTGTCGCCATGCCAGTGCATTGTTTCGACTCATGAGCAAGTGATAAATCGCAGTATTGTCTCTCCTCCCATTCCTGCCTCTTCTGACATGTGAGGCCTCGCATGCAGCACTGTGCCTGTGTGTGTAATCTCCCTTCTATGCTCTGCTGCTGTAGCTGCTCCCATAGCTCTCGACACTCATCATCATACCATCGATTTTGGGGCATGGATCCTGTGCGTGGTAGGTGTGCGTGTGTGTGGTAGGGGAAACTCTGTAGAGCTGAGCCATGTAGGATGGTGGTGATTTGTGAGGTGAGTGTGTCCAAAGGTGCAAGTGAATCTAGTGAGAGTAGGCGGGTGTGTAAATGGTGTATGTAGACATGTGAGAGTTCACGTGTGAAGTGTATCGTGGTATGTGGCACGGCGGGTGGGAGGGGGTCTAGTGTAAGTGATGTTGTAGACCCTGTAAGTGATGTTGTAGACCCTCTGCAGACTCTGAAACCAAGATAATATCATTAGCATATAAAAGAATGTGGACCTTGGTCCCTTGTATCTCAATGCCATCTCCTCCCTGCGGTAGTATGAAGTCCACTATCTCATCAATATATAGCCCAAAAAGTGTGGGGGCGAGAGGGCACCCTTGCTTCACCCCGATAGTGCTAGCAAGTGAATCTTATAGGTCGCCCGGACATCTCACTGTACCCGATACTCTCTCATATAGGGTGTAGATCCCCCATATCATCTCCTATGGAGCTGTGATGTCGAGTAGGCATCTGAAGAGTCGCTCCTTGGGGACTGTGTCAAAGGCTTTTCGGAAGTCCACAAAGCACGAGCATAATCTCCGTTTCCTCACTTTGCCTGTTGATCAGGCATCTCAAAGTGAAGAAGTGGTCTATGGTGGAGTAATCTCGTATGAACCTTGCTTGCTCTGGAACCCTGATACCCTTCCCCTTGGCGAGGGTGTTAAACTCTGTCTCTAGTAGTGCTCCATATGTCTTGGCCTGTGTGGGGCCAATCATGATCGTTGGGTATGTGGCTTGATCAATAACATTGCCCGAGTTATATATGGGCACTATGGTGTGCTCGGTCCATGAGTCAGGGAACCCCTCAACTAGTGCTTGATTGAAGAGGTGGGCGATGAGTGGTGCTAGAATCATGCACCCATAGATGAGATGATCTGCCTATAGGCCGAAATGGTCACGGGCTCTACCATGTTGTAGGTGGGTGATCGCACGGCTCACATCTTTGGTGTAGAAAAGTGAGAGGTGGTAGGGCGTGAGCACTATGGCCTTGGGATGGGTGGCTGGTTTGGAATTTGGTATAGACTCTGCGCATATTTGTACCATGTGTCTGGTTCTTGAATGGGTGTCTGCTGTCTCCTCTCTGAAGTGTCTCCATGCCACTGCACTGTCTCGGCTCATGAGCAAGTGATAAATATCCCAATACTATCTCTCCTCCCATTCCCACCTCTTCCGATGTGTGAGGCCCCACATGCGGCACTGTCCTTGTGTGTGTGTAATCTCCCTGGTATGCTCCGCTGCTTGCTCGTAGCTGCTTCCCTAGCTCTCGACACTCATCATACCACCAATTTTGGGGCATGGATCTTGTGCATGGTGGGTGTGCGTTTGTTTGGTAGGGGAAACTGTGTAGAGCAGAGTCGTGTAGGATGGTGGTGATTTGTGAGGTGAGTGTCCAAAGGTGAAAGTGGATCTAGTGAGAGTGGGCAGGTGTGTAAATGGTGTATGTAGACATGGGAGAGCTTGCGTGTGAAGTGTATCGTGGTATGTGGCACGTCGGGTGGGAGGGGGTTTAGTGGAAGGGGAGATGAGAGTGTGAACGTGATAAAAGTGTGGTGAGCTCCGAGTGGACATCTACCAATACCAAGTGAAGTGATGAGCGATACCCCAAAGAGGGTACCTAAGATGTAGTCTATTGTACTCTCGCTGGAAAGCATGTCAATCCGTCGGAGCTCGACCATCGGTGCATCCCATTATAAATAACGAGATGGTATCGGCTATCGAGCTCAAGTAGGTATCTGCGGTAGCCTATGGTGTCCTTGCCCCTGTCTCTTGATACTCAGCTGGTCCCTATCTCCTCTTCTTCTCATGAGCAATAACTACTTCATTTCATATGACTCATACTGGCGTGACTGTGTGAATCCATTGAAGTCCCCCATAAGGAAGACCTCACCAAGAGTGCTATAGTGTGGTGTAGGGTGAGTCACTGTCTTTGGGCTGCTCCTTCCGGTCATGTCCATAGTATTGGGATTCTCGTGGTGGGAAGTCGCAAATGGCTATGTAGATCCACCTCTCTGCTTCTATCTCCAAGTGTACCCACATGTATCGTGCCTCCTCGGGCTGGTGATGTGGATCAGACTTTGTAGCTCCTTTTTGAATATGATGGGGACACCCCGGATCCTCGTGCTGTACTCTGTCGTGTCTTGGTCCTGAATGTGGATGCCCATTGGAAATATGCTATATGGGGGAGCCCTCTCTATGGGCTCTCATGCGTCTTTGTGATGCAAACAAAATCGTGTGACTCGAGGATCTTCTCACATCTGTCTGGTCACGTCCAAAGTGCTCCATTGCAGTTTCCACACCACTCCTCTGAGTGGTGACTCCTTGTGATGTGTCGTAGGTCACGTAGGCTATTTGATAGGGTGTCCTATGACGGTACTATCACGGTAAAAAGCCTTCCTCCCCTGCTATTGTATCGATTGATTCAAATCTATAATACCATAACTTCTCTTTCTCAGAGTCATATTTTGTCTACTCTTCCGCATCGGATTTTCTCTTAACTTGTGCAAGTTTTGTTTCTCTCTCTTCAACCATTCTTGAGTGATCAAAAGCTTTTGATTGGGGATATCTTGTGATTGAGGAAGCGCTACAAGTGGTATCAGAGCATAATCGATCCTCGAAAACGATGGAAGATTTGACACAAAAGATCTGTGAGCAAGAGGAGCTTATTTAGAAGCTTCTTGGAGAATTACGCAAAGAACGAGGCGGAGAGAAACCAGAAGGTGCAACAAATTTGTTCTTAGAGCTGAATGATGAAGTGGATGAAAGTGTGGCAACATCTAGTGTGCCTAGAGGAAGACAGAAACGCAATTATGAAGATATGGAGGCGGGTGAGTTTCCCTCGACCAAGTCTTCAAGAAGAAAAACTGAATGATTTTGATGATGAGAAGAAGAGCCGTGAAGATCTCGAGGCATGGATTGAGGAGCTAGAGGATTTCTTTGATCTTTGGTAATTTAATGAGGAGTCAAAGGCAAAGGTGCGGATCTTACATGGAAGAAAGTCCTATATGCAAACATGGACGCGTTCTGGTCAGGTTCTATGGAAGGAATTTAGAGAGCAAGCAAAAAAACATTACTGTTCTCCACACTACCATATGGAGAAGAAGATGGAGTTCTATAATTTTTGACAACACAAGAGTGACAAGCATAGCTTGTTTGTTGATGAGTACAAAGAAGAGTTCCTACATCTTCACAAATATGCATTGGAGGTTAGTGGTGATGATTTGAAGAGCAAGTTTATTGAAGGGCTTCGTGAGGAGCTTCACTATCAAGTGAAGGGATCTGTGTGTGTTGAATTTTTGGATGCTCTTGCGATGGCAGAGAATTTTGAGAAGATGGAGAAGTTCAATTTGCAGAAGGCGAATAGAGCCAGATTCATTGCGATGGGACATAGGCCACAGAGACCTTCAAGGTAAGAATCTTGCTCGGGTGGAAGATCAAAGGAGGCATCAGCCCATCCATTGGAAGCAAGACCCTAATTTTATTGAGGGGGCAAAAGGACTCGGGTTGTATTTTCGTTGCGGGGAGCAAGGGTATCGGACATATGAATGCCCGAACAAGGCAATCTTTCCGCTTGCACAATCGAAGGCGACAAACATCATTAAGGAAGATTCAACAATTCAGAAAGCAGATGATGGAGGTAAGTGCCCTAACTCTACTTTACGTTGCATGGTGGCTAGTTCTTACCCAAGAGCTTCTGTAATTACGATTTCATTATGATTTCTATGCATAGAATCAGATTTTTGATCGATTCGGGTAGTATGCATTGTTTTCTAACTTTCAAATTGGTACACAATTTAGGGATATCCCTAAATATGCAGATAACAACACCTGTGGAGCCAATGGACGATTGTACTATATGAAAGGATACATTGAAAAACTTGCATTTACATTTTCTAATAGATGCTTTTCTGGGAGTTTCCATGTATTGAAATGAAACAGAATGATGCAATTATAGGCATGGACTCGATAGTTCAAAATTATGCAACAATTGATTGTCAACAAAAAACAATCACTTTGAGGCTAGACGGTGAATCTATCCACATTCTAGGTGATGTGCATAATCCTAAGTCTATTCTCATTTCTGCTATGCAAATAATTAGAGGTATACATGATGGGTGTAGAGCATTTGTAGTGCATGTGAACAATTTGCACGAGGAAGATGATGATGAAGATCTTCCGAATTATGTAGAAAATCTTTTGAAAGAATATGCAGAGGTATTTCCAGAAGACTTGCTTGGTAAACCTCCACCTAGGCAGATTGACCATGCCATTGACTTGTACCCAGGGAGCGAACCATATTCTAGAGCATCCTATAGATTTAACATAGATGAATTAGAGGAGCTTAAGATTCAATTAGATGTCAGAAAAAGAAAGAAAGCTCTTATAGATTATGTATTGACTATAGGGGTTTGAATAAATGAACAATTAAAAATAAGTACCCACCCCCTCACATAGATGGCTTATTAGGTCAATTAAGTGGAGGGACTATAGTCACTAAGATTGACTTAAGATTTGGTTATCACCATATTAGGATCAAAACAAAAGATATACCCAAGATAACTTTGCGAACATGTTATGGCCATTATGAGTTTACGGTTTTACCTTTTGGATTAACAAACGTACCTACAACATTCATGTGCTTGATGAACACTGTTTTTCATGATTATCCAGATGAATTCATCTTAGTATTTCTTGATGATATATTTGTATACTCTAAAGATGATGATGAGCATGCTCTGCATCTCAAGAAGACTTTGCAAACTCTTAGAGAACACAAATTGTATGGAAAGAAGACAAAATGTTTCTTTGCTAAGGATAAACTTGTGTATCTAGGAAGAGTCATTTATAAGGAGGGAATTTATATAGCCCGTGATAAAGTGAAAACAATAGTTGATTGGCAAGTTCCTAAAACTATAAGGGCTGTTAGAAGTTTTTAGGATTGGCGCAATATGAAAGAGAAGTTGCTAAGGATTTCTCTAAGATAGCTAATCCCCTTATAGATGACTAAAAAGAATGCAGGATTTGTGTGGAGTGATTCCCGTAAAAAATCATTTGAATCATTGAAACAAAAACTCATTGAAAATTGTGTTTTGAAAATACGTGAAATGGGAAAGCCATTTGTCGTTGCATTTGATGCAAGTGGTAGTCAAATAGGATGTGTTCTTTCACAAGATAGGGTGGTTGCATATGAATCTAGAAAATTAAGAAAACATGAACTTAATTATCCTTCCCATGATTTAGAAATGCTTGATGTTGTACATGCACTTAAGCATTGAAGACATCTATTTTTAGGGATTAAGTTTGAATTGAAAACAGATCGTTAGAGTCTAAAATACATTTTCACACAACCATTGCTTAACAATAGGAAAAAGCATTGGATTGAATTATTAAGCGAGTATGATTTTGACATTAAGTATTTGGGTGGTAAAGAAAATAAAGTCGTTGATGCATTGAGTCGGAGATCTTTATGTAATCTTCTTTCTGTAATAAATTCTGATTTTCTCAATCAAATTCAAGAAAAATTGAAACAAGACTCTTTTTATGCACCTATCTTCAATTTTTTGCATGCAAACAGGGGACCGATGTATCTAGACAAATTTCTTTGCAGAATGGATCTTTGTGTTGTAAGAATCGATTATGCATATCTTTTGGTTCTCTATTGAAAGTTCAAATATTGCATGATTACCATGATGCACCTTTTTCTGCACATCCAAGTTATTCAAGAACCTATGTTAATACGAAATGTTCTTACTTCTCGCCATGTATGAAGCGGGATATTAGAAAATATGTTAGTGAATGTTTAAAGTGCCAAGAGATGAAATCTGGGTTTAAGAGAATGCCTAGAATGCTTCAACCTGGTATGTTCCAAATTAGAAGTGGGAGTCTTATCTCTATGGACTTTATCACTAAATTACCCACGACTAGAAGTAAACATGATATCGTATTTGTGGTAGTTGATCGACTTACCAAGGTGGCACATTTCTTTCTTATGAAAAAGAATGACACTTCTTTGAATGTTGCAAGATTATTTGTAAAAGGAATTTTTTCATTGCATGGAATGCCTAAATTTTTTTTTGATATAGAGATTCTAGATTCACATCAAACTTTTGGAGAGCAACATTCGACTCGATTGGAACTCAACTTCGTATGAGTATATCTTTCCATCCACAAATTGATACGGAAACAGAGAGGATTAATTGGGTACTTGAAGATATGTTGCATATGTATGGGAATGAAAAGAAGGATAATTGGAGTGAATATTTTCCCTTATTCGAGTTTGTATACAATAGTGCATGGCATGCATCTATAAAAATGACTCCGTTTGATTCTATGTATGGTTATAATTATTTAGCTCCACCTTCGTTTTTTGGTTTTTCAAATAAAGTAGAAGCATCTAAACTTTAAAGAAACGCTTGAGAAGATGGATGAAGAACTTGGAAAAATTAAGCAACGCATAAAAGAAGCTCAGAAAACACATAACAGATTCTACGATTTGAAGAGAACACCACTTGAATTTCAAATAGATGACATGGTATTTCTTAAAGCCAATCCTCATTGATCTAATTTGTTGCTAGGGAAGGATCATAGAATTTCTCCACGATATGGACGCCTTTTTAGAGTTCTAAAAAAGATTGGATTGCTTGCTTATTTGCTGTAATTACCTGAACATTTAAATGTGCATCTTGTATTTCATGTTAGCTTACTTAAAAGATATGTACCTAATGTTACTCATGTTTTGGGGGAAAACTATAAGTTGAAAGATGATTGCTCTTTTGAGCTTCGGCTTGAAATAGTATTATAAAAGAGGGAAAGATTACTTAGAAATAGATCTATAGTAGAGATTTTGGTGAAATAGAATACATATCCAGTTGAAGATTCGACTTGGGTGAAGTTAGACAATTTTTTGGCATATTATCTTTCTTTCCAAGTCTAAGGACAGAGTTCTTAAAAGGAGGGAAGAATTGTAATAGGCCTTTCGATAGTGAAATAATTCATTTTGAACTTTTCGAATTACATTGTGGGGATAATGTTTAGAATGAATAAGTAGTTCATTTTATGCATGTAGGCAAAATTTAGGGATGATAATTTCATATTCTCTCTCTAAACCTTATTTGCATCATGTTTTCTAGTTGAAAATTGAACGTGAAGATGAAAGAATAAAGAGAAATGTTGTATGAGAGAAAGGTAGAGCATGCATAAGAAAATAAAAGTGACTGTGTGAAATTTTAGTGAATCATGTTTTAAGTACCTTGTTTAAAGTTCTACATTTAGTTCACTATAAGAAAATGCCTTGATTTTATTCTCTCTTTAGAATTTCTAAACTTGCAGGGTTCAAAAGTGATACTTGGAGGTGGATTCCGACTTAGATCATCTCTAACACTATTGTGCATATCGAAGAGTTGAATATTTTTGTGTCTCACAAGCTTAAGCTTAATTCCTCACTGTTTTTGAGTTACAGGGCTTGGAAAAGTGTCGTTTTCAGGTACTTCAAAAAAAATAAAGGGGCTTCTCTATTTCTATTCGAATCCGTCATTTTGATGCATACGTGTTGTCATTCACACTTACGGATGTCTTCGGATATATCTTTTCGTTTTTTCTCTTCTACTTTTAGATAGGTACCGCTAAAGAAAACACTTGACTACTATAACATATGCTTTTGCGAAAGTTCTGCATGCATCATGGGGAGAGTGGACTTTTTTTAAATTTCGGGATTCGCACACTTCTCTTGGGGATGTTCGACCTTATTTTAAGGAAGATTTGTTGTGTCACGCAAGAAGAGCCGAAAATTAGAGAATTATCTTTTGAATGAGAGTGAGAGTGTCATTGAGAGTACGAGTGTGAACGAGATTGTGATAGCTCGGGGATGGTGGGGAGGTCGAGACTTTGTCAAAAAGTTATTTTCCAAAGCTATTGTATCGATTGATTCAAATGTATAATACCATTCTTGAGTGATCAGAAGCTTGTGATTGGGGATAGCTTGTGATTGAGGAAGCGCTACAAATCCTCTCTATATCTCTCTTTGTGTCTCTACCTCTCTATCTATGCATATGTCCGTGTGCCTTGGATGGTTCCTTCTCATAGACAAAGGAAGCTACAAATATTTGGAAGAAGCTCGGTGGGGCTTCCAAGCTTATCAAGGGAGTGATGGCCAATATGTAGGAAGTTGTTCTTGTAGTTGTCCTTGCTTAAGGAGTTGTACTTCATCAGGGCATGTCGGGTGTAGGGAGGCTAGGATCCCACCTTATTCTCTTTAGGCACGAATATCAAGGGTGATAAACTTGCATGGAGTCACCTAGAAGGAAGTTGCCTTGTAGGAGGGTTGTCTAAGGTGGGGTCGCCCAATGGAGAAGGTCGGCCATGGTGGGGTGTCATCTATCTAACTCTATCTATCTATCCATCTACCTACCTACCTACCCACCTTGCTACCTACCTACCTGATGCCCTCTAGGCGCCGGTATCAAGGGTGACAACCTTGCATGGAGTCACCTGGAAGGAAGTTTCCTTGTAGGAGGGTTGTCCAAGGTGGGGGTCACCCAATGGAGAAGGTCGCCCATGGTGGGGTGACACCCAAGGTAGGTGTTGCTCACGATGTGGGGTCTCCCAAAGTGGGTGTCACCTAGGGTACTCTTGCCCAGAGGAGGTAAGCAGGATCACTTGCAAGGATGGCATGGATGTTGTTACTTGTTCTTAGCATTACCTTCTTCATCACAAAAACTTTGTTGTCTACACCATCTATCTATCTACTTAACTCTATCTATCCATCTACCTACCTACCCATCCACCCACCTACCTATCCACCTGCCAATCTTTCTATCCATCTGTTTTTCTGTGTGTGTGTGTGTGTCTACTTAACCATCAATCTATCTATCTAATATCTATGTATCTATCTATCCATCCATCCATCCATCTATCTATCTATTTATCTATCTATCTATCTATCTATCTATCGACCTATCTATTTGTCTATCTATCGACCTATCTATTTGTCTATCTATCTATCTATCTATCTATCTATCTATCTATCTATCTATCTATCTATCTATCTATCTATCTATATATCTATCTATCTATCTATTTATCTATCTATCTATCTATCTATCTATCTATCTATCTATCTATCTATCTATCTATCTATCTATCTATCTATCTATCTATCTATCTGTCTATCTATCTATCTATCCATCCATCCATCCATCCATTCATGAATCTATTCACCCATTTATCTATCTATCTATTTATGTATCCATCTATCTATCTATCCATCTATCCATCCATCTATCTCTCCATCTCTCCATCTCTCCATCTATCTATCTATCTATCTATCTTTTTATCCATCTATCCATCCATCTATCTATCCATCTATCTATCTATCTATCTATCTATCTATCTATCTATCTATCTATCTATCTATCTATCTATCTGTCCATCCATCCATCCATCCATCCATCCATTCATCTATCTATCTATCTATCTATCTATCTATCTATCTATCTATCTATTTACCTACCTATCTACCTATCCAATATCTATCCATTCATCTACCTATCCATATATCTATCCATTCATCTACCTATCCATCCAGATGTCTGTCTGTTTGTATGTTTGTCTATCCATCCATCCGTTTGTCTCTCTCTCTCTCCAGCGACCACGCTACATGGATACCTACATGCCTCATAGCTCGAGGGTAGCTATTGGCCAGTTGAGGGTCTCATCACACCGACTAGAGATTGAGATAGGCAGAGCGACGGACATTCCCAGAGAGGAGCGGTTATGCAGGATATGCAGAGTAGAGATGGAGGATGAGGAGCACTTTGTTTGCAGATGTAGCGCATATGATGACATTAGAGACAGATACGAGACACTGTTTACAGGGCAGCCCACCCTCCGAGAGATCATGGGCTCTAGAGATCAGCGACAGCTCGGGCGATTCTTACTAGAGATTCAGAGTCAGAGATTCTCTCCTCCAGCCTACTACAGCTGCCCAGACACGAGGGAGACAGAGTCAGCTCACTGACTTCTTCATTGCACGACGTGCAGCAGCCTTCCCCCCCTTAGCTCACACATCGAGAGGGGTGACTCTTCAGCAGGCTCAGACCTCTCGAGCTAGGAGACGACCCCGTGCTATAGGATATCGGGCCCTCAGACTTCACAGACACCAGATTGCAGACATTCAGGCTCGTGACCATCGCGCCATGGAGGAGAGACGATCCCAGGTGATGGCAGATCCCGCTGCAGCCATCAGGGCGGCCTTGACTCCACGTCCACCCATGTACCACATCTTACACCCGCCCACTAGTACAGGATGGAGCTAGTTAGTCGTTAAGATGCATTATCATGCTTGTACTACCCTTTTGCATATAGGCTATAGATATAGCACTCCATTCACCATCCCCCCCTCCCACTTTCATGGGTATCTCTACATGAATACTACACAGATCTATATCAGCCTTGCCAGCTTTTTTTTCAGCACTTTTATCTTTTTCCGATTGACAGAAGATACACCCATGTACATTGATTTGTCTCATAGGCCGAGTTCGGCCTCCTAATAGACGTAAAAACACTTTCTTTCTTTCTTTCTTTCTCTCTCTCTCTCTCTCTATGTCTATATATCTATCTATCTATCTATCTTTCTACCTACCTATTCAACCATCCATCTCTTTGTTTGTATGTATGTATGCATGTCTGTGGTTGGTTGATTGGTCGGTCCGTTCTTGTGTACCGTCTCTTGCTTTCCTGCCTGAAATGAAAGCAAAAAGTAAAAGTAAAAAATGTAAGGGGAATGAAGAAATGAAATAGAATTGTACAAATCATAATGAATTCTTCAAAAAAATTGAAGCGAATTATCTATCTTTATTGATTATAAGAATAAAATATAAACACAGAATTAGCTAAAGGAAGAAATTGCTCCAAGGGAAGTCATTTGTAGGATACACCTAAGGAAGCTATTTCCATGTGTTCTATGAAAAAGAGGATGAGTGAAATGTGCTCCAAAAAACAATATTACAGTTGAAATACACTAAAGGAATGAGTTAAAAATAGCAACAGTGAGGGGACTCTCCTCAACTATTACAGCTGCATTCTGAAAGTTAACATACACATGACTAGTAAGTTGTTACATGAATTATCAACTCATTTGAGGGGGAGGGGAAAGAAGGAGCATCTGCAAAGGAAAGAGAAGGCAAGAGCAGCAATTTGAGATAAAGAGGCGAATAAGAAGAGCTTGTTTTGAATTGAAGGCTTTTAGTCAAGTTTGCCATGTGGGGGAATCTGATGGTGAAGAGGAGGGAGTAAGAACATTTCATTTTGAATCTATGTCATTTAGTCAATATTCTTGCTGTGTTTTTCAATGTGTGTACTTTTTGTATTTTTGGAGAGTTCTAGTTTTGTTATTGATCACTTTTTTGCTTGTACTTTTAATTTGTGTTTTTGTTTACTTATTAATTTTTAAAATATGATGGAACAGTCTTGTACTCAGTATCAGTTGCTTCTGATTGTATGAAGTCATATAGTTATCCATGAGCTCACTTGGAGATCACTAAGGTTTATGTAGGTTCACACATGGAGGATATCATTTCTGCAATATGCTTATTAAGTGTGGTGTATAACTTATTCTTTTATATTCATTTTTTTTTCTTTTTTCCAATTGTGATGTTTATTACTTATATTTATTTGTCTTTAATTGGTGTCTTTTATTGAAATTAAGGATCAGTTTAAAAAACTATTCTCTTGAGCAATTGCATAGTGTGAGCTTTTATTTTTAACGGAAATATAAAGAATCTTCATTTGAACTTTATGCAGCTTATCAGATATTCACAATGCCCGGAGCGGCATGGATGTGCTTGCAGAGATGCTTAATGCTATTAATCCTCATGATAAACAGGTTCTTTTCTCAAACCGCACTTATGTAGAGCATCGATTCGTTTTTAAACTTTCATTAACAGATAATGTCATATGTCATGTATACATTATTGCATAGGAACGTTAATATCAGTGTGAGGTAGATCAGCACTAGGTAACTTTGAAGGCTAGACATCAACTTAGGGAGCTGATTTACTTCTTTAAATTGTGTCATATGATTGCAGAATAGATAGCACTGAGGTGAATAGAATCTCACAGTCTTGGTCTCTTTTGCTGGATCGCGAAACATTATGACCTGGTTTTGCAAACATCTGGATGGTCTGCACTCAGATGTGTTCTTTGGGTAGCAGCAATTCTTCTGTTTTAATTGTGTTGTGAGTGTTTAGAAACATGGCCCAAGATACTCACAAAATACTTAACTAAATATGGAGGCTCAAACTAAACAAAAAACAGCATGATGATGAAATGAAATAAACTAGATTATGAAATGAAATGAGAAAGTTACATAAGGGGCATGGAGCTTGAGCTTTATGGAGAGAGCTTCAAGGGAGCACATGAATGAATGAGCTTGTGAAGGGAGGCCATCCTTATATGGAATTCAGGTGAATCTCCTTGCATGTGAGATTTTCGAGAGCATGAGAATGAAAGTAGTTTTGGACAAACGGGTGGAGCATGGACATCTCAACAGTAGGTACAGTTGAAAATATGATAACATTATTTTGTTAAACTGGGCTATATCTGGTTAAAAAGTCTGAAATGCAAACTTGAAAGTCTCAATAATTTGTCTTGTAACTTTCCTTTGGTTAAAGCTAAAGAAAGATTTAATTCTCTGTTTGTTGGAATGATATTTCTGTATTCACATTGACTGAGCATGTGAAAGTTCAAGTTCTCTCAGAAACGTTGCTCTTAATATATATCATGCAATATGGGGTACTAAGAAAAAATGAAGCAAAAGTAAGCATGAATCAGTTGTCTCACCACAGTTTTTCTTGAAGGGTTATGCTCTCCTTTACAAAGCATTTTCAGACAGTCAGCATATGATCACTGATCAGGCAGCCCAATGAGATCTCATGCATATTTCTGTCTAACCTCTGTTTGTATGCTTCACCATTTTGATGTAGTTCACAAAGGATGCTGGTAAATAAAAAAAGGTCCAGCAGTGGGTGTTAATGTTTATATAGTTGTTTGATAATAAGAATGTTTTGCAAACTAGTTTGATGGTGAGAATGTTCTGGAGTAATGAAGGGGTCACATACAAAAGGAATGTAATATGGCTCACTGAATTTTTGTCTCATTTGTAGGATGCAAACCAAGCATCCTTACATTTGTGAAAAATATCTTAGTATTTTTAGCATAGTAAATGGTATATATTGTTGTATCTTTAAATATAAAGGCTAGAGGTGTCTGCCTGTTAGCTTTCTCTTATTTGCCATCTCTATTTTTAATAATGGTAATGTCAAAATTGTATTTTGTTATTCATATTTTTTATGAACATAAAACAGAAGACTGCAATTGATTGAGTGGTAGATGGCCTTCTTATAAACCCTGTATGATCCATGCTCTTTTTGTTAAAGAATGCAATAACTAGCATCTGAACAATCCTATAAACACGGCAAACTTGTAGGAGAATTTATTGGTCAACCTGCATGAGAAGGTTCATCATTCTATGAATTAAGATGTCTAGAAATTAGGATTTCATCGAGTTTTAAGGTTCTGACGGTGAAAGTCAAATTTGATCACACAGTTGTGTTCCTTAACCCAAAATGACTGCAGCCATCAAATTTCATCAATTTTGATTCAAGTCTGATGCAGGAATGCATGTAAGGTGTAACACCAAGGTTTTCTAGATTTTTAGTTATTTTTAGAATAGATTTTCACAGTAAATAAAATAGAAAGACAGTAAAAAAAGCATTCAATGAAAAATTACTTTTTAAGGGTAATCTCACAACCATAAATGAATATGGTTGTTTTACTTCCCGATATAATTATGTTCTAGCCCTTGAAGAAATTTGGAGAACTTAAGGGGAACTTTCAGGTTGGGAGTTACCAAATCAGAACAGCCTCTTCTGAAGATCTACTCGGTCAGCCGTTACCTCTCTTTTGAAGGGGATTTTGTTTGAACTTCAGTTTGAGCTTTGGGACATATACATATACATATACATATACATATACATATACGGATACGTATACGTATACGTATACGTATACGTATACGTATACATACATAGCATACATACATTCACACACTCGTGCATGCACGCGCGCATGCACACACGCGCACACACACACACACACACACACACACACACACACACGCACACACACACACACACACACACACACACACACACACACACACACACACACACACACACACACACACACACATACATGGTATGCATGTATGTACCTTACAAACCTTACCTCTAGAGTAAGGTTCGTCGCTTGAATCAAATTCGAATCTAACCCTATGAACTTTAGCAACTTGACACCAGCTAGAGATTGAGACTCCATAGATGGAGTTCCAGCTGAGGTGAGAGCTAGAGATTGAGACTCTATATATGGAATTCCAGCTGAGGTGAGAGTACATCATCTATGCCAGATGGATGATAGAGCCAGAGACAGATTGAATTATACATGTCATTGCCTGGCATCCCATGAGATATGGGGCAGGTACTACTGTGTTTTCCAAGAAGATTTTGGATTGTTTTCTAGAATCATGAGATAACAAGACCAAAGATTTTTGGGGTTGTTCTTGCTTGAGTTATGGAGACATAGAGACAACGTGCTGAAGCAGCCAGAGAGATGGACTCAAAGACATCTTTTGGATTTCTTCAGACTAGAGATCATGGAACAGTTGGACAGATATTGCAGCAAGGTCCACACCCATGTACGCCAGAGGTACACTTCTAGATCAGGTGGTTGAGATTGGGAAATGTGAGCATCCTGATTCTGATGGAGAGCATCCCCGTACAGACAAGGATTACAAGGAAGGATTTAGGTTGTGCACCACACTGCATCCCGTCAGGAGACTGAGGAGATTCGATGACAGTCACTGATAGATCTACTATAAGGGTGGACTCCGTGTACCTTGTATATATCCCAGTTTGTACTTGTGCTTCATTGAATGATTGGGGAGGACTCACATGTACCTTGTATCTCCCCTCTTTACTCTATTCTCATTGAATCATTTTTAGGGTTCTTCCCCTCATTGATTCTTGGAGTTCTTCATTTCCCTTTGACCCCTTATTAGTACTTTTTCTTATTTCACAATCTTATTTTGTTAGGCATTGTATTGAATACACGATGTTGGTCTCATAGGTTATTTTGAAGGCGTTTATATATCATATCATTTAATTTCGTCTCTCTCTCTCTCTCTCCACCCATATTGAAGGCGTTTATACATCATATCATTTAATTTCATCTCTCTCTCTCTCTCTCCCCCCCCCCCCCCCCCCCCCTACTCGCTGCTTCCTGCTCGCTGCCCCTTGCCCGCCTCCCGCTCAGCCCCCTGCGTTGCCTCCCGCTGCCCCTTGCCTGCCTCCCTCTCTGCCTCTTCGCCCTCTTCGCCCTGCCCTCCGCCCTCTGGCTCGGCCGTCTCCCTCCCGCTCAGTCCCTGCCTTCCCCTCCCAACGCAGTCCCCGGCCTCGCCGTCCCCAGCTCGATCATGGCTTTACTCTACCCTAGCCTACACGAAACAGAAACCCTAGCTTACACCAAACCGAAACCCTAATCCTAACCTTAACTTATCTAAAAACTATAACCTAAAACTTAAAACCTAGAATCTAACCCTAATCCAGAACCCTAAACCAAAACCCTACAACTCTACCCTAGCTTACCCAAAACCAAACCACTAACCTTAGCTCACCTAAGTAAGACTTAAAAGCTAAAACCTAAAACCTAACCCTAATCCGAAACTCTAACCCTAACCTTGACATGAAACCCTAACCCTAATCCTAACCGTTACCCTAACCCTAAGCTAGAAAAAAAACTCTCTCTCTCACTCTCTTCTATGGCTCCCAAGTTGGAGGAACAATTGGCCGCCTTAGAGCATACCCTCCGAGAGTTGATAAGGAAACATAAGAAAGAAGGAGATTCTGGATTGAATGGGGTTACCCGTAGAGTCGTCGCCCTCGAAGCCAAGGTAGCAGCCTTGGAAAAGGAAAAGGAGTCCCTCCGGGAGGAGCTTCTTGCTATCCGTAAGCAATACTCACACGATCAGGTGAAGTTGCACACTGAGCTCACTAATATGAGGACGAAACTGGACAGCATACGTGAGGAGAGGGAGATCGCCCCACAGCTAGAGGACATCCGAACGACTATCAAGAAAGAGTGCATAGAGGTGGTTCAGAATGAGCTTGAGACTAAAAAAGATGGATGGGTCGAAGTTGTAAAAAAAAAACCTTCAACAGGAGGCAAAGAAGAACAACCACAATGAGGAGATCCACATAGTACACACCACCATTGAGGAGGAGTGGGTGCGACAGGCCGGAAGGCTCGATGTCTGTGTCTCCGACCTCACAGAGAGAGACGGATCACCAGAGCATGAGGGGCGTCGCTTGTGCACACTACTTGGATACCGCACGGATGAGCCTCTTCCTTTCACCCGAGCCTGGAGAGAAGGACAAGACACCACACGGGGAGAGCACTTATTCTTCAGTTCTCGGATGAGGCCAGGAGGAGAGACTTCCTCAAACGGAGAGCAGTACTACGCACTACTCCGGGCACCCCGATCTATTTGGATGATTACCTCACACGGATGTAGGTAGAGCACATACGTGCATGCATGTTGCATGCCCTCCAGGCTCGACGAGTGGGACATCGTGCCCTATATAGAGACAGTTGTGTCATCATCGATGGACGACTCATTGACTAGGGATTCGTGGCCAATGAGACAGCACAGCAGGAGGTGCGCATTACAGTATGGAATTGCAATGGATCTTTGTGGACGCATCAAGGGGCCTCGAGGAGGTGATGGAGGGCAGAGACATGATCTTCTTGACAGAGACACACCAGAGCCCGGGGAGGAGCCTACCGAGGATTTAGGGCTATATGTGGGAATAAGCTCACCGTCAACAGATGCGACAGAACACCACACGAGAATGAGGACTAGTCGTGCTCTATAGACAATCGCTATAGCACATGATACAGGTGGTAGCCAGACCCACAAACACGTTTCATGTGGATACACCTCCGGCTATCAAAGGAAAAAGCAGCGTATTTCGCCGTTTGCTATATTGCACCAATCGGCTCGCGCTTCATACATTCCCCTGAGCAGCCATCGGGGGGGAGAGACCAAACACCACATTGCCATATGACTGCCTTAGTGACACCATTATGGAGTATACCGGGATGGGCGAAGTCTTCCTTGTAGGAGGCTTCAATGCTCGCACTCAGAGCCACCAGTGTGATATCTATGACTTTGACGACCTTGAGATGCTTCACACCATAGAGGACATGTCTACACTCAGAGCCTCAGCCGACACCACCACACCCACCTCATACAGTCGACACCTACTCCAAATGGGAGAAGCACACCGTCTCATTATATATAATGGGATGGCGACCTTGCCCACCTCGGGTGGTCTCACCTACATCCCACCCATGACACCGCATGGAGGCAGTGTGGTAGACTATGTTATCGGACCCCCGAAGGCGACACATCTCATCTCATTCACCATCCCGTCCATACCGATTGGAGCTGATCATGCATATATTGCCCTATCCATACGCGGCTCACCATGCATATCCCACCCCGCCACCATACAACCACATGCCCATACCACCATTCACTTTAGACATGAGCTAGCACATATCTATAGCTCCCATGTTCGAGAGCGCATCTACTCCCTTGATCCCTCCGCCCCATTGGACACCCTCACCACCCACTTCTCGAGCCTCCACACATTCGCTACTCTCAGCTTTCCATACACCACGTAGAGCACCGCACATTCGACACGGCTGGGGTATTGTAGCGGGGTACTTTGATACGCCCTTAAAATAATGTATTTTATGTTTTGCTTTTCAAGATACAGAAGCCAAGTACAAGGCAAGTTACCTCGATTTCAAGCAAGAGGAGAAGCAGAAGAAGTGAAGAGCAAGAAAATGGAGAAGAGGAATCTAGCTCATGAGTTCATGAAGAAGGAAGTATTCCCAATTTCCTACTTTACTAATTTTCCATTTCACCAATTTCCTAAGTTGCCTATTTTCCCATTTCACCAATTTTTTAAGTTGCCTAATTTTCCATTTCACCAATTTCCCAAGTTGCCTAATTTCCCATTTCACCAATTTCCTAAGTTGCCAATTTTCCCATTTCACCAATTTCGTAAGCTGCCTATTTTCCATTTCACCAATTTCCTAAGTTGCCTATTTTCCCATTTCACCAATTTTCTAAGTTGCCCAATTTTCCATTTCACCAATTTCCCAAGTTGCCTAATTTCCCAAGTTGCCTAATTTCCCATTTCATCAATTTCCTAAGTTGCCTATTTTCCCATTTCACTAATTTCATAAGTTGCCTATTTTCCATTTCACCAATTTCCTAAGTTGCCTAATTTTCCCAGTTCACCAATTCTCTAAGTAGTCTAAATTCCTAAGTTCACCAATTTCTCAAAGTAGTCAATTTTTTTTAAGTCAACTTTTACAAGTTAGTTGACTTATTTCAAAAGTTCACCATTTTTATGAAATTAGTCTACTTACTTCAAAAGTAGTCTATTTTTTAAGAAAATGGTGTATTTTTGATTTAGTCTACTTTTTCACTTGAAAAAAGAGACTAAATTTTCCAAATCTCCATATGGTCTAAATTTTCAGCCACTTGCACGCGGAGAACTCATGGACGGTGGACGGCGCTGAATACTAGAATTTGGAAGATAGTGACGGTGAAGGAAAAGTGGACCAAGAAGGAAGCTTCCAGAGTACCAAAATTGTTAGAGAGCCTTCCAAAGAAGAAACTAATTTTGTTCCCTTTTGCTATCCTTCGCTTCCAGAAAAGCTATAAAAGTAGACCTCTCCTTCAACAAAGGACAAGCGTAGAAACAAGCTCAGAGAGACTCGAGGAAGGAATGCACAGCTGAAGCTTTGCCTTCCCTTTGTGTGTATAGAGCTCTTAGCTTACCACTAGTGCTCCACTTGGTAGAATTGGAATCAGCTAGCTTGGCACTCTGGGTGAGTAGTGGGCAAGCAGTGATTGGCCAATCTTCTCTTGAGCAGCTAGTTGGAAGACTAGAGTTTTGAGCATGTATGTTTAGAGAATCGAAGTCCAGCACTTAAACGTGAAGGTGTATGCTTATGTCTGCTACTGATTGCCCAAAGTTTGTATAATCCTCTTTGAGCAGTTTGTACTCATAATTTCAGCTTCTTTCTCTCATTTCACGGTGAGTCATTGTATATGCTATTTTTTTCCTTCCCTATTGAGACTTCAAATTGCAACCCACAGTGCATATTGCACTTAAGAGGACACACCACATTGAGCATATAGATCAAGAAATTGATCTACATGTGCTCATTTTGGAACACTCGGTGGGATCTTGGTTGCAATTTGAACTTGTTAGAAGTTCAGTCCTTAGAAGAACCGAGTTGATGAAGAGCGTTAGAGCGATAGTCTATGACTCATACTTGCTCTAGCCATAAGGAAGGATCCCTTAGTCCCGTAAAGACTCCCATAAAGAGTTATCAACAGAAAAGATTACACTACATCCCTCCTAGAGCTCCACTACTTCCATTTCCATTTCCCGACACATCATCATCGTGAGGCATCTCGGATCGGCACTCAACGCCTCCTTCAACGGACATGGCAGACAACCAAAGACCACAAGCCGCAGTGATGGGGACGATTTGACTAACTTGCTCTCTCGGATCAACATCAAATTTCCTTCCTTCAAAGCAGCCCCTCATGAGGATGCGGATGATCATGTCAGGAGGTTTCTTTCCCTATGTAAGAGTAGGGGTTTACATCAACGAGAAGATGCCTTCCTTGCCTTGTTTCCAGCCACTCTTGAAGGGCTTGCGGATCGATAGTACAATCAACACGATGAAGCACACTTCACCACCTGTGATGCCCTCAAAACTGCCTTCACAACTACGTTTACCCTAGGTAACTCCAGAGAACGCATTCTTGATCAATTGGAAAATCTTAAACTACAAAAGGGAGAGGCATTCTCTGAATTAATGACCAGAGTAAAGTCGTTAGTTTCTCGTCTTCCTCATAATCCTGGGGATTTTTTAGTCAAGAAATGGGTAGAGAAGGCTCTACCAAAAACTTCTCAGCAAAAGCTTAGAGAGTTGCTACAAGCTGATGCATCATTGGAAGAATTCGAAGCTGCAACCTCGAGGATCGAAGCAGCAAAAGTCCACTTCAGAGAACATGAAGGTACGGATGAATTCACAAGTGATCCTCTCACACAACTAAGAAGAGAGTTAGAAGCCTTGAAGTTACAAAAAACCTTGCAAGAAGAAAAAGCTTCTTGGTAAGGAAGGGATGAAGCGCTAGCTCTGCTATGATAAGAATTGGAGGAGCTTAGAACGCAAAAAGAGCTAAAAACATCGATTTAGTGCACCTTATGTAAGAAATCAGGACATTCTTCTCAAGATTGTCCGGAGAAGTTAGTGTGTCAATTTTGTGGAAAACCAGGCCATGAAGCAAGGGATTGCTATTTTCTCAAGGGTATGCAAGTGAATTGGGCATCACCAAGTGTATCTGTACATCAGCCCCTATTATCAACTCCAAGATTTCAAGTCGAAAGCATGTATACCACTCCTCAGGTAAACTCCTCTAACGAAAGAAAACCTCAATTTAGATGACCAACTCGTCCTATCATGTGCTACAGATGTGGCGAATATGGGCATTTTCAAGGAAAATGCTCCCACCCAGAAGGGTCTCCACCTTGCAGGTTTTGCCCGGATACAATGGATCATTATTCAAAGGACTGTCCGAAGCAGAAGGCTTCTATAAGTGGATCAGCTCCATCCTACCAAGTCAATGTTATCTCTGTCAATAAGGGAAAGCAACTAGCAATTTTTTCAAGTAAGAGAGAAGAGAGAAACACTCTTAATTATCCAGGTATCCAATCTTCTCATGTACACTCACAATGGCACTTATCTGAGAAAGAGGACCCGAATATGTGTGAAGTCCTTGGACAAAGGTATCAACCAACTCTCTAACCGACTTCAGGAGTCCATATCTATCAGTCACTATATATGGAATAACTATAAATGGAGTAATAATCGATGGAGGTTCAGGCATAAATCTCATGCCAGATTTTACCCTCAAATCACTTGGACTTCAACTTTCAGGTGAAGCAAAGTTCACAATAACCTTGGCTGACCAAAGTCGAGTTAAACCTCTTGGTATTGTAGAAAAGGTACCGGTAGAGATGGACGGGCTGACATTCTTTTTAGATTTTGTGGTGTTAAATCTACAGCAGGTCAATGAAGGCTTTCCTCTACTCATAGGGAGGCCATGGCTAAGGCACATCCAAGCCATGCATGATTAGGGAAATGATATTATTTTAGTTAACCTGCCGGGGCAAGTACAAAAACAAGTACATTTATATCCGAAAGGATCTTATGGAGGTAATGCTCATTCTTTCACTATTCTCGAAGAACAACACATTCCTATCGCGGAAGCATGTAATGAAATTGAAATAAACGATGACCAAGATCTTTTGGAATGGATGGAAGCCATTCCATGTTATGGTGTATCTATTTGTGAAGGGGAGTGTGAACAAGTAGAAACTCTTGGGCTTGGAGAACCAATCATGGACTTGAGGAGGGGAAAGAAAGGAGTTTCGAAGGATTTGACCCAAGGAAAGGAGAAAAGAGCTGCAGTAGACATCCAACATACAGTGGATGAAAGAGCTTTCACCTTCATGGATGCAAGAAAAGGAATCAAAGATCAATATAGAGAAATCTCGGGCCTATCCACAATGCATTTTTGAAGACCAAAATGGAGAATCAGCCATGACATCTAAACCTGTAAGGAAAGTCAACCTTGGGAATGAGCAACATTCACAACCAATCTTATTAGCAACATGGCTTCGGGATCATCCCTCCTTGCTCCATCAAGTAACCACTTTCATGCAAAATTTCAAGGATGTGTTTGTGTAGATCAATTTCTTGATCTATATGCTCAATGTGGTGTGTCCTCTTAAGTGCAATATGCACTGTGGGTTGCAATTTGAAGACTCAATAGGGAAGGAAAAAATAGCATATACAATGACACACAGTGAAATGAAAGAAAGAAGTTGAAATTATGAGTACAAACCGCTCAAAAGAGGATTATACAAACTTTGGGCAATAAGTAAGAGACGTAAGCATACACCTTCACTCTTAAGTGCTTGACTTCGATTCTCTAAACATACATGCTCAAAACTCTAGTCTTCCAACTAGCTACTCAAGAGAAGATTGGCCAATCACTGTTTGCCTACTACTCACTCAGAGTGCCAAGCTAGCTGATTCCAATTCTACCAAGTGGAGCACTAGTGGTAAGCTAAGAGCTCTACACACACAAAGGGAAGGCAAAGCTTTTGCTGTGCATTCCTTCCTCGAGTCTCTCTAAGCTTGTTTCTACGCTTGTCCTTTGTTGAAGGAGAGGTCTACTTATATAGTTTTTCTGGAAGTGAAGGATAGCAAAAGGGAACAAAATTAGTTTCTTCTTTGGCAGGCTCTCTGACAATTTTGGTACTCTGGAAGCTTCCTTCTTGGTCCACTTTTCCTGCACCATCACTATCTTCCAAATTCTAGTATTCGGCGCCGTCCACCGTCCATGAGTTCTCCGCGTGCAAGTGGCTGAAAATTTAGACCATATGGAAATCTGGAAAATTTAGTCTCTTTAGTGAAAAAGTAGACTAAATCAAAAGTAACCATTTTCTTAAAAAATAGACTACTTTTGAAGTAAGTAGACTAACTTCATAAAAATGGTGAACTTTTGAGTAAGTCGACTAACTTGTAAAAGTTGACTTAAAAAAAAAAAAAGACTACTTTGAGAAATTGATGAACTTAGGAATTTAGAGTACTTAGAGAATTGGTGAACTGGGAAAATTAGACAACTTAGGAAATTGGTGCAATGGGAAAATAGGCAACTTAGGAAATTGGTGAAATGGGAAATTAGGCAAGTTGGGAAATTAGGCAACTTAGAAAATTGGTGAAATGGCAAAATAGGCAACTTAGGAAATTGGTGAATGGGGAAATTAGGCAACTTGGGAAAATAGATGAAATGGGAAATTAGGCAACTTGGGAAAATAGGTGAAATGGAAAATTAGGAAACTTGGGAAAATAGGTGAAATGGGAAAATAGGCAACTTGGGAAAATAGGTGAAATAGGAAATTAGGAAACTTGGGAAAATAGGTGAAATGGGAAATTAGGCAACTTGGGAAAATAGGTGAAATGGGAAAATAGATGAAATGGAAAATTAGGCAACTTGGGAAAATAGGTGAAATGGGAAAATAGGCAACTTGGGAAAATAGGTGAAATGGGAAATTAGTGAAGTAGGAAATTGGGAATTCTGCCTTCTTCATGAACTCATGAGCTTGAGCCCCTCTTCTCCATTTTCTTGCTCTTCGCTTCTTTTGCTTCTCCTCTTGCTTGAAATCGAGGTAACTTGCCTTGTACTTGGCTTCTGCATCTTGAAAAGCAAAACATAAAATACATTATTTTAAGGGCGTATCAGAATACCCCGGTACAGTTTGCATGGAGTTACCATGACTTAGAAGGAATTCCTGTTCATCTTGGAGAGCATTCTATTCCACTGATTCATGATGCTAAGCCAGTAAGAGGAAGGATTTATCGACTTAATCCAAAGTATGCAGAAGCGGTCAAAAAAGAAATAGAAAAGCTAGAGGAAGCAAGGATCATTGTCCCAGTGGAGCATTCTGAATGGTTATCATCGATGGTAATAGTCCAAAAGAAGCAATCCAACAAGATACGTGTTTGTGTCGATTTTCGAGCTCTCAACAAGGTTACGATTCTCGATGGGTTTCCAACCCCATTTTTAGAAGAAGTTTTGGAAGATGTGGCTGGTCATGTTTTATACAGTTTCATGGATGGATTTAGCGGATACAACCAAGTGTTCATCCATCCAAAGGATCAAGCAAAAACTGCATTCGTAACTCCTTGGGGTACGTATGTATATACTAAGATGGCTTTTGGATTATGCAATGCCCCTGCCTCTTTCAATCGAGTGGTTTACTCAATCTTCCGATCATTGTTTCCAAAATTCTTGAGAATCTTTATGGATGACTTCTCCACCTTTTCAGGCACTCGATGTTCTACTCTAGTGGAAAACTTCACTGATCATCTTTGTCAATTGGAACAGGTTTTTAGTGTTTGCAGAAAAGCCAAATTGAAACTCAATCCAAACAAATGTCACTTTTTGGTGACAGAAGGGACACTCTTGGGTCACATAGTCTCAACAAAAGGTATGGCTCCCGATCCTAACAAAATCAAAGCAATACTTCATATTCCCAAACCAATTAATGCAAAAGAAATCCAGAGTTTCTTAGGACATATTGGCTATCATCGCAAGTTCATAAAAATGTATGCTGAGATAACTAAGCCCCTCTCTACGCTCGTTAGGAAAATGGTACCCTTCCAATGGACTGAAGTAGAAGACAATGCATTCACCCTTCTAAAAACCAAAGTTATCAGTGCACCTATTTTAGTAGCACCGGATTGGAATGCAACCTTCCACGTTCTTGTGGATGCAAGTTCTATAGCGGTAGGAGCCATACTCACACAACCTAACAAAGATCATAAATTTGATCGACCCATTTACTATGCTAGCAGAATTTTAACTAAAGAAGAGTGCAACTATAGTACTACTGAAAGAGAAGCACTCGCTATTGTTTTCGCCCTCAAGAAGTTTCGCCATTATTTGTTGGGAATTCACTTCACTGTCATCACCGACCATCAAGCAATCAAATATTTGCTAAACAAGCCAAACATCTATGGAAGAGTGTGGAGGTGGGTACTCTTATTCCAAGAATTCAACTTCGAACTAGTTCAACGACCTGGGAAGCACCATGTGATGGAAGATCACCTTTCAAGGATTAAAGGACATCCGGATCTAGTTACGGGCATAGAAGACAACCTCCCATATCAATCTTTATTTCAAGTAAGCACTTACCCTACTTGGTACCAGGACGTTCATCATTTGTTAACCACGGGAACTTGCCCACCTAATCTCACACCACTCGAACGAAGAAGATTGCTCCTAAAAAGTAAGAATTTTTCAATCGTTCAAAATACTCTTTTCCGAGTAGGATATGATGGGATCTATAGGAGATGTGTCCTACCACATGAAGTACAACAAATACTAGAAGAAGCCCATGGAGGAACAATTGCATGCCATTATGTAGGTCACATAACAGCACATCGAATTTTACATGGAGGATTATGGTGGCCGTATCTTTTTCGAGATGCAACAGAATATGCAAAGACATGCGACACTTGCCAACGTTGTGCACCAAAACCGAGTAAGCTAAACAACCAACCCTTGCAAATTTCTTTATCATGGAGACCATTTGAAAAATGGGGATTAGATTTTGTGGGGCCAATCTATCCCATCACTTCTCCTTCGAATGTGAAGTACTTGTTGGTGGCCATTGATTACGCCACCAAATGGGCAGAAGTTTTGGCTACAAAAGATTGCACTTCTCATACGATAGTCTCTTTCTTGTATGAAAATATTTTTTGCAGGTATGGCTGTCCAATTGAAGTTACAAGTGACCAAGGATCTCATTTTATCAACAAAAACCTAACTGAAATATTTATGAAGTACAAAATTTTCCACAAAAAATCATGTGCATATTACCCACGAGCCAATGGTCAAGCGGAAAGCACCAACAAGATACTCATCTCTCTCTTGAGGAAAATATGCTATCTCCATCCCTTGACATGGGGCACTACCTACCTAGGTGTAGTATGGGCGTACAGGACGGCATTCAAGGTAACCACGAAACATACTCCCTTCCAATTAGTATATGGTCTTGAAGCAACAGCTCCATTAGAATTTCTAAAAGGATCAAGCAGAGTGGGACCACCAAAAATTGATAATTTGCAAGGCATAAGTAACGTTAGTATGAACAGATTACATCAACTAGAGGAAAAGAGAACGATAGCAGATTCAACTCTCAAGAAAGAGCAGATGAAGCGGAAAGCATGGCACGACAGAAATATGTGGAAGACAAAAATCAAGGAAGGATTGTTGGTTCTTCTATAGCAACCAAACTTGTACAACAAGAAAGAAAAGAAGTTATCCACCGGATGGACAGGTCCTTACAAGGTAACAGAGATCCTTCCCCAAGGTGTGGTACGTCTCTCCACTCTTGAAGGAACCCAAATTCCTTTGGTGAACTGTTCATGTTTCAAACCCTACCAAGAATCAAAATGAGATATTGAATCACTACTATAGGAACTCTGTACATAACATGTCCCCTCCTTATGCTCTATTAGACTTACTCTAGTCAGCATCAATAAAACCCATCCAATCTATCACTTGAAGGATTCACTCACAATTGTGTATACAATAGACTCTTCCCAAAAAGTCTAAACTGAACGAGTCTAGCATGTGAGGGACCCATTTCTTGACAAGTATAGCCCAAATATAGTATCACCAAGGTCGTTATTAGAATACCTACCATAGAATACCTACCACTATACCTCTCAACCACAAAAGTCTAAGTCGATTTTTTTAGATAGTGCATAAGTCTTTTTTGTCTAATGAGTCGATTTGGAGCAGGTCAATTTTTTTTGGTGGGTTAAATAAGTCGGTTTCCTATAAATAAGTTGATTTGAGCAGGTGAGTGGTTTTATGAAAAAAAAGTCGATTTCTTTTGGAAAGGTCTTAAGTTACGATTTCCTCATTTCTTTGGTCAAGTTGATAGGTCGATTTTTTTTCATAAAAAAGGTCGATTTTTTTTAGTTGATAGGTTGATTTTTTTAAGTTCATAAAAAGGTCGATTTTTTTTAGTTGATAGGTCGATTTTTTTTTTTTTATGTTCATAAAAAGTCGATTTTTTTTGGGTCAAGTAGTTATGTCAATAAGGTCGATTTTTTTTGGTCAAGTTGTTATGTGCATAAATCGATTTTTTTTACAAGTTCATAAGTCGACTTTGTCACTTAGTTTGAGTCATGTTTTTTCCAAAACCATCCGATATAGGCAGTCGATTTTCTTCATTGATCTACTTAAAGGGGGCGTCCATCATGGAAAAAAATAAAAGGCATGCGGTTCAGGTACAAAAAGATGCAAAGAAGTTTCACGTATACTCTTCTATAATACTTTTGTGGCTAAAGAATTTACCTTCAAGGCTTACGGAAATACAAAAGAATTTGGGTCAACCCCCACCTTCCGTAAAGCGAAATCCATCCACTCCTGTGAGAAAGAAACTTCCAGTGAAACGAGCACGAGTAAAAGGCGACTCATTAGAAGACATCCGAGCCCTTCCAATTGGTGATCAAGGTTATGCTGTAGTATAAGGTACTCATCCCCCTTCATCTTCACATACATATGCACGGAAAAAGGCTCCTAATCCTAAGGTCCGCACACACCATAGTGCTTCATATAATCCACCCACACCACCACCATCTCCTACTATTTCCACTCCACATGCATCACCTCCTATCCAAATTCCTTCACCACGTATGTCACCTTCGATTCAACCTCATCTACACCTATACATGTCCCACCTATCCCCATACCTCCGATACCTCCCCCTATGCCATCACCAAGCTCACCTGCCCCCACCATCTTAGTTACCCCTTCAAGTTAATAAAGACATCTTGGGAAGGCAAAAAATCTCTTTATGGCAGCACAAAATGCACCCTAGTTAGGAATGGGGTTGGATAGCATTAGATGTTTCTTTCTACTTTGTATTGTCCATCTTTTTGTTCTAGTTACTTCCTTTTGTAAGAAGCATGTGTTGCATTTTACTTGCAAATGTCTTCTTTTTTCCATATTATCTCTCACTTACTTTATCTCAAAAAAAAAAAGAAAAAAAAGAAGAAGAAGAAGAAAAAAGGAGAAAAAAAAGAAAGGAAAAAAAAAGAGAGAGAAAGAGAGGAAGGGGGGGAGGGGAAGAAAAAGGGAAGTACTATTTTTCTCCGAGGACGGAGAACGTCTAAGTGGTGGGCAACCTGTAGCAGGGTACTTTGATACGCCCTTAAAATAATGTATTTTATGTTTTGCTTTTCAAGATACAGAAGCCAAGTTACCTCAATTTCAAGCAAGAGGAGAAGGAGAAGAAGCGAAGAGCAAGAAAATGGAGAAGAGGGATCCAGTTCATGAGTTCATGAAGAAGGCAGAATTCCCAATTTCTTACTTCACTAATTTCCCATTTCACCAATTTCCTAAGTTGCCTATTTTCCCATTTCACCAATTTTCTAAGTTGCCCAATTTTTCGTTGCCTAATTTCCCATTTCACCAAATTCCTAAGTTGCCTATTTTCCCATTTCACCAATTTCGTAAGTTGCCTATTTCCCTGTTGTCAAGATCTTGCTCACGCGCATACAGAGATTACGGACGCAGAAAAACACACAGAAAATAGAGGCAACAAGAGACGAGACCGAACGCAAGATTGGGTGCAATCTCCCCCCATGCACTCTGTTTTCGACAGTCCACAGAGTGCATGTATTTATAGGACTTTTGATTACGTCGAAAAATAGTGGTTACATGAGGGCGACTTCGAAAAGCAGGCGTGAAACTAAAAGTTGGTAACTTTTACAGAAAGCCATTGCTTTTAATAACAGAAACTGCGGTCTACAACGACCATTATTCTAACCATTACTTTTCTAACAATAGAACCTTCTACGTAGGTTTATTTACAAGCTAAATAATAATTATTTCGGATTATTGATGTCCGTCCTTTCACGCTTTGCACGCTCCTCACGAACCTTCAGCTGCTATGTCAAAAACATAAAAAAAAACACATTAATACATTAATAATTTAACATTTTAACAATGCCTTGTTCAATAATATACAACATGCTTCTCAGTTGACAAGCAACTGACCTCAGTTGATAAAATAATTTAACACTCTAATAATGAGAATACATTGTTCAACATATTCCATGTTACTGTTACAATCCAACAATGCATTGGCCAACATAGTCCATGTTACAATCCAACAATGCATTGGCATTCGATATTTCAATCCAACAATGCATTGGCTATTCCATATTTCAATCCAACAATGCATTGTTCAACATATTCCATAAGGTATAACATGCCCCGCAGTTGAACAAGCAACTGACCTCAGGTGATAAAATAATAAACATGGATGGCTAGTCACATGTTTCATCACTGAATAAAAATAGGCATGTGCCATGTTAAAAAATACATGCATGGAAATGTTTATGGAGCTGTTAAGTTATTAAAAGTATCTGTGAGATGCGGACATAGTCTTTCTAATGAATTTGGGCTAGCAAAACTTGAATATGCTCCTATGGACTAAATTCAATATGTAAATGCATCACAATTATCAAACATGTAGGGTAAGCTTTAAAGGTAGAAATGAATCCTTAAACTCTTCTTGAAAAGCTTTCCAGATGCGTGGACAATCTGCACTATGACAAAGATCATTCCACCATTGCTGCGCTTTACCTACTAAATAGTTAGTGGCAAACTCGATTTTCTTCTTTTCTGAATATAACTCGTCGGAAAAGAAATCGTTGAATAGGGATAGCCATGATAAGACAAAGCGGTCATCTTTTCATCCGTCGAATTGAAGCATAGCATAACGTCCTTGTATGGCTTGTTGAAGTGCTTGAAGTTCTTGGTTCATAATCTCTAACTCTTGTTCGAATGAAAATCCAGGTAAAGGTGAATTACAGAAATCTTCCATGGTGCTCTTGGACCCTTGCTCTCAACCTTGCTTGGTATCTTGAACACTCAATCAAGTGCCACCCAAGGATTTTGAAGGAATTCACACTTCCAAGATAGCTCATTGGAAAGCTCGTTCCGAGAGCTTTCCAACGGTATATTACGCGCCTCAATCCGACCTACGGATTGAGAGATACACTTGATTCTTTCTTGGGTCCAATCTTGAAATCGACGCGCGCGCCTTCCACAAGTAATAAAGAGAGAGAACTTGAGTACAACTCCAAGAGATGGTGGAGTGGTCAAAGTACTTCCCTTGAAAGTAGGAGGTTGTGGGTTCAAATCCTCCTACCTTAGGGACTCTAAACCTCCCTATTACCACTCAAAAATTAAAATTGCCTCGCGCGTAGCCAACGGTCGCCAAGGGAGCCTTGGGTGCCAATGTTGCCAATGTATTGCCTAAGTTATTGCTTAACTTCTTTGCCTTAGTCGACGCCTTGGAGTAAGCCGAAGGAGAAAACGTAGGTGAAAACGTAGGTTCTGGTTCTGGAACAAGAACAGAAACAGGAATAGAAACCGAAACCGAAACCGAAACAGAAACAGAAACAGAAACAGAAACCGGAGACGGAGATGGAAATGGAGATGGAGATGGAATCGGAATTCAGAATCGCGAACAGAGAACAGAACCCTCTGTATTGGCGCATGCCTGGCTCTGATACCACTGTTGTCAAGATCTTGCTCACGTGCATACAGAGATTACGGACGCAGAAAAACATACAGAAAATAGAGGCAACAAGAGACGAGACCAAACGCAAGATTGGGTACAATCTCCCCCCATGCACTCTGTTTTCGACAGTCCACAGAGTGCATGTATTTATAGGACTTTTGATTACGTCGAAAAATAGTGGTTACATGAGGACGGCTTCGAAAAGCAGGCGTGAAACTAAAAGTTGGTAACTTTTACAAAAAGCCATTGCTTTTAATAACAGAAACTGCAGTCTACAGCGACCATTATTCTAACCATTACTTTTCTAACAATAGAACCTTCTACGCAGGTTTATTTACAAGCTAAATAATAATTATTTCGGATTATTGATGTCCGCCCTTTCACGCTTTGCACGCTCCTCACGAACCTTCAGCTACTATATCAAAAACATAAAAAAAAACACATTAATACATTAATAATTTAACATTTTAACAATGCCTTGTTCAATAATATACAACATTCCCATTTCACCAATTTCCTAAGTTGCCTATTTTCCCATTTCACCAATTTTCTAAGTTGCTCAATTTTTCATTTCATCAATTTCCCCAATTGCCTAATTTCCCAAGTTGCTTAATTTCCCATTTCACCAATTTCCTAAAGTAGCCTATTTTCCCATTTCACCAATTTCGTAAGTTGCTTATTTTCCATTTCACCAATTTCTTAAGTTGCCTAATTTTCTCAGTTCACCAATTCTCTAAGTAGTCTTAATTCCTAAGTTCACCAATTTCTCAAAGTAGTCTATTTTTTTTGAAGTCAACTTTTACAAGTTAGTCAACTTATTTCAAAAGTTCACCATTTTTATGAAATTAGTCTACTTACTTTTTTTTAAAGAAAATGGTATACTTTTGATTTAGTCTACGTTTTCACTTGAAAAGAGAGACTAAATTTTCGAGATCTCCATATGGTTTAAATTTTCAGCCACTTGCACGCAGAGAACTCATGGACGGTGGACGGCGCCGAATACCAGAATTTGGAAGATAGTGATGGTGCAGGAAAAGTGGACCAAGAAGGAAGCTTCCAGAGTACCAAAATTGTCAGAGAGCCTGCCAAAGAAGAAACTAATTTTGTTCCCCTTTGCTATCCTTCACTTCCAGAAAAACTATATAAGTAGACCTCTCCTTCAACAAAGGACAAGCGTAGAAACAAGCTTAGAGAGACTCGAGGAAGGAATGCACAGCTGAAGCTTTGCCTTCCCTTTGTGTGTGTAGAGCTCTTAGCTTACCACTAGTGCTCCAATGGGTAGAATTGGAATCAGCTAGCTTGGCACTCTGAGTGAGTAGTAGGCAAACAGTGATTGGCCAATCTTCTCTTGAGTAGCTAGTTGGAAGACTAGAGTTTTGAGCATGTATGTTTAGAGAATCGAAGTCAAGCACTTAAGAGTGAAGGTGTTTGCTTACGTCTCCTACTGATTGCCCAAAGTTTGTATAATCCTCTTTGAGCGGTTTGTACTCATAATTTCAGCTTCTTTCTCTCATTTCACGGTGAGTCATTGTATATGCTATTTTTTTCTTCCCTATTGAGTCTTCAAATTGCAACCCACAATGCATATTGCACTTAAGAGGACATACCACATTGAGCATATAGATCAAGAAATTGATCTACAGGTATACACCTTAGAATAGATGGTACGATGAGGAGTATAGACCACTATACCAACATCTCAGAGCAGAGAGTATCTTTGGATCCATCACAGAGAGGGAGGCACGACGAAAGATGTGAGCCCTAACACGCTGGAAGCGACGAGCTTTCGAGGAGCGATAAGAGGCAGAGTTGTTTGACCTTCTCATGAGTAGAGATTGTGTCACCGTGTGGAGGGCCCTACGTGAGCCACGCCCACCTACACCCATAGTAGATCCTCAGACTTGGAACACCTATGGCTAGAGGTTATATGACGTCCCAAGAAAGCCACCATTGCCGATCCCTCCCACACCGCGTCATGTGATATCCACCCTATTCACGGCAGGCATGGTACGACAGACGGAGAGGAACAAGATCATCCGTCAGGACCTACTATAGATACACGTCAGGGAGACATGGATAGCACCACGAGAGCCTCTTCCCACAAAGAGGCAACACTACAGAGAGCACTTCTTGACTGTGACAGCGGATGGTTTCATTCAGAGACCACGATACATGCATACATGGCACTAGCACAGAGAGTGGCCATTGGGCAGCAATCACACCAGCTCGAGATTGAGGTTGGGCGTGCGACACATACCCCTAGGGACAAGAGATTATGCAGGATATGCTGAGAGGAGGAGGACGAGGAGCACTACACATGCAGATGCGAGGCATATGAGGACATCAAAGACCGCTACCCAAAGCTCTTCAAGGGGCCCATAGAGATTAGGGCTTTATTGGAGACGGAGGACCAGTGCCCTCTAGGTCGTTTCCTAGTAGAGCTCGAGCGCCGTCGTGCATCACTTCTCCAACAGCAGATGGAGATACACATGACCCCATACTGATATTACAGATTTTTTCAGACCCACATCCACCCGAGGACCCAATTCGACGCCGGGTGTCACATTACAGAGAGCAAAGGAGCTTAGACAACAACGTCGACGATCGAGACCCCCACTCCGGATAGCCCATCCCCACTAGAGAGTGATTCAGGTGATTCACACAGTCCATGACATGGAGATACGGAGACATGAACAGTGCACCCTTGTCGATCTCGACGTGCAGAGCATTTTGAGGATCGCCACGATACCTTACCCACTGATGCATTATATCCTACACTCACTCCAGGCATTTAGAGGGTTATGACACCACCGAGCCTCCCCTCCCTATGCATATCAGATTTGTATCTCACCTATTGAGCATATAGAGTGCATATCCATAGCACCCTTGACGCCAGCTATTATCCACTCCTTTTATACCTTGTTTTGTACTCACACTTTATTTTCCTTTTGGGATCACAGTGGATTGGATCATACTGATGTATATGTTGTCTCATAGGCCGATTTTGGCCTCTAATAGACGTTAGAAAGTCTTTCTTTCTTTCTTTCTTTCTCTCTCTCCCCCCCTCCCATATTGAAGGCATTTATATATCATATCATTTAATTTCATCTCTCTCTCTCTCTCTCTCTCTCTCTCCCCCTCTCCCTCACTCCCTCCCTCCCCCCCCCTCTCTCTCTCTCTCTCTCTCTCTCCCCCCCCCTTCCCCCTCCCTTTCTCTCCCCCTTCCTTTCCCCCTCCCTCTCCCCCTCCCCCTCCCCCTCCCCTCTCTCTCTCTCTATCATGATTGGCCACACAATGGCCAAGTTATATGGAGCATTTCTTGAGGCAGAGCTTAGCTCATATGTAGAGGTAGAGGGCCTCCGAGCACTAGGCAAGGCTGGGTTTAGACAAGCTTTTTCCACTATCGACCATATCTTCATCTTGCATTGTCTCATTGATGGGGCAAAGGCAAGGAAGAAGTGGCTTTATTGTTGCTTTGTGGAGTTCCGCAAGGCTTTTGATATAGTTCCATGTGAGAGGTTGTTCCAGCGCCTACTGAGCCTTGGGATCCTACAAAGATGATATGGGCCATATAGTTCCACGTGAGAGGTTGTTCCAGCGCCTACTGAGCCTTGGGATCCTACAAAGATGATATGGGCCATCTACACTCTCTACGAGAAGGTGTTTGGTCGAGTTCGATGCCGTGGAGGTTTATCAAAGCCCATTTCTAGCACCATTGGTATTAAGCAAGGCTCTCCACTCTCCCCGACACTTTTTGGGCTTTACATTGATGAGATCTCTGATTACATTCTATGAGAAGGCGGGGAGGGGAGCGACCTGGGAGGTATCCCAGTTCACATTCTTTTATATGCAAAAGATATTGTTTTGATTTCATAATCACATGAGGGGCTCCAATGCCACCTCAGAGCCTTGGATGATTTTTGCTCACATAGAGGATTAGTTGTGAACCTTGGAAAGACCAAGGTCATGATCTTTCACACATCTAGTGCATTGAGGAGTGCAGCCATCTTCACCATAGCAAGAGGGCACGTCGAGGTGGTTACTTCATACGTATACTTGGGAGTTACTTTCAGTAGTCTACCAAGACCTTTCACAATGAGGTAGGCAGCTATTGACAAATTCACCTGAGGATATGCATCCCTGGCCATGCTAGAGTGGAGGTGCCACCAAGCACATTTCCAGAAACCCCGCACAAAGGGGTGGCTTTTCGACACACTAGTTACCCCCACCTTGATGTATTCAGCGACAGTATGGGCGCCAGGCTTGACAGCTGATCAGTCGGCACAAATTGAGAGGCCACAGTTATGTATGATCTCACGCTTGTTCCGGAGCAAGGAGACCATACCGCATGATATCATCCGAGCAGAGCTCTCTTCACCACCCATGGTCCTCGAGGCACTATTCCAGACAGTAAGCTTCATTGAGAGGGTGAGGGAGTTTCCACATGATAGATTCAATCGTAGAGCTTTTGAGGCAGCTATACAATTATCTCAAAGTGGGTATAATAAAGCTTGGTACTCACAGGTCACAGCTTGGTTCGCGACACATGGGTTCGATATGGAGAGTTTGCCACCTTTTCAGTACGACTCAGACTCACCGTACTATCACCTCTCTCTCAGCAAGAGGAGTGAGAGGAATCTGGTGCTCAGACAGGTCTTATGGAGGTTCTACATCAGGAGAGTATGGAGATCACCCAATTTAGAGGGGAGGATGTCAGACTACAGAGACCAGTTTCTCACCATTATGTCTGATGATTCATATAGAGACCACACTATATGGACATCTATATGCCACAAAGTTCATGAGTAGCAATTGGCCAACTGAGGGTTGCATCACACAAACTGGAGATCAAGAGTGGGAGACACGATGGGATCTCGAGAGCAGAGTGGATCTTCAAACTATGTAGAGAGGAGGTGGAGAGTGAGGAGCATTTCGTATGTCGATGCAGAGCATACACTCAGACCGAAGACAGATATGAGACTTTGTTCAGAGGACAGCCCACCCTACGAGAGATTATGGACTCCGGAGATCAGAGATAGGTAGGATGTTTATTGATAGAGATTCAGAGGCATAGAGATGCACTCTTACCACTGACACACAACTACATAGGTGAAGAGAGATAGCTACAACTCATTGATTTTTTCCAGAGGTCTAGAGTCCCCTCCCCATCTCATTCCAGCGAGGAGTGACACTACAGCAGACCGAGGTGAGTCACGCTAGACCGATGACCATGAGTCATAGTGCTCAGAGGAGTGAGGCTATACCATTGCCAGACACAGGAGATTCGAGCATGACATCGCTAGGCAACTTCAGAACGAGTAGCCCTGATGAGAGTAGATCCTATAACTTTCATGCAGACGGCTCTAGCGTCGGCTCCACCTATGTATCACATCCTCCACCCCTCCATTACCACTGGATGGAGCTAGTAGACAGATGCATCTTCATGATTGTATTGCCCTCACCATATAGACATGCATATACCCCCAGAGATAAGGCTCCATCAGCCTTAGTATTTTACCACACATGTTTGAGACTAAATTGTATTAGCTTTTTATGATCTTGTTTTGCTTTTGTGATAGCTGAATGACAGAGAGGGGAGGAAGGCCTTTTACCGTGATGGTACGGTCTTCATATACGAACTCCCTATCAAATATGGCGACGTGGCCTATGAGACATCACCACACCAGGAGGCACCACTCAGAGTGCATTATGGAACTACAATGGAGCACTTTGGATGCGACTAGACATACTTGAGGAGATCGTGGAGACACATCACTTTGCTTGCATCACTTAGACGCACGAGAGCCTAGAGAGAGGGCTCCCTCATATAGCAGGCTTCTAGTGGGCATCCATATTCAGGACCACGATGTGATAGAGTACAGCATGAGGATGAGGAGGTGTCGCCATCATATTTAGACATTAGCTACAAAGTAGGATCCACATCACCAGCCGAGACGAGGAGGCATGATACATGTGGGTACGCTTGGAGATAGCAGCAGAGAGCTGGATCTACATAACCATTTGCTACTTCCCACCACGAGGATCCCGATACTCCGGACATGATGGGGAGGAGCCACCCAGGGATAGTCACTCATCCTATATTGCACTCTCAGAGGAGATACTATACTAAAGCACTCTGGGTGAGGTCTTCCTTATGGGGGACTTCAATGGGCGCACACAGTCGACTACATCTTAGGTACCCTGTTTGGGGCATCGCTCATCACTTCACTTGGTATTGGTACTCGGAGCTGATCACACTTTTATCACGCTCACACTTTCATCTCCCCTTCCACTACACCCTCTCCCACCTACCGTGCCAAATACCACGATACACTTCACGCGCGAGCTCTCACATGTCTACGTACACCATTTACACACCCGCCTACTCTCACTAGATCCACTCTCACCTCTGGACATACTCGCCTCACAGATCACCACCATCCTACACGACTCAGCTCTACACATTTTTCTCCACCACACACACGCACACCCACCACACAGAGGGTCCATGCCCCAAAACCAATGGTATGATGATGAGTATTGGGCGCTATGGAAGCAGCTATGATCAGCAGAGCATATTGGGAAGATTACACACACAGTCACAGCGCCGCATGCAGCGCCTCACACGTCGAAAGAGGCAAGAATGGGAGGAGAGACAGTAGTGGGACATTTATCACTTGCTCATGATCCGAGAGAGTGCAGTAGTGTGGAGACTCTTTAGAGAGAGGAGACGGCAGACACCCATTCGAGAGCCGGACACTTGGCACAGATATGTGTAGAGTCTATACCAGATTCCAGACCAGCCACCCATCCCCAGGCCATAGAGTTCACACCCTACCACCTCTCACTTCTTTACACCTCGGATGGTGAGCCGTGCGATCACTCTCATACAGCATGGCAGAGCCCATGACCACTTCGATCTACAGGCGGAGCATCTCATCTATGGGTGCACGATTCTAGCACCACTCATAGCCCACCTCTTCAGCCGAGCACTGGTTGAGGGGTTCCCTGACTCATGGACTGAGCACACCATAGTGCCCATACATAAGTCAGGTGATGTTATGGATCCAGCTACATACCGGACGATCATGATTGGCCCCATGCTGGCCAAGCTATATGAGGCAGTACTAGAGACAAAATTGAGCACCCTCGCCGAGGGAAGGGTATCAGAGCTCGAGGACAGGCAGGATTCAGATGAGATTACTCTACCATAGACCACATCTTCACTTTCAGATGCCTGATCGACCAGGCTCGAGTGAGGAAACGGAGATTATATTGCTGCTTTGTGGACTTTCGCAAAGCCTTTGACATAGTCCCCAGGGAGAGACTCTTCAGACGCCTACTCGACATCGCGGCTCCAGAGGAGATGATATGGGGGATCTATGCCTTATATGAGAGAGTATCAGGTAGAGTGAGATATTCGGATGGCCTATCAAATCCACTTGCGAGCACCATCGGGGTGAAGCAAGGGTGCCGTCTCTCACCCACACTTTTTGGGCTATACATTGATGAGATAGTGGACTTCATACAGCAGCAGGGAGGGGATGGCATTGAGGTACGAAGGACCATGGTCCATATTCTTTTATATGCTGATGATATTGTCTTGGTTTCAGAGTCTGTAGAGGGTCTATAGCATCATCTACACGGTCTAGACGACTTCTGCACACATAGAGGGCTATCAGTGAATCTTGGTAAAACCAAGGTTATGATCTTTCATACATCAGCGCAGGTGAGGAGGCAGAGTTCTTTCACAGCAGCAGGCGGATCCATCCAGGTAGTCAGCTCATATGTATATTTGGGAGTGACATTCAGAGCAACCTGCCAACCTCAATGACTTTCTCCATGTCTCAGGCAGCTCGAGATCGCATCACATGAGGATATGCAGCATTAGCTTTGATGGAGAGACAGTGCCACCAGGCCCACTTTCAGGAGCCCCACACAAAGGGGTGGCTCTTCGACACTTTGGTCTCCCCAACACTTATGTACGGAGCAGCCATATGGGGGCTAGGGTTATCAGCATCAGCATGGACAGCGGTGGAGAGACCACAGGCTCTCATGATTGCCAGACTCATCCGCAGCAAACCCTCGGTACCCCATGATATCGTAAAGGCAGAGCTTGCTGCACCACCGATGCTAATAGAGGCACTCTTCTAGACAGTATGCTGGATCCAGGGCATGGATAGAGAACGCATCATGTACAAAGCTTTCCAGGCATTACGCGACATGGCGTTAGCGGGGGACACCTCTTCATGGTATGCACAGACACGAGATTGGCTGGCCCACCATGGACTTGACATAGATAGACGACCACCGGTACGTTATGACTCCCATGCCCCCACCTACTCGCTCTCCCACCAGGAGAGGAATAGGATCATCTGTCAGGAGATATGGCATACATACATACAGAGGACATGGGTCAGCCCGAGAGATCCATTGCCACCGAAAATGCTCTACTATCGTGAGCATTTCCTAGAGATCTCAGATCAGGGCTTCATTGAGAGCCCACCCTACATGGAGACATACCTACCACACCACCTCCGTGTTGTCATTGTGCAGCTTCGAGTTTCATCACATCAGCTCGAGATCGAGAGAGGCCGGGCCAAAGGAGTCCCCTTAGAGGAGAGGTGGTGCCCAGTTTTCCATACAGAGATAGAGAGCGAGGAGCACTTGATTATGAGATGCCCAGCATACTTGGACCTATGAGTACAGTTCCAGGTTGAGGAGTCACTCCAATTGTGCATGACCATAGGAGACCAGTGGAGGGTGGGTCGCTATATCACGGCAGCATATGAGAGATGAGAACACATCCTACAATGTGCACACGGGGCACAGATAGGTACCCAGCAGACTGTTACTCAGTTCTTTCCGCGACTTGAGCCACATCAGACACACTAGCCTCCCAAAGGCATAGGGCTCACCCTCGAGCAGGCAGCGGCACAGATAGTGCGACACAGACCACGTAGGACTGGGTACTGACGAACACGACTTCATCATGAGGACGTCTCTCGCATCAGGATAGCACACGATCACATGATGGAGCATCAGCGCACCACCACCACTTGGGTCGCCCTCTTGCAGGAGGTGTTGAGTCCACCGCCGATGCACCATATACTCCACCCTCCTCCACCCATCTGTACCAGTTAGGGTATACATATTCACTCCCACATATGCCCTCATGTAGTAGGTGGCCATTATCTGCGGAGTCAGAGCCACGCTCCCCCACACGTTACTCTATCTCCACTACTCCATCATTGCTAGGTATACCATCTTGCTGTTTCCAGCCTACATAGTTTTTTTTTTTGTAGTGAGTACTTTTCTTTTCATCGATACATTGAGATGACCACAGTTGTACATGGTTTTGTCTCATAGGCCAAGTTTTGCCTTTTGGTAGACATTAATATGACTCTCTCTCTCTCTCTCTCTCTCTCTCTCCCCCCCCCCCCCCCACCCCCTCTCGCTCTCGCTCTCTCTCTCTCTCTGTGCTTCCTTTAAATTTTTTTTTTGATCAATTGCATGAACTTTCAGTTGTGAGTTTTTTAGGATGCTGAAATTGAGAACGAGTTCCAGTATGTTCTCTGTTCATGCTGTCACTGTGCAACTTTACTAAATTGATGACACTAATATGTGGGGCGTTCTCGTTGGCAACGTAATTGAGCCCTTACAACACTTGATTTGAAATGACTCTGAGAATTATATCGTATCTACGTGCTATTAAGAATACGACTTTCAACGATGAACATTTCTCTCTCTCTAAATGTAATTTACAAGCTCAATCCTTCATTAAATATAAATCTACAGGTGCTTTGATGGAAGCAAATGTATATGAAATAATAAAATTTAAATACAGGCTCTTAGAGATGAAGTCATTCTGGAGCTTGTAGAGCAGTGTTGCACAGCAGAGAAACAAGTCATGCAGCTTATCGGCACTACATCGTAGGTGCTTCATCATTTTTTGCAGCATTTTCTTTTTCATTAAATACTAAATCGAACAGATGTGAAATATATAACTGTTCAAGTCTTAATAATCATAATTAGGAAAAGAAAATGCCCTTTGTTAGCTGAAGACTTCTGTATACATGTTGCTTATAGAGAGGCCATCTCTTCATTGCTTGATGCTGTAAATTACATTGTAAGAATGTGAATGTACAGTTTCAAGACTGAGTATAGTACATTTCTAGGTACTATGTTCACTGCATTGTGCAATGTGTTGTTGTGCTTGACATTTTGGTAATCTGATGTGGCAGGACATATTGATGCGTTCCATAGGACCTCACTTGAGTGTTGCATTTCTTGAACCAGGGATGAAGAGCTGTTGTGTCAGGGTTTGTCTTTGAATGATGATCTGAAGAGAGTTCTAGCAAAGCACAAAGCACTTGTATCAGGGATCTCATTGCCACTAGAGACTCCATCTGCACCACCACTTTTGAACCATGAAAGTGAAGAAGAGCCAGAAGACAGTTTATCTCAGCTTGTCCGTAGGTATGATAGTTTAATTCATTGCAGATAAGAGTCTAATTCGTGTGCTTTTTCATCTCTAGGAACAAAATTTTCAGATAGCACTGATTTGAATGGGATGTTTTGCCTTGTGAAGTCCTGTAGCACTGCATTATTAGAAAATCTAGAATCAGAAAACAGAGATTAAACATATTTTTTTTGGAATTCTAATGTGTTATACTTTTCAGATCTACATCAAAGATGAGACCAAGCTCTTCTGCATCGTTATCTGGAGGTAGTCAGCTTGTATCTCTACCAGCGCCTGTGGAATCACACTCACAACTTCAGAACATGACAACATCTTCAACAGCTGGTGGTGTTTCAACAATTGATCTGCTAAGCGGTGATGTGTATGGAGATTCCAATCAACCACAAATTGTGCCAATTACAACACAGGGTTTGACACTATCTCTATCAGGGTTTTCATTCCAAGAGGAATCTGATATTTTCAGTAACGGTTCAGGTGTGCAATCAGCAGTGGCTGGCTCTGCATTTGTTGAAAATGAGCAAGTTCATTCACAGCTCAATGGAATAGTTCCAGGCTCATTCGAGCAGCCTCTGGGGAGGTGTAGCTATGACCAGATGCACGAGCAGGTCAACAACAGCTATTTGGTACCTTGGGCACAAACACAGCTAGATTCAGATTCGTCTGCACAAACTGCTTCAGGTTTGACCCTTCTGCAATCAAGTGGTCCTTCATTCGCTCCACAACAAGCTGCTCTAATATATGGAACAAATCACTTGCATGCTCAGGGCAATGATTGCCCTTCGTCAAATCCTCAACAACTGCTTATTTCAGAGAATTTTTCAGTGCAAAAAGTTGGTTTACAAAGTATATCTCAGACAGCAAGTATAACACAGCCCCTCACTCCACAAGGATGTGTTCCTTCACAGCAGGCACACCAGCTGCAGGAAAATACAATTTTTAATGCTAATATGCCAAACATGACACAAATGGTCTCCCAGCAAGGACATGGTCCTCCGCCTCCCGTTCAGCATGAGGTCTACATGTCTTATCATGCTCAACCAGAGCAAGAATTAGGATTTGGATCTCATGCATATTCCATCTCTGTGCAATCTAAGCAAAGTCAGTCAGTCAGTAGTCATCTGCCACGTGCTCCATGGGTCACAGAGAACACATCATTGCCTGATTCAAGCATCACTCCAAGTCCATTTGATGTCACTGTAGCTCCATCCTTTCCCGTTCAAACTACGGTTGCACAGGAGATGCTCCACCAACATCAATTCACATCATCTGGGCAGTTTTCTCCATTTGTGCAGCCTGGTATGATGCAAATGCAAAATCTTTCAACTCAAAGCACTGGTAGCTGCCAATCAATGGAGCCAAAAGGACTATATATGCAACAATACTTTGACTATGGTTTATTTCAGCACCATAACATTCACCAAAAGCAAGTAAAAAAGGAAGATGGGCTTTTCAAAGATCTGTTTGATCTGGCAAAAACAGAAAAAGTGGGAGCTTCTAGCAAATGATGGAATTAAGGTTTTTTTCTTATTTCTCTAGTCTTATATTTTCAAGGATCATCCATTTAAGCCTTCATATTCAAAAGATTTAATTTTGTACTTAGTGATCCTGAAAGATACAGGCTTTTCCTCCGAGTTAATTGTCATGCCTTTTGGGTTTTTAGTGATGACATCCTTCATTATGATGTTTGGGTATCCGACACAACATGATTGAAAAACAAAGTTTCAGGTGTCTCATGACTCTTCTGCCCATTTGTTGCAGCAGTTACTATCTATAATGCATTTGTAAAGTGGTTCTAATTTTGTTTACATTGTGGATTGTATCCCTGATGACTTTTTTTCTGTGAAATTGAAGACTGAGTTTATAGAAGGTCACAAAGGATCGTTACAAGTAATGTACATTTTCACAAGATACTCAAAGGAACATGATTGACACATCTCATGCATTGTTGTATGGGATTGCTAACTGATACAACGGGAGCCTGATGTGGAATATTGATCTCCACATGCAGAATCAATCAGAATAAACAAGCACAATTGCAATAAACAGGATGGTAATGACACTTGGATCTAACCTAAAGCAAAGAGGTTTTGGGGAAATGTGGAGATAAGGTCCAGGCATGGTACTTAATCCCTGTTGAATTCCATGCAAAATGTGTATAGATGAGAAGCTTATTGTGGGTCAAATTTGGTGACCCCTTCTCCCCAAAGAGTAGAAGAAAAGCCTTAATGATATCCTTCTATTAATCAAAGAACATCTCCAAAGGCTATAACTCTCTTGAAAAGGGAAATTATTACAGCTGTATGTCAGTACTAATGCAACCTCAAAGCTAGGTACTTGACATCAAGGAGAGTGAAGAAGTCACACTAGTGATGGACAGCTTGTGTAAAGGATGCCCTCCATGTGACTGTATAGTGGGCATGCTAAGTATCGAAAAGTGTGGCTAGCCCTTACTCCAGGTCTCCAATCATCTAGAAAAAGTGGTACCAAACAGTGAATAATCTGAGACGACCTTGACTATTTCTGGAGGTGTTAGTGCAAGATTCACCAATGACTTGGTCAGTCTGCTGGCCAGATCAGCCTGGCTGTAGGACAGGATGAGGAGTTGTTAGCCTTATCGAACATCAACTCATTGTCAGTTACAAAAGACCTACTGGCTCTCTCAGCTGACTCAAAAAATGAACCAGAGACTTTGGGCATCTTTAATAGACATTAAAAGCTTGCTAATAACATCACAGTCAGTGAAAATGGATAAAATATGAATTAGAAACTCCAGCGACAACTCAAACTAATTGGCACACTGTCAGTGTGCACTGAGAGATACACCTTCACAAAGTTGATGAGAAACTATGCAGGGGTCAGCCTAATCAAGCAAGGGGGTTGCTTCTACAGATACTCACTTAGAAAGTGATCTATTACAAGTGGATTGAAGTTGAGAACCCGAGTACTCGCGGAGATCCAAATGATCTAAACCGTCCGAAAAGTGAATTTGGATTTGTAGGAGATCTTTTACTAATCAGTGGGTTCTTTTAGTTGAGTCACTTTTAGGTGAAATTGAAAAGCGATTTACTTGGAATTAATTGTGGAAACTCATGGTTACTCCCTGAGCTTTGATTGATTTAAGTGTTCCACTTTGAAGATGCTCCAATTCTCAAAAGTAGGAGTTTGATTCCCAACACACTCCCTCAAGCTTCAACATAGGTCTTTCATTCCAATGCATGCCTTGAACTTTTCGAGCTCTGATTTAGGCAGCAGGCTTCGATATTAACTGTATGAGAGAGTCCTATGAAGGTCATGGGGATCCCCATGACCACATTTCCCAATTTAAAGAAATTCTCTACACATAGTAGGTCGACGACTTCTAATGTAATATGAAGCCTTTGGGCTTAACCTCAAAGATTCTACTTTGGTGTGGTTCCAACCACTCAAAAGTGAGAATTTTGGTAACTTAGTTGTTTGCTAGAAGAATTTATGGTAGAGGTTTCTAAAAGGGAGTTAGACATGACACTTCTTCGCTACATGACTTCAAACAATTATGTTGGAGACTGTCATGTTGGTGGCGCTACGATTTAAGGAGTACATCTCAAGGTGTCCACCTTTTGAGTTACCCTTTGAGGAGAAGATGGTATCCTTGATTATTGATGGATTAAGTAGCAACGAAATGTGGTGGTTAATCTTTATAATATAGCCATCTTCGATTGGACAAATGTATCAAAGAATGTATTGAATTGAAAGATAACCTAGAGCTCCCCAAGGATGCTCCAAAAAGTAGTGTTGCCAACGTGCAAGTAGATTCTTCTTTCGATGTTTTAGTAGAAAACCAGCTAAGAAACTAATCTCCCTACTATAGCTGGCAAATCCACAATATAGTTAGTATGCGTGAAGATAGTACCATAATATGGATCAATCCTATGGTCTTAGGCAATAGTACTATGCTCCGAGGGCTATGCAAAATCACTATAGGCCATCTCCAACATAACTTGTGCTTGGTCATTAGTCCCCATACCCTAACCAAGTCATGCCACTAAAATATATGTGGAAGAGAACCTTGAGAGGGAAATAATGCCAGTTACACCTATAAAAAAATCAAGCAGTATTGACACAAATTACAACTATGATTACGACACAAACAATGAAGATCACAATGATTATTCTTCGAGAGAAAATCCCCAATGGGATCAAAATCAACCATCTTTTGGACAAAATGATCCAAAGTAACCGGATCAAAATCAACCATCTTTTGGACAAAATGATCCAAAGCAACCAAATGTTTGGTATACCAATGCTACATCCCAAGTACATAATGAGGTTGGACTTGCACAAAGGCCACCAATACCATAGGGAACATGCTTCAAGTGTAATGGAGACCACTTCATTTGTGATTGCTCCTTGGTGCAGGATCAAGCTAATCAACCAAAACTGGCTTTGCTTGAGGTATCGTAACTCTATACCCACCCAAGGTAAGTCTTTTTTTGCACATTTGAGGCGTGTTACTTGCTCTTAAAGGCTTGTTTATGGGTTGACTTTCTTCTAAGCATGTTTGTGAGCTCTTTGGTTCCATGGAACGTGTCTTCATACACTTGAATGGGTAAACGTACTTGGGTTGACAATTAAAGCAAATCCACACCACTTGATGTTGGTTGGGTTGCATTCTTGGGGATCTACAACAACTTTTGGCACCATTGTGGGGAACGTGTTGATGTTCAAGGTCTCCATTGAAGCTTGAAGCTTGGGTGAGGTGGTAATAGACCTTTGTTGGAGGTGTTGGTTTATTCTTTTGGTTTCTTGAAGGGTTATTTGATCACTTCCATCATTTTCATGGCTTGCATGTTGTAGCAACTTTTGAACAGTGGTGAGTTCAGCATATAGGGTCTTTTCATTACCATCTTCGCTTTTAGGATTGGTTTTATCCTTATTTTAGTAGGGTTCTAGTTTTAGCAGAGATACAGATACCTTTTGAAGATAAAAAAAAAAGGGGGATAACAGTCAAGTCATCGAGAAGTTCACTATAGTAGTTGGCTACAACATTAGAGAGAACGCATGTGCGAGTAGAAAGTAGAAGCGAGGTTGGTATTCGATTGAGCTGATATAAGAGGCAAGCAAGGTGTGAAGATAGTTAAGGAGGCAAGGGTCAGCGGCTTAACTCATCACAAAAATCAAACATAGGATAGAGGTAATATATTAGTGGTTCTATTAGTTATTTCAATTAAACAATTGTTGGAAAGGGAGTGGGCAATGGCCAAGGCATTGGTGCACAGAAAAGCTCGATAATGAGATTATTGCAAGAGTAGTGGCTTCATTGAGCAATTGGATTTATGCACACAGGGGTACAGTATGGCATTCTGAATGGGAATAGGAATGAGCAATGAAGTGTGACTCGAGAGAATGCAAAGGGAATAAGGAAAATTTAAGTCAGGAGAGAGTTGGAAAAATCCCGACAGGACAGTCTCTCCAATGCAAGAGGTGGGAAAATAAGTTTAAGTTGATTTTTTTGAGGGGGCACTGACCTCAGTGATGATGTCATAATGAGGGAGTAAGTGCTTTGTCTAAAAATAACAAGTTTGCAAACATACAAATGTGGGACTGCCAAGGCAATTGATCGATGGATTAGACCCAAAAACATTGAGATTTAAGTGAAAATTCAAGGCAGAATAACTTCAGGGTATTAAAATATGATTGATAGTTGCGTGAGATATCAAAAAATGACATGTGCAAATATCCAGTAGCTTGAGCAGATCAATCGGACCTTTGCATAAAGGCACAATGTTGGGAATTTTATGGAAATAAGGACGTAAGAGACCGTAGGGAGCTAAGATAAGCTCTTGGAACACATTGAATGGGAAAAAGTATCAAGTGGCAAAAGTGCAACCATCCGATTACGTAGGCAATCGGGTGAAGGAAGTAGTCAAAGTAATATATTTCAAGAGCAAATTCCATAAGAAAGTAATCAAATCAAGTTTAAGAACAAAAGCTTGGGGACAAAAGCCAAAAGTCAATAGGTTGCAAACTTCTAACTGCTTGTGGAGAGCGATCGGAACTTTCCATTTGAGTGATTGGTGGGAATGAAGAGTTCGAAATTAATTGGTATATACTAAGGAACTCAAAAGGCACAATCTCAAAATTGGATTCTTCTTGAACCATGGTGTCAAACCTTTGATCGTCCAACTACTAGGCAATCGAGTGGTTGCAAAACAATCATTGTGAGGCATAGAATTCACAAAAATCTTAAGGAAAAACGTATATGGTTGTTTAGAGTAGTGATTTCCTAGCAATCCTTCATGGGCTTGTTGCAACCAACTGCTATGTTCATCGAAACAAAAGAAGCAAAAGTATGATAGGCATAGACATCCAACTACTTGTATAAACCAATCGAGTCCTGGCATTAATTGACCTTTGGGTACTCTAAGATGGGTGAGAAGATCAAACATGTAAACGAAGAGTGGGAAAATTGTTTGTGAAATAATTGGAAGTCAAAAGCAAATTCAAACAGACATCGGAATGCCTAAGAACCATAGGCAATCATAAACTTGCAAGTAGAGACTCAGGGAATAAAAACTCTTGTGACATTCTTCCAGGGCATTGAGAATAATGTGGATTGAGACCACAAGACCAAAAATTAAAGAATTCAATTGGCATTCATCCGATAGCTTTGGTCACTTTGGGGCAATCAAGTCAGTGCAAATCCCATAGACAAGTCCAAGAATCAATCAAATTCAAGTGGTAAGCCATCACTTAAAGGGCTAGGGAATTACTTCCCATACATTGCAAACCTCTTTGGAAATGCACTATAGATTCTAGATCAAAGATGGAAAGTCAAATGCATTCATTTGATTGCTCAACTGCTTGGGCAATCCTTTGATTGCAAAGGAAAACAAAAGCGCTTTAATCCGTTTAGTACTAGGTGTTGAGTTAATTTAGGAGAGCCTAATGCTAATCAATCAGAAAGAAGTGAAAAAGAAAAAAATCACTTTTGCACATGATCGATTGCTTTAGAAGGCATTTGGGAATTAGCATTTTGTGGACTTTGACATTCGAGACAAAAGAACAGGTCACTCATGGAGATGGCGAGGTGTATGGTCAAGAGTTACCACATAGTTTCTGGCTTGAGGCTCTTATGTGTGCAATATATATACTTAACAAGTGTCCCACTAAAGCGCTTTAGTCTATCACTCCATATGAGGCTTGGCATGGTCGCAAGCTATCTGTTGCTTATCTGCATGTTTTTGGTTGTTTGGCATATGCATTAGTGCCTGAACAACATCACAAAAGATTGGATGATAAAGCCTTAAAATGTATTTTTGTTGGGTACAGATCTGAAAGCAAAGCCTATCGTTTGTATCGTCCGCAGACTAAACGCATTCTGGTTAGTCATGATATTGTTTTTGTGGAAGATGCTATTCAGCCCTTATTTTCATGTACTAAGAAGACATATGTTAGCTCCAAAGACATGTATGATACTTTGCTCACTCTTTTTACAGGTGGACAGTCTAGTGTTGGTCCTAATGAGGCAACTTCTCAACCTTTGTAGGTTTCATGTGATGATGCAGATCATTCCATTTTTGATGCAGATTTACATGATGCACTTCTTGCTGAGAGAGTTGATATTGAGTAGGCAAAAACTATGCCAAAATGGCTTGTGCATACTTTGCGTGATAGCAAATTAGATGCACCTCTGTCATATCGTACTCGTTCAGGCTCTCATAGTGCCTCTTTTGCATCAGATTACTATGCTATGGCTGCCTCTAGTCTCTGTGATGAGCATAAGCCTGTTTGGTTTGATGAAGCATAAAATTCTAAAAATTGGATGGCTACTATGCAATCTGAATATGCTGCTATGATGAAGAATGGTACTTGGTCTTTATGTGACTTGCCTCCTAGCAAGAAGGCCATTGGCACGAAGTGGGTTTACAAGTTGTATCGTAAGCGTGATGGAATAGTTGACAGGTATAAGGCTAGGCTTGTCGCTAAGGGTTATCGTAGGAAAGAGGCATTGACTTTGATGAGACCTTTGCACCTACATGATGTATGACTACTGTTCGTAGCATATGTGCACTTGCAGCTCATCATGGTTGGAATGTACATCACTTGGACATTATAACTGCATTTCTGAATGGTGACTTGCATGAAGAAGTGTATGTTTTTCAACCCCATGGCTTTGTGCAGAAAGGGCATGAAAACCAGGTGTGCAGGTTACCACGTGCTTGGTATGGAAAGATACATGCCTATCTGATTGCACATGGTTTTGTGAACAATCCAACTAAAACCACCTTATATGTTAAGCGTGCTAGTGATGTGCTTTTGATCATTGTTGTCTATGTTCATGACATGCTGCTCACTGGTCCTATTGAGAAGCATATTGCTGATTTTAAGGCTGATGTGCATGCCTCATTTGAGATGTCTGATTCGGGGCATTTGCATCATTATTTGGGCATTCAATTTATGCAAGTTGATGGTGGAATGGCTTTGTTTCAAATGAAATATATTGACATATTATTGCAGCATTTTGGCCTTGAAGACTATAAGCCTATTGCCATTCCTATGGAGACATGTTTACAATTGAGTTTTCATGATGTTAGAGATGCATTTGATGTTCTCTATCAACGGTGTTGGATGCTTGATTTACTTATGCATTACTCGACCAGATATTCAGTTTGTTGTCTCACAGATGAGTAGGTTTATGCATTGCCCATGTGTCAAGCATTGGCAGGCGGTTAAGCGCATCTTTTGCTACTTGAGTGGTACCCGGCTACTTGGATTGTTTTATCCCAAGGAGGGATCACTACCGCTAGATCTGCATGCTTTTTTTGACTATGATCGGGCTAGTTGCTATGACACTCGTGTGTCCACTAGTGGCTTTTGCTTCATGCTTGGTAGCTCATGTATATCTTGGTTGAGCAAGAAGCAACCTACTATGGCCACTTTCAGTTGTGAAGTTGAGTATAGGGTAGCTTTCACAACGAGTGTTGAGTGTGTGGCTCAGACGCCTTATGGCTGATTTGGGTGTTGGTCAGCCTTCTGCCACGACCATCTGCACTAACAGTGAGACTGCATTGGAAGTTGCGAGGTGTTGATGTCCTCTCAGTGATTCCCCTTCATTTTGGGAATCTCCACTCTCAGTTCAACAGCCTGAAGCTCTGCATACACGAAGATACCAGTCCTTACCGCCCAGTTGCGTGGGGCTCTATTTCTCTACTCTCTCTCATACATACCCAATATGGGCAATAATCAAAGCTCCTCATATGAGTGCCACTTGGCACTCATGTGAGTATCATACTCATAATGAATAAGGGGAGGGTCTCACCTCTAAGTCCTACTCATATATGATACTCCATGTGACATTTCCTTCCCCTTAGTTCCATTTTTGTCCTAAAAAATGGTATTGGAAGGTGTGATAGAAAGAGAGAAATAATAGAACTACTACTCCCACTAAATCCCTAATGAAAAATACATGGTCATGTCTCCGTGTTGTTCCCCATATCCTTCCCCTTAAGAAGATTCTTGGGAAGGTAATCTAAAGTTGGGAAACCGTCTCTGAAGAGTGCTAACCCGCTCCCATGTGGCACTATCTTCTGAACTATCTTTCCACTTTACTAGACACTCTTTATACAAGTGACTTCTCGTCCATTTCTCTCGAGTGCGTAGTATGCTCTCAAGTTCATGTGGAATAGATTGAACAAAAATAGGCTCTACTACCTCACTATCTAGAATGAGGTTGTCAGATTCACCCAGCCTTTTCTTAAGCCGACTAACATAAAAAACTGGATGGATTTGACTATTCTCTCGAAGTTGGAGCTAGTAAGCCATCTTTCCTATTCTCTTAAGTATTTGGAAGGGCACACAATACCTAGGAGATAAGTTTTGGACAAGGTCCCGTCTTTATGGTTTCAGACCTAGATGGAACTCTAAGATAGACCTGCTCTCCTACCTCAAAGTTGATGTCTCTCCTTTGAGGGTCAGCATAGGCTCTAGCTTTATCCTGAGCTCTCCTAATCCTGTCCTTAGCAAGTCTAAGCATATCGTTCATCTCTTCCAAGAAGTCCTTTGTAGCTTGAGCCTTCTTATTTTGCAAGCCTACTGCATAAGGAGCTCTTGGCTGAAACCCATACATAAGCATAAAGGGACTATGCCCAGTGGAAGAGTGCTTGGCACTGTTATATGCAAACTCTACTATAGGTAAGTACTCTTCCCAATTAGTTTGCCTTTCATTCACATATGCTCGAAGCATATCCTCTAGGATTCGGTTAACACTTTCTGTTTGCCCATCCGACTGTGGATGCTCGGCCGTACTCATGCTAAGTTTCGTATCCAATCTTTTGAAGATTGCTCTCCAAAAGTGGCTAGTAAACTTCCTATCCCGATCAGAAACTATGTCCAAAGGTAGACCATATAACCGGTATAGGTTCTCTACAAAGATTCTAGCCAACTCTGGTGTCTTCACTGTAGTACGTGTCGGAATAAACCTACCCATTTTGGTTAACCTATCCTCAATTACCCAGACCGAGTTGTGCCCTCTCTGTGTCTTAGGTAATCTGACTATAAAGTCCATGGAGATACTCTCCCACTTCCCATTAGGAATATCCAATGGGTGGAGTAGTCCTCCAATCCTCAACCTCTCAGCTTTATTGACCTGGTATTTGGTGCACTTAAGCACATATTATAGGACGTCCTTATGAAGTCTAGGCCAATAAAATGGACTCTTAACAAGATCATAAGTCTTGTTAACTCCTGGGTGTCCCGCACTAGGTGTGTCATGATACTCATACAAAATATGCCGTCTCATCTCAAGATCTCTAGGGACACACACCTTACCTTTATATAACAGATATCCATCATGGACATTGTAGTTCTTCCACTTGAATCCTTCTTGAGTACTCGTCACTACTCCTTCCTCACTGGAAACCTGTATATCACGATCCCCATTCTCTATGGCTTCCCAAATCTCCGAATATGCAGGATCAAGCCTACATTTCCCTGTAATGGATTCAAGCAGTTCACTAGTGATCTGAGTAAAACTCAGTCCATTGAGCATAGGCATGCGGCTAAGTGAATCAGCCACTACATTAAACTTTCCCTTCCTATATCTAAGCTCATAATCAAACTCCTGAAGGGTCTCTGCCCATCGGGCCTTACATCCTTTAAGGTCTGTTTGATTAGAGAGCCATTTAGTGCTCTCTTGATCAAACACTATCGTGACTTTGGCATCATATAAATAATGATGCCACTTCTTCAAAGCATGGACAATTGCATACAACTCCTTCTGATAGACGGAGTAATTCTTCTGAGCCGATTCTAGTTTCTTGCTCTCAAAAGCTATCGGTCGACCATCCTGTACTAAAACCGCTCCTATGGCAAAGTCACTCGCGTTAGTCTCAACCACAAATGGTTTATTGGGATCTGCTATATGTAAAAGTGGAGCTGTAGCAATTGCTACTTTCAATTTTTCCATACTTTGCTTATGTTCATCTCCCCAATGAAAGTCTTTCCCTTTCCCTTTAAGCTGTTCCATCATCGGGACAGCAATCTTGGCATAATTCTTAATGAATCTTCGATAGAAACCTGATAAACCTAGGAAGATTTGCAGCTCTTCCAGGTTCCTTGGATGTGGCCATTCCATAATAGCCCTTACTTTTTCATGATCCATCTGGATTCCATCCTGGGAGACTATATGCCCAAGGTATCTAACCTGTGTTTTGAAAAATTCACACTTTGACTCCTTAGCAAAGAGTGAATTTTCCCTTAGCACTTGAAATATCTTTCTTAAGTGTTCCAAGTGCTCTTCTTCTGATGCACTATAGATTAGAATATCATCTAAAAAGTCCACTACAAAGTGTCCTAGATAAGGTCGTAAAACACTATTCATAAGTTTCATGAAAGTGGCAGGAGCATTGGTGAGACCAAAAGGCATCACCAAAAACTCATAGTGCCCATATCTAGTTCTAAATGTAGTCTTAGGGACATCCTCTTCCCTAATCCTAATCTGATGATATCCTGATCTAAGGTCAAGCTTGGTAAAATACCTAGCTTGATGTAACTGATCAAATAGATCTTCCAATCTAAGCATTGGAAATCTATTTTTGATAGTTATCTTATTAAGTGCTCTATAGTCTATACATAATCTCATAGAGCCATGTTTCTTTTTAACTAGGAGCATTGGCGACGCCCAAGGTGAGTTACTAGGTTTAATGAAGCCCTTATCTAAATAATCCTGCAATTGCCTCTCAACCTCCTCATGCTGAGAAACACTAAGCCTATAAGGTGGCCTGCAAATAGGGTTAGGGTTAGTAACAACCTCAATGGCATGGTCAATGTCCCCTCTCTCAGGTGGTAGCCCTCTAGGTAAGTCAGTGGAAAAAACATCTCTATAGTCAAACATAAGATCCTTAAAACTTTTTACTACACACTCTTGCAAAAAAGAATAGTAGAAAGTCTTGTTCATATTTACATTCCTAGCATGAAAATATACATCATATGAGTTGTCTGTACAATGCTCCATATCATGACTATACAATAAAAACATGTCCTGTACATGCTGAGAATAACAAAGACTATACAACTCTAGTGATGAAATGAGAGGTGCACTAGGTACATCTCTCTCTCCCTGAATACAAACTTTACTTCTATTCTTTTCAAATTCAAGTGTGTTGTTTTGATAGTTGCGTTTAAGTGTGTCTCCCCCATAACCACTCTCTTCCTAAGACTAGATCTGTCCTCTCCATATACATAATTTGGAAATCCATATAATCTGTATAGTCCTGCATCTTGACTTCCAAATTGGATACCATAGTATCCCATATCCTCTTATCTTGCCCTTGCATCATAGATACAATGTATTTATGTGCACTAGGCTGCTGGGAAATCTTTAATTTCTTGACCAAAGCATAGTTTATAAAATTATGAGTGGCAGAGTCATCTATCATGACCCGCACCCTGGTCCCGTATACACTACCATGTAGTTTAACTAGGTCATATGATCCAAACTGTTGTGACCACAATGACCGAGTCAAAAAACAAGTGTGCTCTATATCCTCGTGCATCACCTCCACTCCCTTGCAGCTAGAGCTGCCATGAATGGGAAGGGTCTGCACTAGGTGGACCGCCTTTTTGCCCTTTTCAGGAGCCGTACTAGACTCTGGTCCCTTCTTCTTTTCTTCCCCCTTCTTGAGTGGACAGTTCCACTGTGAATGGCTAGGAGACAAGCACCTAAAGCACATGTTCTCTCTTTTGGCCCTCTCAAACTGATATGTGGATAACCTAAGCCCTTGTGATCTTTGCTTTTTAATAAAAACTTTGTTTTTCCCAAAAGGCGATTTCTTCTTGAATTTAGTCATACTAAGAGGCTTGAGGGGCTGATCCATCGCCATAGGAGTATACTGAGGACGGTTATGGTCCTCATAGATCTGTGCATACTTGATCGCCTCCTCAAATGTCTTAAACGCATTCCTTCTGACTTCCCTCTTTATGGCTTTATCCAAGCCTCTAACAAACCCTCTGGTCTTCTGGAAATCATCTAAGCCCTTAAGTTTCAAAATGATCTCTCTATAGTGGGATAGATAGACCGTAAGAGGCCTACCTCCCTATCCGGCTCACACCAATTCCTCTCGTCCTCATTCTCAGGAAGAAACTCTTTTAGTAAAAGAGTCTCAAACTGAGTCCAGTCAGTAGGGATAGAGTTCGCCTCCTTAAGACTCATCCACCACTTGTAAGCACGCGGGCCGAGGGAGAGACTCGCCTCTAGCACACGATACTCTGGTGGGGTGCCCTTCCATTCATGCAAATCATGCCACTTTTGTAAAAGAGTGTAGATTGCATCCTTATTCTGTCTCGATCATCCCCCGTAAAGGTAGGTGGCTTCAAGTCTTTCAGGAGGGGAGCTTCCCTAGAGCTCTCTCCTTTGTGTTTACTAGGAAGAGAAGTATCTTTCCTAGTGAGCTCCAGAGGAATAGGAGGGGTCTCTCTTTCCTTCCTAGCCAGGAAAGAGGTGACACTAGTCTGAAGTGAGATCATTTGAGACTTAAGCTGTTGTATGAGAGATGTGATGCTACCAAGATCTCTCTCTAATTTAAGGGTTTGCTATTTCAAGTCTATGAATTGGTCACGAGTGACAAACTCATCTAACAGTTCCTCATATGTATATTCCTCTTGCTGAGGCTCTTTCTCTTCTAAGTTTTCTTCTACTTCTTGCCCTAATTCTACTTCTTCCATTCTAAAATCAGGATCCTCTAGTTGCTCTTTAGATGGAGAAGCATGTTCAACTACTTGTTTGCCTTTAGATTCCATGTTTTTCTTCCCTTCCCCCATTTGCTAACTAGAGTATATGAAATTGGTGAGCATACTCAGGGCAATTAGGAGTTCAAAAGGGCTTCTCTTTGTCGTGTCCAAATCGGGATTTGAGCTCGTATTGGCTTTCAAAATACACTATCATTGTGCTTATGCAGATAATTTTGTCTTTTTGTGCCAAAGATATATCCAAGTTTTGGTTTTCCAGTATAATCTCCTTGAAGTCTGCTATAGGTTTAATAGAACTTGACAATGTAGTTGTTGTGGAAGGACTCCATAGCCTTCACACAAATGAACTAAGAAGTCTAAGAGAACTAACTAGCAAGGCCACACACTAGGAAGAGAGATGTGTTTCCACCCAACCAACCCCTCCAATAGATAGCTCCAAGACCAAGGGGGTAAGTCCCTGTCACTCTAGCACAATGGCAAGTACCAAGGTGAGGAGCTTCACCTCATAAGTGTCAATCCGTGGAGATGTGAGGACTGGTATGAAGACCAAGAGCAAGTGTGGTGCACAAGTGCGTGAGTGAAAGCATACAAGCAATGCACACACATACACACATGCGCACAAGGTAAGAGCAATGAGTGGAACAATGGAAGAAACTTCGATTACAAAAGAACTCTCTTACAAAGCTGAAATCTACAACAAGCTAACCTCCAAAATGAGCTCTCCAGCCCTTTTTATAGTTTTTTGAGTGGTTTTGGCCCTATCCAGAGCTAGTGTCCGACCTAATTAAAAATTAGGTTCCAGGGCTTATTTGAGGGCTCAAACGGAGTCTAAAAATTATGAAAATTGGTAGGATGATACTTCTAATACTCCTCAAGCTCAAGGACTCCTTGGCTTGAACAAAATCGAATTGTAAAAATAGAAAATATTATTTACAATGGTTTTTAGTGATAAAAATCACTATTTTTATAGGGATTTCTTATGAAAATTTGACATGTGCTTCTTGGAGCTCCCTACATGCTCCTTCTTCTTGTGTGTCCACTTCATTGATGTGCTTTGCTTCTTGTGTGTGACCTTGACTGTCAACACTCCTCCCCCTCTAGAGTCTGTCGTCCCAGACAGACCCTTGTTGTAGTGGGTGTTCCATGTAGTGCGTGGAGAGATAGTGACTATCATGTATCCACAAGAGCAGTCCATCTTCCAATTGTAGCTTGGGTAGTTGTTTGGATCGTCATTTTGTCACTGCTACCTTTGTATGTACTTCTTCCTTGTATTCCAGTTTGATGGTGTCTTTGTGAGCATTCAAAAATTGTGAGCTACTCAAAAGAGGTTGTCAATGTTGGTTATGAGCAACTCTCATGGTGGATTGCTTCCTTGGACTTGCTGTGGTCACCTTGATGTCCTCTAATTCTTCCAAAGATGTCTTTCATAGTTTCCATGCCAAGTACTTGTAACCCATAATGGATGATGGGTAAGTGCATTAGTGCATGGGTTGAAAAAGATATGTCCCTTGTGCATAGCCTTGTAATGTGGCCCTATGCATGCATACTTGGGAAATGCATTGGAAGAAGTATAGTGCAAGAAATTGGGTCTTGAGCGAAGTGCTCAAGGGTACGTTGATGAAGAGGTTTCCTAATCTACCATGGTTATAGTGTTGTTACAATATGCAATTCTTACCATGGTGAAGGTTCCATGGATCTGCATTCTTCGAGGTGTGCTCCCATCATGGTGATTGACCATTTGCCTTGTCTTGCTTATTGATGGATGTCCTTGTTGATGGTTCACTGAGGAGATTCTTCAATTGCATGGTCATGTCTCCACTCATTGTCTTTTTTGCTCCCTCTCTCTCTCTCTTTTTGGAACAATGAAATAAAACAAGAAGAATGGTGTTAGCATCAATAAAATATTTTACATATGTCAGATGTGTATCATGTTCCTAGGATTCTCAAATGTGTCTATGCACGGCCGTGAATGTAGCCCCATATTAATGCATACTTTGGAAATGCATGACCTGAATGGTGCAAAAGACAAGGTTAAGCCAAAGGCACATGGTTGTTCCACGTCGAGGCTTCTGATGTTACTTGCAAACTTGATGCAATCTTTGTTTGGAGGTGTCGATTGAATCTTGAAATGATGTAATCCTCCTTTTAGGGATCCATTTGAGAATGGTATATGGCCCTGTGGAGATCAATTCTGGCCCCTTCATCTTTGGATGGTTTCTAAAATTTGGTATTCAACATGGTTGGCTCTTTGATTTTGTGGAAGCTGTTGGTACTTTTGGCTTCCAAAGCCATGCCCTTAATGAGTGCCTAGTTATTTTTGCCGAAGAGGTGAGTTTATCTTCCTTTGGTATTTGTGCTCGATTCTGACCCTTTTCTCTCCTTGGCTTCCTTGTTGGAATTTTTCTTGTGAGGGAGATCAGTGGTGTCTGTGCATGAAGGAGTACCTTGGGTACCCAAATGTGTAATTGTCCTTGTTGAGCTACAACTAACTTTGTAGGCACCCAAATTTTTACATTATTATGGTCGGCCTTCATCGATTGCTTCGGTACCCAAATTTGTCGAAGACCGTAGGATTGAGCTGGTCCTCGCTTCTTGGTGCTTCTTTTAGCATGGTTGGCTTGCCTCGATGGGAATGGTTGTGGCAAAGGTCGTGGTTGCTCTCCACCTCACCCAAACAAGGGGTTTACACACCTCCCAATCCTATGAGATAGGCTTCAATGGAATTGATGTTCAATTGTAGATCTTGGTAGTATGAAAGTCTAACTGCACTAGTTGCTGCACTTGAGTTAATCAATGCTCTCATAGTCCTTACATTCTTCCCTTGTCCTACTGCTATGGTCACAAAAGGATGTCGATCAATTATTTGAGAAGCAATTGCACTTGATGTTTGACACATGGCCATGTGGTATCTTGGGGCCTCAAGATTGATATCTAGGCCTAGTCTCCTTAACTTATTTCGCCTTATGCGCTCTCTAGCCTCTACCTGTGCTTCTTCTCTAACCCTTAACTCTTCTTCTTTCTGCTTCTTAGCTGTGTTGAGTCTTGTTAGCATATCCTGTGTAAGAGGTTCTTGATATAACTTGACTCGACAACCACTGATATAGTTGGCATGATATCACCTTCTAGTGTGGCCAATTGAACTGCACCGCTAGTGGAAATTCTATTGATGATCATGGGTCTGTATCCTCTTTTTTCCAATTTACGGGCATGTTGCTTTAGTGTATAAACCAACACTAGGTCTCCCTCTTTCAATCCTTTATCTTTGATATGTGCATCGAAGTATGCCTTTTGCCTTTTCTTTGCAGCATAGATGCCTGCTGCCGCTCGTAGCCTTGTCTCACCTAAGCGTTCTAGATCAAAGATCCTAGAGGATAACTAATGTCCATTGCACTCATGCTCTTGTGCTACTTTTAAAGCTGGTATTAGGAAGTCCAATGGTAGCACAACATTGAAGACCATAAAAAATGGGGTGGCATTGAGTACCGTTTTATAGGAAACTCGATAGGCCCAAACAGCATGATGAAGTTGCTTTTCCCAATCAGAGCGTTTATTGTTTACCAATTTTGTCAATACATTACATAGGATCTTGTTTGTGCTCTCGGCTTTTCCGTTAGCTTGTGGATGATAGGGGGCAGACTTCTTGTGTATTACCATGAATTCTTAGAGAAGGTTGTCAATGACTTCATTCAAGAAGTGTGTGCCTCTATCACTTACTAACTCTATTGGTAACCCATATCAGGTGAACACGTTCTCAAATAAGAACTTTGCCGTGGTTTGAGCATCATTCTTTGTTGTGGCTTTTACTTCAACCCACTTTGTAAGGTAATTTGTGGCTACAATAATGTATTCGGCATGGGAGTTCCTAGCTGGGGGGTTAATAGGTCCTACAAAGTCGATACCCCACTTTGAGAATGCACATCCTCCCATCATTGGCCTCAAAGGCATCTCATCTTTTCTAATCGGATATTGTGCACGTTGGCATGCGTCGCATTTCTTCACGTAGGTATGTGCATCCATGTGAAGAGTGGGCCACCAAAGTCCTGAGAATAGAATAATCTTAATTACTCGGTTAGGACCAAAATGTCCGCCTGCCACACTACTATGGGTAGTTTCTAAGATTTTCAAATAGTCAGATTCGTGAATGCACAATCTTAAGTAACCATCTTTGCTTCTTCGGTATAGGTTGTCTCCTACTAAGGCATAGTCTAGTGCCTATTGTTCCATGCTTCATTTCCTTGCTAGACTAGCCTCATTTGGTAATGTTCCTGATCTCATGAATTCTACCAATGGAGTACTCCAATCTGGAGTTAACGACACGTGATAAAGGCTAGCATGCTCCACTAGGGGTCTCTCTTTGCACGTTGGACAATTCTTAATCCACTCATGAATTTCTTTGTCCATGCTAGACCAGTACACTCCTAAACGTTTTAGATTTTGCAATGTTTGTTGTTTAGAATAGTGATTTCCTAGCAATCCTTCATGAGCTTGTTGAAACCAACTACTATGCTCGTCATCCTCGACACAACAAGCTAGTACACCCTCTGTATCTTGTTTGTACATGCTTCCGGCCAATATTTGATATTTTTGTGATTTTACAATTTCTTCTTTCTTTGTTTTCACATTCTTATTTGTGGGTCCGAAGGTAAGGACATGTACTAACTTATTTGCCCATTTAGGAACAACTTCTAAATTGAATAAATAAGCATCAGATAGTTCATCAGGCACTCCTTGTGGTGGCTCTCCTGAAGTGATGCGAGAAAGGTGATCCGCTCTGAGGTGGGTCTTAACTTTCCTAACAACGACTTCAAAGTCATATTCCATTAGTAAGAGGAACCATCTTACTAAGCGTTCTGTATTGCAAGGATTGTTGACCAAGTATAATAAAGCTTGATGATCAGTGAAAAACTTGATCTTGTTGGCCAATAAGTAGTGTAATGAACTTCTTTACGGCATATACCATGCCTAAGCCTTCTCTCTCAGTTGTTGTATAATTTCGTTCTGTTGTGTTAAGTTGTCCGCTTGCATATGCTATAGGTAAGTCTAGGTTGCCTTCACTTGTGGGTTGTGCTAGCACACATCCTATTGCATGATTGGATGAATCCACATGGACATGGAATGGTTTAGTCCAATCAGGAGTGGTCAATATTGGGGTTGTGCACAAGCCTCTCTTCAACTCATTGAAGGACTTCTCGCATTCGTCGTTCCACTCAAATTTTGTCAACAAGGCATAAAGAGGCTTAGCTATGATTGCATACATGTGAATAAACCTACGGTAATATCCACAATGGCCCATAAAGGCTGGTACCTCTTTAACATTCCTTGGCCTCGGTAGCTCCGCTATGGCTTTTACTTTGTCCTCATCTGTTGATATTCCGTTCTTAGAAATAATATGACCTAAAATTTTACCTTGACATACCATGAACACACACTTCTCTGGGTTCAGACACACTCGATATTCTCTACACTTGTTGAAGATCTGTTTGAGCTCAGGGATGTGGTATCTTCTTTGTTGGGAATGAGCACATAAATCATCCACATATACTTCTAAGCTCTTTCGTAAGAACTCCTTGAAGACATTACACATGAGCCTTTGGAATGTTGCAGGTGCATTGGTGAGCCCAAATGGCATCACACGAAATGCAAAGATTCCCCACTCTGTGGCAAAGGTTGTTTTGTGTTGATCTTCTGGGGCAATGGCTACTTGGTTGTAGCCCAAAAATCCAGCAAGGAAGCTATACAATTCCTTGCCTGCAACACGCTCCAATAATGGTGAGTGATTGGAAGCGGATAATTATCTCTTATCGTGGCAACATTAAATTTTTTAAGGTTAATTCATACACGCAACTTTCCATTCTTCTTGGACACCACTACAATGGGGGACACCCAGTCAGTATGCTCAATTTCATTGATAGATCCGACTTCAATCAATCTGTCGATTTCTTCTTTTATTTTTGCTGCATAGGTGTCATTATATGTGTATGGCTTCTGTTTGGTGGGCTTGGCATCTGCTGTTATGGGGATTGTGTGAGAAAAAATCTTCGGATCTACTCCCTTCAAGTCTCTATAGTGCCATGAAAACACTTCCCTATATTCCCTTAATAACGCTACCAACTCTGCTTCCTCTTCTTTACTTAGGTCATCTCCTATGTACGTACATCTCTCTTCATTCTCTTCGATGGTGACTACAATGTTTTTGGTCTTTTCTTTGTTATCATATGCTTCTCCTATGGTGGCCTCTCTCTTAGGCATTCGTACCAAAATTTTTCGGTCCTCAACTTCATATTTCTTGAAATTTTTTGGTACTTTGAACAATGATTCCTCCTCTTCTTATTTCATAGCTTTTCTCTTCTTTTTCTTTTGTCCTCCTTCACTTCCATCCTTTGAATTTACAGTTTTAATGCTTGTGAAAGGTTCTTCTTCCTTTTGGGTAAATACTCCTATATCTTTTAGATAGTGCTTCTCTGAGTCAAAGCAACTATCCATTACAATGGACTCTAGATCATCCTCGTTTTCTTCTTCCTCTATGACATCACCAGGGTCACATTCTTCTAGCAAAGGCTGACACATGAACACCGAAAGATCATAACCCTCCTCATCACAATGAGGTGTCGATTGTTCTTCATTGATCGCAATGTCCATGGTAGTTAATATTTCTGCCCAGCCATGAGGCTCAAATTCCTCATCTGGAAATATCATTGGTGTATAGGCTGGGTCTTTAACTGGTCTATCTCCTTGAGAAGTTCCTTTTTCTCTTGCCTTTAAGCGTTTTTCCTCTTCCTTTGCGACCTTGCACATCCAAAAATGAGTATCTTCATGCATCCAGGATGTATCTGATGAACTTTTTGAATGCATAGAGATTGAATCTTCTTGCTCCTTATGGATAGGATTCCACTGTAGGGGTGGTACATCTCTGAAGGTGTAATCCTTCAAATTGACCTTGGTTGTGACCCCTAAGCGCTACAAGTACAAGGAATTGGTTCCCCAATCTTGTACAACTTGCAGTTTTTGTAGGAAGGGTCTTCCTAGGATCATTTCATAGGTATTAGTTTTACCAAAGTCACATATAGCAAAGGTGTGCTCAAACTCTACACTACAAGTGGTTAGAGTTATCCCTTCTAACAATCCTAGAGGTCTTTCCACATGGCCATCAGCCATCTGAAGCTTCATTCGAGTTCGTCTTAATGCGGGTTTACCCCATTGCTTCCACAAGGAAGTGGTTGCAATAGCAACACCAGCACCTAAATCTATGATCGCTTTGGTTGTGTAACCTTGGTAGGTGATCGGAAGATAAGTGTTACCTTCCTCACCTTCCCTCATGTCCCCTATTTTGTCTAGAGGTATCTTCGGAACTTTCTGTTTAGAGCCTACTTTTGGCATATTGGAATCAAGTTCTGGAACCTGATCCTTCACATGATTCCATAGCTCCAGTTTTGCTTTGAGCAGCTCTTCTATAGTGAGATGACACTGAACCTTAGTGTTCTTCACGACATCAGTGTTTCTTCGAACCACTGAGTCTTCGTTTTTGATCAATATTGTGGGAGCTCTGACCTGGAGAGATTCAGATTCCCATGGGCCTGTGAATTGGGGCAACTCTTGTAACGAATTGGATTCAAATCCTGAAATTTTTTCCTCTTGTTGCTCTACTTGGTCTCCATAAATAGATGGAATGTCTTGTGGAAATTGATCATGAAGGTCATCAATCTCAAGAATAGGAGGGGGATTATCCTTCTTCTTGGCCCATTTCTCTTCTTGTATTTCTTGCAAGAACTTTTGAGAGTGTTGTTGAATTGAAAGAGGTTCTCGGTCATCTGTGGAGTCAGGAACATAGAATTTCTTTGGTGAAGAGCTTTCTCTTTCAACAGTTGGTTGAGCCTATGGAGGGAAAGAAACTTGTGGTTTATTTACCAACTGCTCTAATCTATCTAGTAAGCCCTGGAAGTGCAAACTCGGTGTAATACCATTTTTCCGATTGAATGATTGATTGGCCTCGAACATAGCTTGAGCTAGTTCCACCATTTTTATGCACATTTTTGTCCGTTCAATCTCTAAATCTTCTCTAGGGTAGCTCTTGTCTAGGTTTGCAGGTGTTGGCCCTTCTTGAAGTCGAGCCTGGTATGCCTTGAACATCATGTCCAAGTCTTTTGGGGTTGGATCTGCAAGGATAGATCCTGGTTGTAGTTTATTTACAGTGGTTGGTGGGTGGGGATGAGGTTGGGGATGAGGTGGTGTGGATGGAGTTTTGGCATGCGAGAGATTTTGAGAGGCAATATCTTCTATTTTTGTCGTTGCATCTTTCAGGCTTTCTTCTAGTTCGTATAACTTTTTGGTCCATTTATGATTGGCCTTCTCTCTAGTATCCTTCCATGTTCTTGTTTTTCTCTTACTAGGCTCTCCTAACTCACTTGGCTCTGATTGCTTAGCTGGTTTAGCTTGTTGTAAGGCTTGTGCCCTAGTAACTGCATGTATAGGAGCCACATTATCACTATTGGAACTTGAATCCCCTACTAATCCTACTACATTAACACGTGTAACCTTTGGTGCACTAGAGGGATGTCCGAGACAATCTCTAAGGAGCTCTTCTTTACCACACTCAAGACAAACGACTTGTATTGTGATGTTCTGCCCTTGTATCGGAGCTAGTGGGTGGGGTGGTTGTTGTCCTGGTTTAGGTTGAGGTTGGCTATATCTTCCATGTTCATACGGTCTAGTTGCTCCTCGTGGTCCAGAACATGGGATATACCTAGGAACTTCTTTGCCTTGTTCTCGAGGAGGGGACCCGTATGGTCTACATTGGGGTGGTACAAACAGTCGTGGTTGTCTATTCATTGGATAGTTTTTGGTGTTGTAGTTGATGTACTTCTGATCATTATAAGAGTACATGTTAGGCTCCTGAGTTGTTTGTCTATCGTAAGGGTAAGGTTGTGATAACCCTAATCCTTCTCTGGTGCAGACATGAGATGGATGATCTCCACCGCAAAGTGTGCAACTTCCTAACATTGGCACTCTCAAGGAGGAGTTTTGGTAGTTCCTTTGTCCTTGTACTCCTAATTTCTTGGCCACTAACGTTGCCACTTCCTCCACATAACTCGAACTAGAAATCTCATTGCTTCTTGTATCCTTTGTTCTGGTAGGATCTTGTGTGATTTTGAGATTCTCAGCTAAGTTGTCTTCCAAATCTATGCATTCTTGAAGACATTCACTCAGAGTTTGCAATCGTTTTACGTATACTAAGATTCTCAATGTTCCATTGGTTAGACCTTCTAAAAATAGGGATATCATTTTGTGATTAAATCTTCGTGCTACATTTTTTACTGTCTCATTAAGAGCTTGTTTGAAACTATGTAGTAAGGATTACGAATTGTGCTTGATCCCTCGTTTAGTGAATTCCCAAATAAATTCTTGGAAGAATTGTTCGATATTGCCAAAGGAATTTGGATCCAAGGATTGAAACCAAGCTAAGGCTATTTCCATGAGGGTTAGCCCAAAGGATTCATATTGCATGAAAAATTCATCCACTTGCTCCACACCCAATACTTGCTTGAATTCTGCAATGTGGTCATAAGGCTCTCCTGTGCCATCGTAACGATTTCGCATACATTTGGCCAATTGGATTGGTCTTAATCTTTTGTCGGGCTCTGGGGATCGAATAATGATGGGAATAGCAGGTTTTACTAGGTGTATTCCAGCTCCTACACCTTGCCATGGTCCTGCCCTAAAGGCAATTCCATTCATATTTCCTATTCCCTAGCTAGTTTAGTTGTGGAAGTTAGTTCCTAGCATGGTGGATTGCACCTCTGGTCTGTTGGGTATACTACATTGACTCGTTTGTCCTAACATCACCTCCGTTCTTTGCTGGATTTGGAATGGGTTGCGTGAGATAGTTGCCTGATCTCGAAGAGGGAACATAGGTAAATCCATGTACTTTAATCTAGACCCCTCCACTTCATCTATAGGCAAACATCTCCTTTGTTTTTGGTCTAGGTAGGTAACTCTATATGGATTTTGCGGATCCCTTAACTCGTATATAGTTGTTGGGCTGATGCTTTCTCCTTGTGTCGGTGAATCAGTTTGGAGGAGTAGGTCAGACCCATGGATCAAGTATATATCCAACAGGTAATCATTTTGGGGTATCAAATCCCCTCTCAAGACTTGAGTCACCACAGACTTGCCCCTTGGGGTAATCACCGTATCTCCACTATTGGTTCTCCCAGAAGTTCCTTGTCCCTCCAATTCTCCTCTATCAGTAATCTGATCAAGGTTTTTGGTTACTACATAGATCTGGCCCATTTTGTCCATGTAGACTCCATCTTCGTACTTGACAGGTGATATTGGAACTATTTCAGATTTTGTAGTGTTTATCATTCTTGCTACTGACCTGTGTAGACCATCGAGGTAGATGGGTATCCCTTGTAAGTTAGTGGATATGTATTGAAGAGACATCCGATATTTCCCTTCCACTATAGACATGAAACCTTCCCTAGGTACTGAACTATGCATGTCTTGAGAAGCCAAGAGTCTCTCCCAGTTGAATGACATTTCTGACTCACTTGTCTATGAACTCAGCACGTAGTGCTAACTCGTGAGTTGTGAGTCCACGAATTGGTTGTATGATTCACACTAGACTCAGATGATTTGATACTTTATCTATCTCTTCCTAGGTATCTACTAGATCTTAGGTTCGTAAGCCTTATCTACAAGTCCAAAATTGTCCTTTGTATTGCTCAAAATCTTGTGGAACCTCTTGCTTCCTTGTCCAACCTGAGGGTCAACTTCAAAATACTATATCTAATAATCCATGAGCTTTCAAAATCACAACAAACGGATTTCGTATGAGAAAGCTATGCCAGTTCAGGGTTCTGAGGTTTAAAATAGGGAAACAGGATCTCTCTAGGAGTACCTCAGGACAGGCGATACGATATCAAATATTCCACCATACGCGATACCACTATAGACGATACCACCTTGGATGATATGATACCACCAAGGTGATACCAAGTTCTGCGATATGATACTGCTATCCAGACGATATGGTACTACAAGTGGTCATGATACGATACCAAGTCACCTCATGATACGATACCAGAATTTGCACGATACAATACCACTCGCTAGATGATACCACTAGGTCTACGATACGATACCAACCTCACGATATGATGCCAAAACAATCGACAATACGATACTTGGTCTACTGATGATACGATACCAAGTTAGTGGACGATATGATACGTGACCACTACACGATATGATAACATAAATCACGCGATACGATACCGGATTGATCACGATACGATACCAAGGTGACAACCGATACGACACCAAAAGTTTACACGATACGATATTGAAGCTCTCACGATACGATACTAGTTCTATGGATGATATGATACCACTAAGGCGATCACGATCGCCAATCTCATGATACAACGCTCGTGATACCAGGCGTAGGTCGTTTCACTCCACGATACTGTCGCTCAAATTTTTGGTGTTTTAACAGCGCGATTCTCTGTATTTCAAGCACGCTTAAGCTCTGAACTCTCTTTGAACTCCTTGCACAACCAACAATGAAGAAGAAGAGGTGAAAATAGGGGATATACACTCAAAAGAGCAAAAAAATTAGAGAAGGTGAAGATGAGAGGAGATGGTGGTGATGACAATGATGGAGATGAAGCAAAACTCAGAAATTAAACTGATAATGGTGATTTTCTTACCTTCCAACATCGCTACTCTACGTCTTCCCATCACACGCTTGTCCTCCAAGCTCTTTGCCCGACAATGGCGCCAAATTTGGTGTCACTCTAGCACAATGGCAAGTACCAACATGAGGAGCTTCACCTCAGACGTGAGGACTGGTATGAAGACCAAGAGCAAGTGTGGTGCACAAGTGCATGAGTGAAAGCATACAAACATGCACACACATACACACATGTGCACAAGGTAATAGCAATGAGTGGAACAATGGAAGAACTTTGATTACAAAAGAAATCTCTTACAAAGCTGAAATCTACAACAAGCTAGCCTCCAAAATGAGCTCTCCAGCCCTTTTTATAGTTTTTTGAGTGGTTTTGGCCATGTCTAGACCTAGTGTTCAGCCTAGTTAAAAATTAGGTTCCAGGGCTTATTTGAGGGCTCAAACGGAGTCTAAAAATTATGAAAATTGTTAGGATGATACTTCTAATACTCAAGCTCAAGGACTCCTTGGCTTGAATAAAATAGAGTTGTAAAAATAGAAAATGGTATTTACAATGGATTTTAGTGATAAAAATCACTATTTTTATAGGGATTTCTTATGAAAATTTGACATGTGCTTCTTGGAGCTCCCTACATGCTCCTTCTTCTTGTGTGTCCACTTCATTGATGCGCTTTGCTACTTGTGTGTGACCTTGACTCTCAAGGGTCATGTGTACCTTCCATCACATGGGTCCCTAAGGTGGTCACATGGTTTTCAAGCTTAGGAAATCACATGGATTCTAAAAGAAGACTCTCCAAGCTCTCATGTACAAACCAAGTGGCAAGGAGAAGCTTCCAATCAAGCCTAAGGTACTCAATCTTAGAGAATCAACCCTAAGGATCAAGACCCATCTAAAAGGGGTAAATAAACCATAAATCCCAAGGGTTTCACACCTAGAAACCCAAGAGTTCTACCCCTTAGACCCATGTAATTATACAACATTCTCCCCCCCTTAAAAGCATTTCCATTCTTGGAAATGAGTGGAGGTATATACCTTGGGGTATTCCCCCATGCCCCATGATCAATCTCAAGCATCATGGCTTTCATCTCTCTAAGTCCGCCTCTTAATTTGAAAGGGGAATTCTACCCTGTAGCTCAGTGATGAGTAGCACCTCCTTTAATGTCAATCTGGGAAGACGTGAGGATGGTATGATGACCTCGAGCAAGTGAAGGCACAAGTGCGTGAGTGAGAAGCACACAAACATGCACACACATACACACACACACGCGCACATAAGGCAAGACAAAGAGTGAGAAGCAATGGAGTTCTTTAGATTACTTTCAAAAAGCTCATACAAGTTCAAATCAATTACAGGCTCACCTCAAAAATGAGCTCTCTAGCTCTATTTATAGTTTTTGATTAGGTTTTGGCCGTGTCCAGACCTAGTGTCCGGCCTAGTTAAAAATTAGGTTCTAGGGCCTATTTGAAGACTCAAACGAAGTCTAAAAATTATGAAAATTGGTAGGTAGCTACTTCGAATGCTCCTCAAGCTCAAGGACTCCTTGTCTTGCACAAAATGGAGCTACAAAAATATGAATTGGTATCTACAATGGCTTTTTAGTGATGAAAATCACTATTTTTGTAGGGATTTCTTCTAACGATTTGACATACACATCTTCGAGCTCCCTACTTGCTCCTTCTCCTTGTGTGTCGACCTCTTTGATATGCTTTAGTGTCCTAAAAAAAATATTGGCCTACTTGCCAGATCGTTGTTGACTACTCTGTCTGCTTGTGCCTTCTCTTTTCTCTGACTCCCTTCGTAAGCTTCCTTGCCTTGTGAGTCCTTCAATTCCAACACCCCCCCTCTCTTGCATCTGTCGTCCCTGACAGACCCTTGTTGGGAGGGTCGTTGGATGTAGTATTCTACAACGTCTTGTGCTAAGTGATGTTCTGCAATTCTCAATCCTTTGGCCAAGTCAGTGAGTAGAGCATCCCAATCTACCGGCCCGAGAACCTCTGGATGTGGTATACGTAGCTTTTCTGGATGGAGAGCTTGTTCCACTGCAAACAACTGCAATAAATGTGATGGTATGGGAATGAATATCTCTGAATGATATTCCCAGAATACCGTGACAAACATTTCTTCAAACGTCTGTTTGAAGCAGGCTGGTAGATACTTTATACGCGCATGCCATGCATATACAACATTAATAGATGGTGTGGCACTCATGTCGTAGACAAGGTCCTGATTACCTTCATTAAATCCAAGAGCTGACAGATGAGGTTCCTTGACATTCTTGAAGGTCCTGAAGGTGACCAACATGAGTTCAAAAATTTTAAGGCACATTTGGGCCATGACATCTGGTACATTTTTGAACCGGACCCCCCAATGCCGAATCGTCAAAATCATATATCCTATGGTAGGTTGGCCTTTAGATGGTGCTAAGTAGACATAATTGAGCCATTTCTCACATCCTTTGGTTGTCAGCATAGTTTTTGTGTATTCCGGCCACGACCTTCTTCGAAATACAGGGCAGTAGCATGGGTTGTATTTGATATACAAAGGCATGTTATTCCATGTCCTTACCATCTCAGGGTAGGTTTCCAACAGACAAATCCTCCACGTAGGTTGGTGTATGTTTCCCTGCTTGGCACTTGCGGGGATGTCGTCCAGTGCAAACTATATAGCCGAGGTTGGTTCTTTTGAGGTGTGGCTCTTGATTTCAGCATTGTAATCTGCCATTAAGACACAGAAAGGAACATACAAATCGTCGGATGTGCCGATCCACCTATGATGGGAGAGGTTTCTAAAGTAATCCGATTTTATGACTACCTCTTCCAAACGTGACATAGAAGCTATCTGAACTGCCACTCTGTCATCATGGGTTGTGGCCATTTTTTCTAACCTCTGCATCCATTCAGGAGCCTCGATCTCGATGGTGTCCATGCCCTCTTCTGTTTGCTTGCCCCTTGGTGCAGGCATGGGAACGTATGGGTCTTCGAAGGTTTCCTCTATTTCAATTGGCACTAAGTCTTCACGCTCGGGCTCTACAAGGGGAGAAGGTTGATGCTCGTACTGCATGACTTTACTTTGTAATTCTTCTAGTTCTGCTCTAAGTTTTTCGACTTCTTCAGACGTGTCAACTGCGGTTGTGACTTTGCTTGGTGACTCCTGCTGGGTTGCCAACTACTTTAATAGGTCATCTCTTTCTCTTTCTAATGCTGCATGGGCTTCCAGGAGGTCGGCATGGGTTTCCAACACGATTTGCATATTCGCTGAGGGTATGGCCTTGAATCTATCTGGGTCGATTTCCTGTGGGAAACCCTCCATTGCTGCTTCCAAGTTTTCTTCGTTTTGTTTCTGTAGTCGTTTATTCTCCTCGAGTGCAGTAGACATGTGTTTGCGTAAGAGAGCCAGGTTGCGTCGAAGCTTGAGATTCTTTGTTATCTAGGAGTGTAGCAGATCATCCATTTGTTGTTTTTCTTCTGCATCTGATTGGGGTGGATTGGCTACTAACTGCTCATGTTGTTCCTGTAAGGTGACATACTATTGTTGTAGTAGCCGCTTTTCCCTTTCTAGATCAATGAATCGTACTTGAAGTTCTTCATGGCTTCGGAAGAGTCTCGTATGTTGGTTCTCTAGATGCTGGTAGTGCTGTCATAGTTGAGACATACACTGATACATATTATTAAATACATTATTAATAGGGGTGGATGGGGGAAGGGTGTTGAATGCAGAAGGGAAGGGGAAGGGGAAGGGGAAGGGGAGTGTGGATGCGGTGCTGGAAAATGGTGAAGTGGGAGGTGGGGGAATGGGAGATGGTGGGTGTATGGGGGGAGGGAGAGGTGCGGAGGTGGGTGATATGTCCATAAAGTCAAAAGTGGATGCAGTGGTGGGAGTGATTGTGAACATGGGAATTGTGGGTGTGGTGATAGTGGTGAAAGTGTACAGTGGTGTGTGCAATTGTGAATACGAACTGCCAGGAAGTGTGATCGGGGGAATGAGGTTTTTTGTGGGTGCGGTTAGAATTACTGTGTCAGTGGCCGTATAGACAAGAGAGGTGGAGATAGGGTGTGTGGGTTGACTGACGGTCTGCGCTTCGGTATGGGTAGTAGACTCGGAGGCGGTGACAGTAGTGGTTACACTGGTTGTGGGAGGTGAATGTGGTGGAGTTGGAGGCAGGGGTGGCAAAGGGGGTGACGGAGGTGCACTTGATGTATGGGTTTCCTCAGTATCATGAACGGTGTGTGCTGTGCCCGTGGTTGTGGATGTGCCTTGTGGTTCTGATACTAATACATTCATCTGTTTTCCTGATCGAGGGGGACGTCTGCCGTATCTTTTCTCCGTTCTTTGTGCTTGTGCAAGGGTGGTATGCACCGTCTCAGGTACTCCTAAAGCATCAGATATCATATCAAGTGTCGCGCGGTATTGCTCGTCTACTCCTTCCTCCTCAAGGATTTGGTTCATGAGAGCTTTTCCTGCTGCGAGGGACAGTCTATGTTGCTCTTGAACCCTGTTGATGGTATCATAGAGCTTTTTCAATTCCTTCGTATGAGCCGGGGCACCCTCAAGTACTTGCAGAGCTTCCTGGTCATATTCCTGCTCTTCTTCCTCGGATTGTCCACCATGTTTCTCCTCTTGTTCTTCTTCTTCTTCACCCTCCACATTGACGATATCTGGTTGTCTGGGATGGGGTTGGTCTGTAGCAGTTTGTTGTCCACTAGCTTGCTCTGCCTTGACTTTCGCGTTAACAGCTTCGATTATTCTGGCAACCTCCTCATCAGTTAGGTCTTCTAACGTGAATCCATGAGGAAACTCTAGGTCGGTTGGTACAGGTGGGAACACCAGGTTCGGTCCATCAGTGTTGTGTCTTGGTAATCTGATAGTGAAGGGTTGTACCTGCCTCGGAAGTCGTGGAGTTGTCTCACGTGTCAACGTCGCACCACGGGGTTGTGCACAGGGCATCTGAACTGCGCCTCTCATTTTCTTAGATGGCAATCCTGCGGTTGATAGTCTACGTTGGAATTCCTGTACCCTGGTCCAAATTAATGCCCTCTGGACTGGCACATCATAAGCCAAACATCTATACACAATTCGGGTGAGAGCAAGTATCCATACAGTACAGAATTTTGTTTTTTGTACCACCTTTGATGAGCCAAGTGGATTTGGTCGATAATCGAGTGGGGCATATTGATTGTCAAATCGAAGGTGTCGGCCAAGTATAGACTAAACCATATCTTCTTAGGTGGCATTGTGAACCTCTCTTGAGCGGGAAATGCAAAATGCTGCATGACCATTCGCAAGTGAATGGCAATTGTAGGTGTCATTGCCACCATGTCCTTTAATTTTGTCAGATTCCTGTTCTTCATATTTTCGAGGACCATAGTCTCTTTCTCCGTAGGAATGTGCATACCTTTCATGTCTAGAGCTTCCCTTACCAAATTGATAGTTAACCTGAAGCACTTCAATTCATTGCCCCTTGTGAGAGATGGGAGGACAAAGGTGCTGTATCCCTTTTTGTCTTTGCTCGGAGTGAGGTTGCTAATTAAATATGAGCATCTTAGAAAGTCGGGCTTTGGCAATTGGAATTTGAAGTAATCGTAGAGTCCCGCCTTCTTCCATATAGGTTTCAGTCCTTCATTATTCTGCAGTTTCTCAAATTCTCTGGTGAAGAAGTGATACCTGCCCCAGTGCCCATTGAATTCTATCTCGGCCTCCCACAGGTAGGTGCCTTCACCCAGAGATCCTGCCACATCACTAAACCAATGTGAATTTTTGCTGACCGGCATTGTGTGCCCTTGTGGAGGATTCTGAATCGGTATGGCGTGTGATGCCCTCAATGCCACTGGGCATTCCTTCAATTCCTCCTCAATGGGAAGACTTTCAATGTCCACGACTTGGGGGCTGGTGCCTACCTGGGAGCTAGTTCCTGTCATATCTGCCACATTACTTCTTGCCTCCTGACTATGTGAGAATATAGAAACAGGTGTTAACATTGTAAAGGACAAGATAGAACCGTTTTTGTCCCCATTACAACATTAACATGAGGTTCGGGAGAGATTAGTAGGTTATTAAGTGCTCGGTGTTTGTGTGTGTAGTTAGGAAGTGGGTAGACCTAGGAGCTAAGTGGAATGATGTAGTGTGAGAGTGATGTAGTTAGTAGGTGGGCATGGATTTACAACTGGGGTCCGGGGGTTTATCACAAGTTTTAGGTTGCCAAATGCAGTGGATGGGTTTTGATCTTGAATTTGTGGAGACTCTGGAGAGTTTGATAGGAGTATCTACTTGAAAATGAGGCTTTTTAGGGACCCATTTACAAGTGATTCTACTTGTGCTCATGGAAGAATATGTGTCCGTGCGGGATGTATAAGAATGGGCATCAGATGTTCGAGTGAGTGATACATGTTGTATCGGGTGTGCCCTCGGTGTAGCTATTTGAGCCCGCAAGCAAGCCTTAGGCACCCAGATTTGTCGTGATTGTGGGTTGGCCTTCATCGACTTCTTGGGTACCCAAATAGACTTTGCTTTTGCATAAGAACTTATGAAAGACTTCTTATTAGTGTCGTGTTGTCGATTACTAATAAGAGGTTTTGGCCGTGGGGTTGGCATGGTTGCAACAAGGTGTTCGCCTTTCTGCACCCACACTTGTTTCAACAGCTGAGACATTCTGCTTCGCACGTTTTTTTGGCCTCCAGTATAGGTAGTACTCTGCTCCTTCTGTATTTGATCGGCCTTTGGTTGCTGCATCCCTGTGGCCTTTGGAAAAGAAGGGAGTGTCGTCTTATCCTTGACTCCGTTGTTGAGACAATCCTCTTTCTGCATCATACAGTTTTGGACAAGAATAGCATTGTCAACTTCATGTGCGCCCCTGGAAGGACCAGGAGTTCGTGCATTACCTAGTTCCTTGAGTGCCTCATTTTCCAATTCAACTGTAATTCGACTATGATTTACCCATACCTGAAGAATTCCACTTCTTAGGTTTAGGTTGACTGCATGATCATAGATCCAGTCTTGACCCAAGACAAGAGGCTCAGTGAGGTCCTCATCTTGACACACTAGTACTTTGACTGTCATTACTTCGTCTTGAATATAGAGGGGAAATTCCACCTCGCCCATGCAAGGGGTTTCCACACCTCCCAATCCTATGAGATATGCTTCTATAGGATTGACAATTAATTTCAACTCTTGACAGTACAAAAATTTAACAGCACTAGTGGCTGCACCTGAGTCAATCAAGGCTCTTACAGTCCTTGCACCCTTTCCTTGTCCTATCTCTAAGGTTATAAAAGGACGTCTATCAATTATCCTATGAGAGCTGATACCTGAAACTTCACACATAGCCACATGATATCCTTGATCTGCATATGCATCTGTCCTAGGTTGCTCTCCACCTTGTCTTCTCAGCTTCATTCTCCGGATGCGTTCCAATGCTTCTGCTTGAGCTTCTTCTCGAATTCATCTTTCTTCTTCTTTGCGTTTCTTAGCAGTGTTGAGTCGACTTAGCATCTCTTCCGTCAGAGGTTCCTGATATAACTTGACTTTGCATCCACTTATGTAGCTGGGGAGAATATCGCCTTCTAATGTGGCTAGTTGCACTGCTCCACTTGTTGAGATTCTATTAATGATCATGGGTCCGTAGCCTCTCTTCTCTAGTTTCCTCGCATGTTGTTTCAAAGTGTAGACTAGTACTAGGTCGCCTGCCTTCAAACCTTTATCCTTAACGTGGGCATGAAAGTATGCATTCTGTCGTTTCTTAGCTGCATATATCCCTGCAGCCGCCCTCAGTCTTGTTTCTCCTAATTGTTCAAGGTCAAAAAGTCTAGAGGAGAGTTCATGACCCGTCCATTCATGCTCCTGTGCTACTTTCAATGTAGGTATTAAGAAGTCCAACGGTAGCATTGCATTTTGGCCAAATACCATCTGAAAGGGGATGGCTTGGAGTACCGTTTTGTAGGCGACTCGGTATGCCCAAATAGCATGGTGTAGCTGTTTGTCCCAATCAGAGCGTTTATTGTTCACTAATTTCGTCAGTACATTGCATAAGATCTTATTGGTGCTCTCAGCGTGGCCATTTGCCATTTGCTTGAGGGTGATAGGGGGCAGACTTCTTATGTACTACCAAGAATTCTTGGAGCAGATTTTCAATAACTTCATTCAAGAAGTGAGTGCCTCTATCACTAACTAGATCTATAGGTAGCCCGTATCTAGTGAACACATTCTCAAATAAAAACTTAGCTGTTGTTTGAGCATCGTTCTTCGTTGTGTCTTTTACCTCTACCCACTTGGTTAGATAATCCGTGGCGACAATGATATATTCAGCATGAGAACCCTTAGCTGGGGGATTAATAGGACCTACAAATTCTATTCCCCACTTAGAGAATGCTCGTCCACCCATCATAGGTTTCAGTGGCATTTCATCTCTGCGTATAGGATACTAAGTTCGCTGACAGACATCACACCTCTTCACATAGGTATGTGCATCCATGTGAAGGGCCGACCACCACAAGCCTGCAAATAGAATTGCTTTAATCACTCGATTTGCTCCAAAATGCCCTCCTGCTACACCTTGGTGAGCAGTTTCCAAGATCTTGAGATATTCACTCTCATGAATGCATAGTCTGAGGTAACCATCTTTACCACATTTGTATAGATTATCACCAATGAGTGAGTAATCCAGGGGTTCTTGTTCTAAACTCCTTTTCCTAACCAGAGTCATGTCTGGAGGGAGTGTTTTCGTCCTTAGGAAGGATACTAGTGGTTCACTCCAATCTGGCACTATGGACACTTGATAAAGAGTGGCATGTTCCACAGGTGGTTTAGTGCAGCAGATTGGGCATTCCTTGCACAACTTTTGGACATCAGCTTCCATAGTCGGCCAATGCACTCCGATTCTTCTTAGTGTCTGTAGGGTTCGTTGCTTTGAGTAGTGTTGCTCTAATGCACCTACATGTGCTAACTGCAATCATTTAGCGTACTCATCCTCTTCCACACAACAGGCCAAGATCCCTTGATCTGTGTGCTTGTACATACTTCCTGCCATGATGTGATACTTTTGGGCTTTTACTACCTCTTTATCCTATGTGTTTATTATCGGGTGGTTAGGCCCGTATGTCAATACTGGCACTAATGGCTTAGCCCACTCTGGCACCACTTCCAAATTAAACAAGTAAGCATCAGGTAGGTCATCTGACACTCCTTGTGGGGCTTCTCCAGATGTGAGGCTAGAGAGATGGTCTGCTCTCAAGTGAGTTTTCCCTTTCCTTACCACAACCTCAAAGTCATATTCCATTAGCAAGAGAAACCATCTTACTAGTCTTTCTGTATTGCATGGCTTGTTTACGAGATATAGCAGTGCCTGATGGTCAGTAAAAAAATTAAACTTATTTGCAAGCAAGTAATGTCTAAACTTTTTAACTGCATATACCATGCCTAGTACTTCTCTCTCCGTAGTGGTATAATTTTGTTCAGCTGCATTCAATTGTCTACTAGCATAGGCAATTGGAAGATCCATATTACCTTCACCGGTAGGCTGCGCGAATACACACCCAATAGCATAATTAGATGCATCAACATGAACATGGAAGGGCTTATTCCAATCTGGTGTGGTCAAGATTGGTGCTGAACATAATCGCCGTTTAAGCTCATTGAAGGAATGCTCACATTCATCAGTCCACTCAAAGTTAGTCAAAAGTCCATACAGAGGCTTTGCTATGATGGCATACATGTGTATAAACCGTCGGTAATAACCACAATGCCCCATGAAAGCTTGTACTTCCTTGACATTCTTTGGCCTAGGTAACTCGGCTATGGCTCTCACTTTCTCTTCATCAATGGATATGCCATTCTTTGACACTATGTGTCCTAGAATCTTGCCTTGCCTGACCATAAAAATGCACTTTTTTGGGTTCAAGCAGACTTGATATTCTCTACATTTGTCAAAGATTTGTCTCAGATCAGGAATATGGGTTTGTCTAATGTTGGAATGAGCACAAAGATCATCAACATAGACTTTTAAGTTCTTCCTCAGGAACTCTTTAAATACATGGCACATCAGCCTCTGGAAGGTAGCTGGTGCATTGGTAAGCCCAAATGGCATTACTTTAAAGGCAAAAATGCCCCATTCAGTGGAAAAAGCTGTCTTATGCTGATCTTCAGGAGCTATGGCTACTTGATTGTAGCCCGAAAATCCATCAAGGAAGTTGTACACTTCCTTGCCTGCTACTCTTTCTAAGAGATGCTCTATGATAGGAAGCGGATAGTTATCTCGAATTGTGGCTGCATTGACCTTCTTTAAGTTAATGCATACACGTAGCTTTCCATTTTTCTTGGGCACCACTACGATGGGGGATACCCACTCAGTGTGCTCAATCTCATAGATGAATCCAGCTTCAACCAGTCTATCTATCTCCTCTTTGATCTTAGCAGCATAATTATCATTATATGTGTATGGCTTTTGCTTAGAAGGTTTGGCATCTGAGGTCATGGGGATAGTGTGTGAGCATATGTCAGGGTCCACGCCTTTCAAATCCTTGTAACTCCAAGTGAATACATCTCTATATTCTCTTAGCAAGGCTATCAATTCGTGCTCTTCGTCTTCCGTCAGGTCATGGCCTATGTACGTGCATCTCTCTTCTCCTTCTTCCACGGCTACCACTATTTTCTTGGTGGTTTCTTTGTTATCATAGGCCTCCCCCGATTGCACCTCTCGTTTAGGCATTCTGATCATGACTCTCCTGTCATCTATCTCATACTTCTTAAAATTTTTCGGGACCTCAAACAAAGATTCTTCCTCTTCTAGAGTGACTTCTCTCTTCTTTCTTTTCTTTTCTTCTTCCTTCGGGGTCACATATGTGGCTAGCGTTACATCATTTGTAAGCTCTCCATGCCTCTGGGGTTGAAATTCTACTTCATAGAAGTATTCTTCATCTGATGCAAAAGGTGGGTCCATAATGATTGACTCTAGATCGGAGTCATTTGCATCCTCAAATGCATCAAGGCTAGGTTCACACTCTTCTAACATTGCCTCTCCTGGAGAAGACTGAAATGTCATAGCCATCTTCATCATAGTGAGGTGTCCATTGTTCTTCATTGATGGCTACATCCATTGTTGCTAGGATTTCTGCCCAGCCGTGGGGTTCAAATTCTTCGTCAGGTTAGACTACAGGTGCATAGGCTGGGTCTTGAATTGATTTATGTGTTTCTTTCGCACCTATCTCTCTGGCGTCTTCTCTCTTCTCTTCTTCTACTGCTACTTTGCACATCCATAAGTGGGTGTCTTCATGCATCCATGAGGATCCTGATCCTATGGAATGCACCGATTCCGTATCATCTTTGGCTCTATGGAGGGGATTCCATTGGATAGGAGGGACATCTCTATGAGAGTAATCTTTGAGATTCACTTTGGTCGTAACACCCAAGTGTTGTAGGCACAAGGAATTGGTTCCCCAGCCCTGCACCACTTGCAAATGTCGCATAAAGGGTCGTCCCAAGATCATTTCATAGGCATGATTTTTGCTAAAATCACATATAGCAAATGTATGCTCGAACTCAACACCACATGTGGTGAGAGTTATTCCTTCTAACAGCCCTAAGGGTCTCTCTATGTGACCATCGGCCATTTGCAATTTCATCCTCGTGGGTCTGAGTGTTGGCTTGCCCCAACGCTTCCATAGGGAAGTGGTAGCAATTGCAACTCCTGCGGCTGAGTCTAAAATGGCCTTGGTGGTGTATCCTTGATGGGTGATAGGAAGATATGTGTTTCCCTCTTCGCCCTCACTCATGTCTCCTATCTTGTCCAAGGGTATTTCTGGCACTGTTCTCTGGGATCCTACCTGGGAACGAGTTTTTGCTATTTCTGGTACTTGTTTGGCTACATGTTTCGATAGCTCTGGCCTCACTTTGAGTAGTTCTTCTAAGGTGAGGTTGCACTGTACTTTAGTGTTTTTCACTACCTTTGTGTTCCTAGGTATGACTGAGTCCTCATTTTGTACCATGACTGTGGGTGCTCTCATACAAGTAGACTTAGCTTCCCATGGGCCTATGAAGTGGGGTAATTCTTGCAGAGAGTTAGACTCAAAGTCTAATCTTTCCTGAGATTGGGTGCTCTCCTGCTCCTCATAAATGGATGGGATGTCTTGTGGAAATTGGTCGTGTGCATCATCCACAAGTTCAATGGGAGGAGGAACTTCACTCTCTTTAGCCCATTTGTCTTCTTGAATCTCGCGTAGGAATTCTGGGGTGAACCGATTGATAGAAGATGATGTGTCTGGCTCCGTAGAGTTAGGAACATAGGCTTCCTGGGCAGGAAGATCTGCCCTTTCACTTGCCTTGTCCTTGTGTTGAGAGGTGGGTTCCTTTTCTGATTGTGCAATTAGCCTCTCTATTCTTTCTAACAGTCCTTCAAAGTGCAGTTGCGTCTTGGCTGAGCTAGATATGTTAAAAAGGCGATTGGCTTCAAACATGGTTTAAGCCAACTCCACCATCTTAGCACAAATTTTGGTTCGTTCAAGCTCTAATTCTGCTCTAGGGTAGCACTTTTCATGATCAGTTACGTTTGGCCCTTCTTGGATTCTGGCCTGATATGCTTTAAGCATCATGTTTAAGTCCTCAAGAGTGGGATCTGCTAGGACTGATCCTACTCTAGGGGGTGGTGGGATTAGGTGAGGCGGGTTCGAAGGTGGCGGGTCGGATGGAGTTGGGAATGGTGGAGGTGGGGTAGTGTGAGAGGGAGTTTGAGATGTGAGTTCGGTTATCCTGGCTCTCGTTTCTCTTAGGCTTTCCTCAAGTTCACTCATTTTCTTTGCCCATTGCCTTTTCATTCTTTCACGACTATCTCTCCAAGCTCTAGTCCTCTTCTTTGTCACGCTCTCTGTTTCACTAACATCTGGGCTCTTTTCCTCGCCTACGCTTTGGTTTTGTTGCAGGGCTTGGGCTCTAGTGATCACTTGCACTGGTGTAGTGGACGTCACACTTCCTGTGGAGTCTACTACTAACCCAACAACATTGATAGGAGTGATTTTTGGCATATTATTAGGATTCTTTGGGCAGTCTCGTAAGAGATGCTCCTTTCAACACTCCTGGCAATAGCCCTGGATCGTCACTGACTGGGGTTGCATAGGTGGAGGCAAGGGACAATCACGAATGAGATGATCTCCCTGACATCTGTAGCATGGTCCTCTAGGAAATGGGGGTCTTACTTGCCTAGGTTGAGGTCTAGAGTTGGGGTTTGCATACATGACATTAGTATACTCTTGCTCCCAATTAGGTTCACTCGGTTCCTCACTGTAGTAGGACTCACCATGTTCAGGAGACTGCATGTAGTAAGCCTGGGGACTTTCAACATGCGTAGAATCAAAGCTATGGTCACTGGGATCACTTTCTGAGATTAATGGTGATACTGGGACTATAGCTCTATTCAGGTTTTCTTCTGCAGCAGCATACTTTACTGGAATCACATTAGCAGGAGCAGGTGGTTGCTGTGCTAGCACTGGCTGGGGTCTCAGTTGGGTCTGATATTGCGGTTGGTAATTTTGTTGAGGCCTAGTATACTGTTGGGGTGGGTATTGACTCTGGTATCTGCCTTGTTGAGGGTATGGCTGAGGGTAGGTTTGCCTAACCGCTTGCTTATTGTATGGGCAGTCTTGTGTTGTGTGATTGGTGTATCTTCACTCTATGGTGCAGTACTGGCTACTAGGATTTACTTGGGGTTGAGCCATAATGGGACATACATTCGCCATATGGTCACCTCCACAAGTATAGCATCTTTTCACTGGGGCAAATCTTGGGATCTGTTTGCTAGTGACACCTAATTTCTGAGCTACTTTCTCTGCAAGTTCCTCAATTGATGTGGATTGCGAGGAAGAGAGGCTAGAGGCACTATCTGAGTCTTTGTAGATTTTGGAAAGCTCTAGTTCTTCCCCTAGGTTATCCTCAATGTCAATGCACATGCGTACGCACTCTTCTATGGTCCTAGGGTCTTTCAAGTACACATATGATCTCAATTTGGTACTTAGCAATCCATCCAAAAACAAAGCCACTTGCTTAGCTGGTGTGGGTAACTCAGGGACATGGCATCTCTCTAGGTATTGCCTAAATCTTCTTCCAGTAAGTCTCACGATTTCTTGAGGGGTTTGCTTGAAGCTGTGAATCAGCGAGGAAGTGTTATGTCTTATGCCACTTTTAGAGAAATTCAATAATGAATGCCTCTAGAAGTTGGTCTATGCTCCTGAACTGCCTCTCGTTTAGTGGCTGAAACCATGTCAGGGTAGTGTTCCTAAGGGTTAGACCAAAGACATTGTACTACGTGAACAAATCTTCAACTTGTTCAGCTCTCAAGACTTGCCTAAACTCAGCCACATGATCGTATGGATCTCCAGTGCCATCGAAGTAGTTCTTCATGCACTTAACTAGCTGAGTCGATCTCAAAGTCCTTGTGTGCTCTCTAGGTCGTGGTAGAGGGAACTCATCCGCATTTCTTTGATTCCTGGGAGCTCTAAGTACCTCAGGTTCCATTCTATTTGTTTCTGTCCTCGTTCTTTCTCTGCCCCCTGGGTTGGCAAAGCTTACTTCCGGCCTATCTCTACTTCTGTCTCTTTGAGTTCCATGAGCTTGGGATGTTCCAGCTCCAGGGTGACCATAGGACACGTTCGATCTTGGTTGGGGGAAAACGAATTCACCCTTCCAAGTATAAGCATGCCTGTCATGTTCTGTAACCACAAAGATCCTCTCTGAAGCGTGATGTAAGTAGGTCACTCTGCCTGGGCTATCAGGATCTTTGAACTCATAGATCAGGATTGACCCTACATCATTTGGCCTATTTGATTTATACCTCCAAAAGGCTTCATCGGTTTCTTGATTTAGGAGCAGATCTATGCTCTTATTATCCTAGGGAATCCACTCTGGATTGAGGATTCTAGTAAGAACAGATTTCCCTCGAGGGGTCCTAGGCTCTATACCCATGTTTCCTTGCTCCAGGTCACCTATGTCCGCTTCTGGGATCACATTTCCGAATTCGTCTGTCCTATCTGGGTGACTGGTGACTATGTATATGGTTCCTTCTTTATCCAAGTATGCTCCATTTTCAAACTTTACAGCTGGGTGTTCTATTCCAATGGATTGGTCAGGGTTTTTAATCTGGACCACGGATCTTCCTAGGCCGTCCTCATAGATGCTAGCACCTAATCGGTTGGTCCTAAGGTATTCCAGCTGCGTCTTGTAGGGGCCTTCCACCCTATACAAATGTGGCACACCTGAACTCCCTGCAGGTCTCTCCATACCTTGAGACATCTCTGATTCACTAGTCTTAGAGCTAGGGTAATGCGAGTGGTGGTGTTAGCTCAGGAAATGGTTGGTTTTGATGCACTAATGTGGTTCCATTTGGCAGAAAAATATGCTTGATTGCAGGTACTCGATCAGTCGACCAGATGGTTGTCTTCGCGAAGCTATGACCGAGATGTATTGTGGGTATATTGAGGACTTATGCCAGGAGCAAAGACTTGAGCAAAGGCATTAGAATACATGATGATCTTGAACGACAAAGTTTAGTTGAAAAGTGCTCAGATGCCCTCATTTATATGTATGCAAAGTGTGGTGCTCTAGAAGTAGCGAGGCAGCCTATGGCATCATAGAGTAGCTGACAATGCAGAATATATTCATTCTAAGATTGCGAGGCAGGGTTTCTTGGAAAGTGATGATGGCTTCCTTGCAAATGCGTGGTGGATATGTATGCCAAGTGCAATGATCTTACAAAAGCACAAGTGCTGTAGTTGCTTTCTCATCGTAATGCCACTTCTTGCAATGCAATTATTGGTGGATATTGCCAAGCGGGTCATATTGAGCATGCATCCATCTGTTTGGAACACTTGAAAGCTAAGGGTCTCTTCGGCTATTTTTTTTCAATTGCGTGTGGCTGAAAAAAAAAAAAGGACCGAATACATGAGGAGGCTATCACATTTTTTGTAGCTCTCTTTTTGGGCAGAGAACGGAAGAGATCAGCAGACGACGAGTTTTTTTTGGTGGTTTGCTTCGTGGGTATGCAGGTGGGTAGTGCTCAAATGCATGTGTAAACGAGGGGACTTGGGGCTCAAAGGAATGTTGTGTTGCACATAAATGTTAGCTTTCAATATCATTGACCTCGGAAGATAATAGGAGGGTTTTTTTTCGTAGTTATTTTGACGAGGAGCAGGTAAGGAAGAGGAAGGGAGTTTTTTCGAAGGTCCTTCCTTGTGAGGGTCACGGAGCCGAAGGGAGGGCAGTAGAGAGAGTCGAAGCCTCCTTTCTCAGTGGCATTGTGTAGAGCCATCAACTTCCTCGAGAAAATGTTCTTCTGCACAATCGTTGTCTTCATACTTCACAGCAGGAGATACCAAGATGAAGGAGACGAGGGACCATTGAAATAGTGTGAGTGCAATACGGACAAAGGTAGCCAGAGGTATCTGAACCTGTGTTAGAGTATCTGATGGAATCGTCATGACCTTCCCATACAATGCCGAGATCCGAGTTTCTCGGAAGAAGCTGAGAAGGACCTCTGTTCAGCTCCAGATGCATAGAATTCCACTTGCCATTTTTTGCAGTCCTGAATGTTTGCTTTTGATGATTGTACCTCAACTACGCAGAGGCACTTGCTGCTTCAATTCTACACAGAGGTACGTGTTTTCAGTCTCATAACTGACGAGGAGGGGCCGCCATCATAGTCCAAATACCATCAAGAATGCTGTTGAGAGAGCCTAAATTATTGCGGTAGTGCTGGTCACTTATCTGCACACCAGCGAATCATGGGCAACATCCCTCGCCCATTCCTTGTCCCCAGCAACTATCATCAGATAATGTACACTAAAGAATAAGGGAGACACCATGGACGGCAGTTTTGGGGAGACTGATGGAGGGGAGCTCTCTCTCGTGCGCTCTCTGAGATTTATCGACAGGTTAATAATGTGGTGGCGGGGAGAGAAGGAAAAAGGCCGCAGGACAGGAGAGATCAAGGTGAAGCAGGCGAGAGGCTAAAGGGAAATTTTTGAACGGCAGCAAAACTCCTGGAATAAACCTCTCAGTGCATAAGGGCTTGGCTCTTGAAGGGACATGGGCCCCGATATCAGAAGAAGCTAGAGAGTACGATGGCAGAGCAGAAAGGAAGCACCACATTCATGGACAAACTCTCAGGAATGTCCTGCCAGGAATTTCGATAGCTCGGAATATATCAGAAAGCCTGTGAAGGGAAAACACTCAGTTCTGTCCTTGTGTTGCGTGCTTCGGCATGAAGAGCAATAATGTTTTTTATGGGATCTCTAAAGAAATAATAGGCTCTATGAAGTTTCGCTACCAGCAGATACTGCTATCGATAGTTTCAAACTCCATGCAAGAAACAGAGATGATATATCATTTGAACGCTTGAAGCTGACTGTACAGAAGCTATGGGTTTGATGATCGATATGTGAAAGCATAATCGTGAGAAGCACATGTAGGAAAGAGTTGGTGAATTCTGGGTGCAGTTTCTGTTCCGATCAAAGGAAATTTTAATGAGGAAGAGATTTAGCAAATAGTACCATCTGCACCAGTATGAACAGAGCTTTACATGCGACACCGTCATTATAATGCAGTTTAAAACCTCAAGAGGAACACCAGCGATCTGATAGAACTAGGGACTATCCCCCGGAATGGGGAGGAGGGTGATGAGTGGAGGAGGACGATAAGAAGAAGGAAGGAAGTCTTTTTCCCTGGAGCAGACAATGCAGTAAGGAGTCTCTCAGAATTCAAATGAAGGCGTTAGTGCAAAAGGTCGTGTTGGATTGCAGATCGGAATTGATTTTATCGAGCCCTCAGATATGAGAAGAGTAACTGTAGCAGTTTTCTTAATGATTTCATTATCGTTCGTATTGTTGATGAAGTTAAATCTTGATGTATCTCAAGTTTTTATTCATACATATGTACATTTTTTCAAGCAATAGATATATATTTGAGTACTATATGCACAAAGGTCGATGTGACTCATTTGCATGTGACATGTCTTGAGAAACTGCTGAAGCGCATACTTCTTGTTAAGCATTCTTCACAAGTAACTCCTATTGAAACGTATTAGCTATGATTTGAGGACTGGCTATGGCTATGAGAGAATTTGCAAGTCTACGTGTATATGTTCACACAGGAAGAAAAGTAGAAAAGCACAGACAAATCTTTAGTTGGAATGACCACTTATGAACAAGAGAGCCTGATATATATATACAAAGACGTTTGGGCACCAAAGGTCTGACATATCATAGAGGAGAGAGATCAGAGGCTTGAAACACAAAGTCCTTCGTCATCGGTAGATTGGATGGAAAGAAGTATGGGGTGCTCTAAAATGAATGACCATATATACCCACCAGCTTGATTGATTGTGTTTATCTCTTTTCTTATTAGTGTTGTAAATCTCAAAAGGGAAAGAAAGGGAACGCATACAAACAGGCCTGGAAATTAGTGGGTGAAAGATTTGTGTGTATGTTTGTGCTTGTGTGAGCGTGTGTGTGTTCATGTGAGTACAAGAGAGTGTGAGAATAAAATAGAGAGGGAGAGCTGAAAGTGAGCGAGACTAGGTGGGGGTGAAAGAGAGCAAGTGAGAGAGTGCTTGCAAGGGTCGAAAGTGGATATCGGTTTACATAGGTATTCGGGTCTTCAATCCTTCCTTTGCTACATCTATATTCGAGTACGGTTGTAGACTTAGAGGAGTGAAAATAGGCATATCCCAAGTGATTTTGGGCAAACCACAAGCATATTTCTACCTCATTTCCTTGGGCATTAGGATTCTTCATTTTGGCAATCCTACTCGGGATCCCAAAGGAGGACATATTCGGGGGCAATTATGGATTCGGAGTGAGAAAAAAGTGACAGAATACGAGGAAACTAAGCAAAATACAAGCGTGTGTAAGACAATTTCTCTAGGGTTCAAAGGTTAACATTTTGGTGCATTTGCCGGGAACATATGAGCTAGTGCATAGCCATAAGAAGAATCCATTGTGAGATAATTGCGGGCTCTAGGCAATCTAATTGGACTGTTTGTGAGGGGTTTGAACAAAATAAAGGCTTTCACAATCATCTTTTCCTTGGGCTCAAGACCTTAACATTTTGGTGCGTTTGTCGAGAATTGGCTTAGCACATCTCATCGAGAGTGCTACGAGTTTGCTTGGTGCCCCAATCGTGTGGCACAGCCAAGTCGATCCCAAATCTGCTTCAACCTTCATGAAAGAAATGGCTCAACAAAAGCCAACATGTGGTTTGGAGAATGCCAACATAAGGCAACCGAATTTTAGACAAGATAGGAGATGGATATATTCTCATCCGACCATGAGAGATCATGTGAACCGAGGGTGGCGATTTGGCCCGATATCAAATTATGTGAGATGCTGGTGTTGCGAGCAGATTGGGCATATAGCCAAATATTGCCCTCGTGTATGCTCCCCATTGGATTTTGTCCCCACATGTGAGGACTGTGGGAAAAAGAGACTATGCGAGCACGTGTGTGGCTCAAAAGAGGTGATTGACCTAAAGGTCGCAACGAATGAACCAGATAGGTGCTTATCCTCTTTGTATGTGGAAGTTGACAAAGGTGGAGTTACTTCATCGACGGAAACTGCGAGAGCAAGTGGAAGCAAGGACACTCGATCTCATGATTGAGACTTGATAGAACTTGTGAAGAACTTGGAATGTCAAGTCAATTGGTTGCATGTGGAGCGAGATAACGAGAGGATCAAAATAGCAAAATTAGAGGAAAATCAAGAGAAAATGGCCGAGGTCCTAGAAACTTGGGAAAAGCAAGTACAAGTGTTGAAAAGAGAAAACAAGGAGTGGGAAAGAGTAAACAAAAGCTGGAGGCAAGATCTTGTGAGACCTGAGAGTGAAAACGTGGTCTTGGACTTGAGATCCGGCTTGATGGTAGGTGACTGCTTTGGAGTTGCGATCGAAGAAGAGCTCTCAAGAGACGAGGATGACCTAATGAGGAGAGTCGAAGGAATGCAGCATGAAATCGAGAAGGTACGAAGCATAATCCATAGATACAGTGATCAAGCGGGTAAGGCATGTGAGGAGTTCCACATGGAGTTAGAAAGAATGAAAAGTTCCCAAGCGGAGAGTGATGAGAAAGTGAGACGTGTAGAGAAAGAGAATGCAAGGCTGAGTAGCAAGCTCGGTAGGTGGATGAATTGGAAAGACGACGACATGCGAGGACAAGTAGAGGACCCGAGAACGGGGAAAATGGAGGAAGAGCTGAAAGCAGTTGTCACTCTAGCACAATGGTGAGTACCAACATGAGGAGATACACCTCATAAATGTCAATCCGTGGAGACGTGAGGACCGGTATGAAGACCGTGAGCAAGTGATGGCACAAGTGCGTGAGTGAAAGCACACAAGCATGCACACACATACACACACATGCGCACAAAGTAAGAGTAAGGAGTGGAACAATGGAAGATCTTCGATTATACAAGAGCTCTCTTACAAAGCTGAAATCTACCACAAGCTAACCCCAAAAATGAGCTCTCCAGCCCTTTTTATAGTTTTTGAATGGTTTTGGCCCTGTCCAGACCTAGTGTCCGTCCTAGTTAAAAAATAGGTTACAGGGCTTATTTGGGGGCCCATACGGAGTCTAAAAATTATGAAACTCGGTAGGATGGTAGTTCTAATACTCCTCAAGCTCAAGGACTCCTTGGCTTGAACAAAATGGAGTTGCAAAAATGGAAAATGGTATTTACAATGGTTTTTAGTGATAATAATCACTATTTTTGTAGGGATTTCATGTGAAAATTTGACAGGTGCTTCTTGGAGCTCCCTACTTGCTCCTTCTTCTTGTGTGTCCACTTCCTTGATGCGCTTCCATGCTTTGTCCTTGACCTTGAGCTTCAACACTCCCCCCCCTCTTGAGTCTGTCGTCCCTGACAGACCCTTGTTGTAGTGGTCGTTCCATGTAGTACGTTGAGAGGTAGCATCCTTTGCATCCAACAGGGGCGATCCCTCTTCGCAATGTATCCTACTCGTTTGTCTATTTCTTCACTCTGCCACTATTATCTCTTGCAGTTTGTAGGCCCTTTGTACGTACTTCTGCCTTGTATTCCATCTGGATGCTGCATTTGTGAGTTTTCCAAAACTACTAGTTGCTCAGAAGAGGTGTTCAATGTTGATTATGAGCAACTCTCAGTGGTGGATGGCTCGCTTGATTTTGTAGTGGTCACCATGATGTCCGCTGATTCTTCCAAAGATGGCTTTCATAGTTTTCATGCCAAGTACTTGTAACCCATAATGTATGATGGTTAAGTGCATTAGTGCATGGGTTAAACAAATTATGTGCCGTGTGCATGGCCTTGTAATGTGGCCCTACGTATGCATACTTGGAAAATGCATGGCAAGAAGTATGGTGCAAGAGATTGGGTCTCGAGCTAAGTGCTCAAGTGTATGCTGACGGAGAGGTTTCCTGCTCTATCATGGTTAAAGTGTTGTTGAAGCATGCACGTCTTACCATGGTGAAGGGTCCGTGGATCTTCATCTCTTCGTGTTGTGGTTCCCTCATGGTGTTTGACCGTCGGCTTGTCCTTTTTGTTGAGGAATGTTCTTGCTAGAAGTTCGCTGATGAGCATTTTCCAGCACATAGTCTTCTTCTCTTTTTTTTTTTTTTTTTTTGTTTGGAACACGATGTCATCAAACAAGAAGAAAGATGTTAGTATCAATAACATATTTTGCATGTGAAAATTGTGTCTCATGTGCCTGGGATTTCTCAATTGTGTCTATGCACGACCATGTAAGGTGGCCCTATATTGATGCATACTTCGGCGATGCATGACCTGAATGGTGCAAAAGACAAGGTTATGCCAAAGGCACATGGTTGCTGCACGTCGAGGCTTTTGATGTTACTCACATAGTTGATGCATTCTTTGTTTGGAGGTGTCTATTGGATCTCGAAATGATGTAATCCTCCTAATGGGAACCCATTTCCGAATAGTATTTGGCCCTGTAGAGATCACCTCAGGCCAGTTCTTCTTTGGATGCTGTCCAAACTTTGGTATCCAGTGTGGTTGGCCCCTTGGTTCTGTGAATGTTGCTTGTGCTTTGGGCTTCCAAACCCATATCCTGGGTGAGTGCCTACCTTTGTTTGTAGAAGGGTTGAGTTTATCTTCTTTTGGTCTTTGTGCTCCGTTCTTACCCTTTGCTTTCCTTGGCTTCTTTGTTGAGGCCGTTCGCATGGTGGGGAGCATAGGCCGTTGTGCATGTAAGAGCTTCTTGGGTACCCACATCTGTAATCGCCCGTGTTGAGTTGTAGCTAATTTTTTAGGCACCCAAATTTGTTCATGATTGTGGTCGGCCTTCTTTGATAGCTTCGGTACCCAAATTTGTTGGATTCTTTGTGCTTGAGCCTGTCGTAGGTGCTTGGTCCTTCTTTTTTCATGGTCGATCTGGTTGGGTGGGAATCTTTGAGGCAACATTGATGGTTGGACCCCTTTCTTTACCCAAATCTGCTTCATGCCCATAACTTCTTTCTTCTTGAAGGCTCTTTGTCTATTCGATAGATTGGCTATCTTGCACTGTTTTGTTTGCTTCTGAGGTTGAACGAATGTGGATGCTTTACTCTTTGAAAAAGAAGAAGGTTCTTCTTGCCTTTGCGACTGTCCTTCCATGATTGTGTCCGTCTGGATCATAGAGCTTTCGACATTTACAACATCTTGTCCGAGAAGATTAGCCTTAGAGGAAGGAAGAGAGCATGTGGTGTCTTGGTCAGTGGCCATGCAATTCTCCAATTCTAATGTAATGCACTGTTCATGTGCCCAAACATGGAGAAGTTGACTTCTTAGGTTCAAGTTGACAGCATGGTCGTAAATCCAATCTTGACCCAAGACAAGTGGCTCTGTGAGGTCCTCATCATGACACACTAGCATTTTGACTTTCATTGGAACATCGTGAAGGTAAATGGGAAGTTCCACCTCTCCCAAACAAGAGGTTTCCACACCTCCCAATCCTATGAGATAGGCTTCTATGGGCTTGATGTTCAATTGCAGGTCTTGGCAGTATGAAAGTCGAACTGCACTAGTTGTTGCACCTGAATCAACTAATGCTCTCACAGTCTTTACACTCTTTCCTCGTCCTACCTCTATAGTCACAAAGGGCCGTCGATCAATTATTTGAGAAGTAGATATGCCCGATTTTTGGCACATGTCCATGTGATATTTTGGAGCTTTTGTGTTGACATCTAGGCCTAGCCGCCGTAGCTTATTTCTTCTGATGCGCTCTCTAGCCTCTGCTTGTGCTTCTTCTCTAACTCTTAACTCCTCTTCTTTTCGCTTTTTAGCAGTGTTGAGCCTCATGAGCATTTCCTCTGTAAGAGGTTCTTGATATAACTTGACTCGGCATCCACTAATATAGTTTGGTAGGATATCACCTTCTAAAGTGGCCAATTGAACTGCACCGCTAGTGGAGAGTCTATTAATGATCATGGGTCCATATCCTCATTTCTCCAATTTGCGGGCATGTTGCTTTAGCGTATAAACCAGCACTAGATCTCCTTCCTTCAATCCTTTATCCTTTACATGGGCATCAAAGTATGCCTTTTTCCTTTTCTTTGCAGCATAAATGCCTACTGCTGCCCGTAGCCTAGTCTCACCTAAGTGTTCTAGATCAAAGATCCTGGAAGATAACTCATGTCCATTCCACTCATGCTCTTGTGCTACTTTCAAGGCTGGGATTAGGAAGTCCAATGGTAACACGGCATTCTATCCAAAGAACATCTGAAATGGGGTAGCATTGAGTACCCTTTTGTAGGCAACTCGGTATGCCCAAACAGCATGATGAAGTTGTTTGTCCCAATCAGAGCGTTTATTATTTACAAGTTTCGTCACTACGTTACATAGGATCTTATTCGTGCTCTCGTCTTGTCCATTAGCTTGTGGGTGATAGGGGGCAGACTTCTTATGTATCACCATGAATTCTTGAAGGAGGTTTTCAATGACCTCATTCAAGAAGTGCGTACCTCTATCACTAACCAACTCTATTGGTAACCCATATCTAGTGAACACATTTTCGAATAAGAACTTAGCCGTCGTTTGAGCATCATTCTTTGTCGTGGCTTTTACTTCCACCCACTTTGTAAGGTAATCTGTGGCTACAATAATGTATTCTGCATGGGAGTTTCTAGCTGGGGGGTTGATGGGACCTACAAAGTCTATACCCCACTTTGAAAATGCACGTCCTCCCATCATTGGCCTCAAAGGCATCTCATCTTTTCTTATCGGATATTGGGCGCGTTGGCATGTGTCACATTTCTTCACATAAGTATGTGCGTCCATATGAAGAGTGGGCCACCAAAGTCCTGAGAATAGAATGGTCTTAATTACTCTATCAGGCCCAAAGTGTCCACCTGCAACACCGCTGTGTGCAGCTTCTAAGACTTTCAAATAGTCTGATTCATGAACGCACAGTCTTAGGTAACCATCCTTGCCTCTTCGATATAGGTTGTCTCCTACTAAGGCATAGTCTTGAGCCTCTTGCTCCATGCTCCGTTTTCTTGCAAGACTAGCCTGATTGGGTAATGTTCCCGATCTCATGAACTCAACCAATGGAGCACTCCATTCGGGGATTAATGACACATGATAAAGAGTGGCGTGCTCCACTGGGGGTCTCTTCTGGCACGCTGCACAATTCTGGATCCACTCTTGTATTTCTTTGTCCATGCTAGGCCAATACACTCCTAAACGTTTTAGATTCTGCAGTGTTCGTTGTTTAGAGTAGTGATTTCCCAGCAATCCCTCATGGGCTTGTTGCAACCAACTAGTATGTTCATCGTCCTCGACGCAACAAGCTAATATGCCCTCGGTATCTTGCTTGTACATACTTCCGGCCAATATTTGATACTTTTGTGATTTTACAATTTCTTCTTTGCTTGTCTTCACATTTTTATTTGCAGGCCCGAAGGTTAGGACTGGTACCAACTTATTTGCCCATTTAGGAATAACTTCTAAATTGAACAGATAAGCATCAGGCAATTCATCAGACACTCCTTGCGGTGGCTCTCCTGAAGTGATGCGAGAAAGATGGTCTGCCCTAAGATGGGTTCTCCCTTTCCTGACAACAACTTCAAAGTCGTATTCCATTAGTAAGAGGAACCATCTTACTAAGCGGCCTGTATTGCAAGGTTTATTGACCAAATATAGTAAAGCTTGATGATCAGTGAAAAACTTGAACTTATTGGCCAATAGAGAGTGTCTAAACTTCTTCACAGCATATACCATACCTAAGCCTTCTCTCTCCGTTGTGGTATAATTTCGTTCAGCTGCATTTAATTGCCTACTAGCATATGCTATCGGCAAATCTAGGTTTCCTTCACCTGTGGGTTGTGCTAGCACACATCCTATTGCATGATTGGAGGCATCTACATGGACATGAAAGGGTTTGCTCCAATCCGGAGTAGTCAATATTGGTGTTGTGCACAAACATCTTTTCAGCTCGTTGAAGGAATTCTCGCATTCCTCGTTCCACTCAAAATTTGTTAGCAACCCATAAAGAGGTTTAGCTATGATGGCATACATGTGGATAAACCTACGGTAGTATCCACAATGGCCCATAAAGGCTTGTACCTCTTTAACATTCCTTGGCCTGGGCAGCTCTGCTATTGCTCTTACTTTGTCCTCATCTGTTGAAATTCCATTCTTAGAAACGATGTGACCTAAGATTTTACCTTGTCGTACCATGAACACACACTTCTCTGGGTTCAGACACACTCGATAATCTCTACACTTGTTGAAGATTTGTCTGAGCTCAGGGATGTGGTAACTTCTCTGTTGGGAATGCGCACATAAATCATCCACATATACTTCTAAGCTCTTCCGCAAGAACTCTTTGAAGACATGACACATGAGCCTTTGGAATGTTGCAGGTGCATTGGTGAGCCCAAATGGCATCACACGAAATGCAAAGATTCCCCATTCTGTGGCAAAGGCCGTTTTGTGTTGATCTTCGGGGGCAATGACTACTTGGTTGTAACCTGAAAATCCATCAAGGAAGCTATAAACTTCCTTGCCTGCAACACGCTCCAATAGATGTTCGGTGATTGGAAGTGGATAACTATGTCTGATCGTAGCGGCATTAACTTTTTTAAGGTTAATGCACACTCGCAATTTCCCATTCTTTTTGGGCACCACTACAATGGGGGACACCCATTCAGTGTGCTCAATCTCATAGATGAATCCAGCTTCAATCAGCCTGTCAATTTCCTCCTTTATTTTGGCTGCATAATTGTCATTATATGTGTAGGGCTTTTGTTTGGTGGGCTTGGCATCAGCAGTCATCAGAATCGTATGAGAGCAAATCCTTGGATTTACTCCTTTCAAGTCTCTATAGTGCCATGCGAACACATCCCTATATTCCCTTAATAGAGCTACCAGCTCTACTTCTTCTTTTGCACTTAGGTCATCTCCTATGTACGTACATCGTTCTTCATTCCCTTCAATGGTCACTACAATTTTCTTGGTCTTTTCTTTATTGTCATATGCTTCTCCTATAATGGCCTCTCTCTTAGGCATTCGTACCAAAATTTTTCAGTCTTCCACTTCATATTTCTTGAAATTTTCTGGTACTTCAAACAATGATTCTTCCTCTTCTTGTTTCACTGCTTTTCTTTTCTTTTTCTTTTGACCTCCTTCACTTCCTTCCTTTGAATTTATCGTTTTAATACTCGTGAGGGGTTCTTCTTCTTTTTGGGTTAACACTCCTATGTCTTCTAAATAGTGTTCCTCTGAGTCAAAGTAAGTATCCATCACAATGGATTCTAGATCATTGTCATTCTCTTCTTCTTCTATGAACTCACTAGGATCACACTCTTCCAACAGGGGCTGACACATGAACACTGAAATATCATAACCCTCCTCATCACAATGAGGTGTCCATTGTTCTTCATTGACTGCTATGTCCATGGTAGCTAAGATTTCTGCCCAACCATGAGGCTCAAATTCCTCATCTAGAAATATCATCGGTGTATAGGCTGGGTCTTTTATTGGCCTATCTCCTGGGGAAGTTCCATCTTCTCTTGCTTTTAGACGCTTTTCCTCTTCCTCTGCGACCTTGCACATCCACAAGTGAGTATCTTCATGCTGCCAGGATGGATCAGGTGAACTTCCAGAATGCACAGAGATTGATTCTTCTTTTGTTTTGTGGATAGGTTTCCACTGTAGGGGTGGTACATCTCTGAAGGTGTAATCCTTCAGATTGACCTTGGTGGTGACCCCTAAGTGTTGTAAGTACAAGGAGTTGGTTCCCCAATCCTGTACTATTTGCAATTGTCGTAGGAAGGGTCTTCCTAGGATCATCTCGTAGACATTATTTTTTTCAAAGTCACATATAGCAAATGTATGTTCAAACTCTACACCACAAGTGGTTAGAGTTATCCCATCAAGCAATCCTAGAGGTCTTTCAAAATGACCATCTGCCATTTGAAGCTTCATTCTGGTTGGTCTTAGTGTGGGTTTCCCCCATCGCTTCCACAAGGAGGTGGTTGCAATAGCAACACCAGCACCCGAATCTACAATTGCTTTGGTTGTGTAACCTTGATAGGTGATCGGAAGATAAGTGTTACCTTCTTCACCTTCACTCATGTCTCCTATCTTGTCTAGAGGTATCTCTGGAACTTTTTGCTTAGAGCTTGCTTTTGGCATATTGGATTCAAGTTCTGGAACCTGATCCTTCACATGATTCCAGAGCTCAGGTTTTGCCTTGAGCAGCTCCTCTACCGTGAGATGACATTGAACCTTAGTGTTCTTCACAACATCAATGTTTCTTGGAATCACTGAGTCTTCATTTCTTACCAATATTGTGGGAGCTCTGATCTGGAGAGATTCAGATTCCCATGGGCCTGTGAAATGAGGCAACTCTTGTAAAGAATTAGATTCAAAATCTAATCTCTCATCCTCTTGTTGCTCTGTTTGATCTCCATAGATAGACGGGATGTCTTGGGGAAATTGATCATGAAGATCATCGATCTCAGGAATAGGAGGGGAGTTACCCTTCTCCTTGGCCCATTTCTCTTCTTGTATTTCCCGCAAGAACTCTTGAGAGTACTGTTGAATTGAAGGAGGTATTCCAGCATCCGTGGAATTAGGAACATAAGCTCCCATTGGTGGTGAGCTTCCTCTTTCAATAACTGGTTGAGCCTGTGGAGGTAAAGAAACTTGTGGTTTGTTTACCAACTGCTCTAATTTTTCTAGTAAGCCTTGGAAATGCAAATCTGATTTGACAGAGTTTGTCTGATTGAACTTTTGACTAGTCTCAAGTATAGCTTGAGCTTGTTCTACCATTTTCATGCACATTTTCATCCGTTCAATCTCTAAATCTGCTCTAGGGTAACTCTTGTCTAGGTTTGCAGCTATTGGCCCTTCGTGAAGACGAGCCTGGTAGGCCTTGAACATCATGTCCAAGCCTTCTGGGGTTGGATCTGCAAGAACAGACCCTGGTTGTGGGTTATTTACAATGGGTGGTGGGGTGGAATGAGGTGGAGTGGATGGAGCTTCGGTATGTGAGGGGCTTTGAGATGCAATGTCTTCTATTTTTGTTTTGGTATCCCTTAGGCTTTCTTCTAGCTCGGATAGCTTTTTGTTCCACTCGCGATTAGCCTTCTCTCTGGTATCCTTCCATGTTCTTGGTTTCCTCTTACTAGGCTCTCCTGACTCACTTCACTCCGATTGCTCGGATGGTTTTGCTTGTTGTGCAGTCTGTGCCCTAGTAACTACCTGTACAGGAGCCACATTACTGCTACTTGAACTTGAATCTGCCACAAAGCCTACCACGTTGATGGGTGTGACCTTGGGTGCACTAGAGGGATTCCTGGGACACTCTCTAGGAAGATGTTCCTTGCCGCACTCAGGACAAAAGCCTTGTATTGTGATGTTTTGTCCTAGTCCCAGAGCTGGTTGGTGGGGACATTCACGAATGAAATGATCGCCCTGACATCTAAAGCATGGTCCTCTAGGGGCTTGTGGTCTTACTTGTCTCAATTGGGGCCTAGTATTTGGATTCGTATACATGACATTGGAGTGTTCTGGCTCCCAATTTTGTTCCATAGGTGGTGTCTCATATTGACACTGAGAAGTCTCACTTTGCTCAGGTGACTCTATATAATAAGCATGTGGACTATCTTCATGGAAGTAGTTTGAACCATGAGTGTGAGAATCATTTTCTGAGACCAATGGGGTTAGTGGCACCAATGCTCTATTAGGGTTCTCCTTCGCCATCGTATATTTAACTGGAATCACATTGGCAGGCGCTGGCGGTTGGTTTCCTAGGACTGGTTGTGGCCTATATGGTGCTTGATATTGCTGTTGGTATTGAGGTTGATATTGTTGTGGCCTATAATATGGCTGTTGGTACTGATTCTGATACCTGCCCTACTGGTAAGGTTGCTGATAATTTTGTCTAACAGCCTGCCTGTTATAGGGACAATCTTGGGTTGTATGATTTGTATATTTCCTCTCAATGGTGCAATATAGAGCATTAGGGTTTCCTTGGGGTTGAGTCGTCAACGGGCAAACATTAGCCATGTGATCTCCTCCACATGTATAACATCGCTTCACTGAAGTGACCCTTGGCATTTGTTTATTTTGAACTCCTAGCTTTTTGGCCACTTGCTCAACTATCTCATCTATCTCAGTGGAGGTCCTAGAGGTATGACTTGTAGAACTATCAGAGTCCTTATAGAGTTGGGATAGTCCTAACTCCTCACCCAAGTTGTCTTCTATGTCAATGCATATCCGTACACACTCTTCTATGGATCTAGGCTCTTTCAAGTATACATATGACCTTAATTTTGTGCTCAATAGGCCATCTAAAAACAGTGCCACCTGTTTGGCTGATGTGGGTAATTCTGGTACAGGGCATCTTTCCAAGTACTGTCTAAACCTCCTTCCTGCAAGTCGCACTGTTTCTTGGGATGTCTGCTTGAAGCTGTGGATCAAGGATGATGTGTTATGCCTGATACCACTTTTGGAAAATTCCACAATGAATTCTTCTAGCAGCTGACCTATCTCTCTATAGTTGCGACTGTTTAGAGGTTGAAACCAAGCTAAGGCAGTACCCTTAAGAGTCAAACCAAATGCCTCAAACTGGGTGAATAAGTCTTCAACCTGTTCAGCTCTTAGCACTTGTTTGAACTCCGCCACATGATCATAAGGATCTCCAAATCCATCAAAGTAGTTCTTCATTGTCTTAACCACTTGAGAGGGTCTAAGGGTTCTTGAGTGCTCTCGTGGTCTAGGCAATGGGAAGTCATGATCATCTCTTTGATGCCTATAAACTCTACGTCTCTCCCTTTCAGGTCTTTCCGTCCCATATCCTGATCTGTCTCTACCTACAGTGTCTGCAAAGCTTACCTCCGGTCTCTCTCTAGTTCTTTCCCTCTGGGTTTCATGAGCCTTGGATGATCCGGATCCTTGGAGGCCCTGGGAAACATTAGATCTTGGTGGAGGGAAAATTGATTCACCTTGCCAAGTGTAAGCATGTCTGTCATGATCTGATACTAAGAATAATTTCTGAGATGTGTGATCTAGATAGACAGCTTTCCCTAGTGTCTCTGGGTCCTTGAATTCATAGATGGTGACTACTGGGTTCGGTTGATCTAGCCTAAATCTCCAAAAGGCTTCCTCCGTTTCTCTATTCACGAATAGTTCTATGCTTTTGTTATCTTGAGGAATCCATTCTGAAGTGATCACTCTAGTCAAGACTGACTTACCTCTAGGGGTCTTGGGTTCTCCTCCTAGGTCTCCTTGCTCTAGGTCTCCTATCTCATTCTCAGGAATGATATTTCCAAACTCATCTGTCCTATCTGGTAAGTTGGTAACCACATACATGGTTCCTTCCTTATCAATGTAAGCACCCTCTTCAAACTTGACCATTGGGTGTTCAAGTCCAAAGGGTTGGTCTGGATTCTTGAGTTGAACCACTGATCGTCTTAGACCATCCTCATAGATGCGAGAACCTAATTGGTTGGTCCTGATATACTCCAATTGGGTCTTATAGGGACCTTCTGGTGTCTGTAAATAGGCAGTGCCTGAGCTACATGCGGGTCTTTCCATGCTAAAAGACATTTCTGAGTCACTGGTTTCTGAACTTCGTGTGTAAGGATAACCACTAAGCTGTTGAGCCCAAGACTTGGATGTATGGTTGACACTAGCCTCAGATGACCTAATGCTTTGTCTATCCTTGCCTAAGTGTCTGCCAGATCTCAGGTTCATAAGCCTTGGCTTCTAGTCCCAAAGTTCTCTTATATTGCTCAAAATCCTTTGGAACTCCTGAGTTTTCTAGTTTCCTTGAGGGTCAACTTCAAAATACTCCCCATGAGCTTTCCAACAAAACCAAAATCATAGCAAACGGATTTCGTATGAGAAAGTTATGCCAGTTCAGGGTTCTGGGGTTTAAAACAGGGAAACAGGATCTCTCTAGGAAATCAGAACAGGCGATACGATACCAGATTTTCCACGATACGATACCTTTGTCTTACACGATACCCCTTCAGACGATACCACCTAGACGATACGATACCACTAGGATAACTGCGATCGCGATACCAACCTCACGATACGATACTGCAAGGTGCACGATACTGCTCTCTCAGACGATACGATACTGAAAGTGGTCATGATACGATATCTCTAATTTGCGCGATACGATACCAACTTCACGATACGATACCTCAAGGTGCACGATACGATACCAGAATGTCAGGCGATACGATACCACTTGGTCAACGATACGATACTGTGACCGTCGCGATACGATACCACTGAGGCAACTACGATCGCGATACCAACACTTGATGATACGATACCAGAATGGTATCGCGATAGACCCACGATACAATACCAGTGAATTCCCGAGATGATACGATACCACTCAGTAGACGATACGATACGATACTGGATCTTTACACGATACGATACTAAAGCACCAGACGATACGATACCGACTCGGCGATACGATACCAAGTGGACCACGATACGATACCACCGGGGCGACCGCGATCGCGATACCAACACTTGATGATACGATACCAGAATGGTATCGCGATACCTCAAGTGGGCATGCACGATACGATATCTCAACAAGTATCGCGATACACGGGAGTTCTGGTATCGCAATACCACAACTCAACCGGACACGATACTTGGAGATTTTGACACCCAAATTCAAAAATTTTTGCAGATTTGTGTACCTTGTGTCCTCGTTGTCACTTCTATCAGCCTGTAGATGCAAAGTCACTCTCCAAAGTCACGATACAACGCTCGCGATACCAGGCGCTGTTCCTCTCACGCCACGATACCACCGCTCAGATTTTGGTGTTTTTGAGAGTTTTTCAGTGTTTTTCTTCAACGTTTTTGGTTCTCAGCTCCTCCTAAGCTTGTTCCTCACAGCCACGAGTAAAAAACAAGTGAATGTAGTGACGAAAATGGAAAAAATCAGAGAATACAAAGAGGGAAGAAGATGATAATGAAGGTGAAGATGAAGAAGAAGAAAAAAAACTCAGAAATTGAACTGAAAATGGTGATTTTTTACCTTCCAATGTCACTACTCTACGTCTTACCGTCACACGCTCGTCCTCCAAGCTCTCTCCCCGGCAACGGCGCCAAATTTGGTGTCACTCTAGCACAATGGTGAGTACCAACGTGAGGAGATACACCTCATAAATGTCAATCCGTGGAGACGTGAGGACCGGTATGAAGACCGTGAGCAAGTGATGGCACAAGTGCGTGAGTGAAAGCACACAAGCATGCACACACATACACACACACGCGCACAAAGTAAGAGTAAGGAGTGGAACAATGGAAGATCTTCGATTATACAAGAGCTCTCTTAAAAAGCTGAAATCTACCACAAGCTAACCCCAAAAATGAGCTCTCCAGCCCTTTTTATAATTTTTGAGTGGTTTTGGCCCTGTCCAGACCTAGTGTCCGGCCTAGTTAAAAAATAGGTTCCAGGGCTTATTTGGGGGCCCATACGGAGTCTAAAAATTATGAAACTCGGTAGGATGGTAGTTCTAATACTCCTCAAGCTCAAGGACTCCTTGGCTTGAACAAAATGGAGTTGCAAAAATGGAAAATGGTATTTACAATGGTTTTTAGTGATAATAATCACTATTTTTGTAGGGATTTCATCTGAAAATTTGACAGGTGCTTCTTGGAGCTCCCTACTTGCTCCTTCTTCTTGTGTGTCCACTTCCTTGATGCACTTCCATGCTTTGTCCTTGACCTTGAGCTTCAACAGCAGTGTTGGATAGGTTGGATGCGTTCGGAGCAGAGTTAGAAGAGACGAAGAATGAGTTGTCGAAAAAGGTAGGTGATCTAGATGAAGAAAATATGAGTAGGATTTGGGAGGAAAGATCGATTAGAGAGGAAGTCGAGAAGTTGACTCTTCGAGTTGAGAAGAGGGAAGATATTCCCCTCAGATCTGAAAAAGGGATGAGAGAGGATAAAGAGATGGAGCAAATATGGAATCGGTTCCGAGGCATGGATTGTGACCTGTTCCAATATCAGAGTGATATTGAGCACAACAAACAAGGATTAAGGGACTTAGCGGCGAGGCTTGAGGCACTAAGAGGTATAACGGCTAATGGTAGTTTTCAAGGTCATCTATCAGGTCAAGTGGAATCTCTGCGAGGCAGAGGTTGGAGATGAAAAAGAGATAGACGAGGCAATGGATGTTGGTGAGGATGGCTTGAGTCTGATTAGGGTTTGCTTTGCGGATTGCGAGTCAGAGATGTGAGGACGGATGGACCAAGTCTGTTGTACACTTAGGAACTAAAGTGACACTTTTTGAGGTTTCAGGTCAACAAGGTGGTTAGTATGTGCGGGTTTTGCGAGGACGGGTTGACCATGGCATTAATGGCTGGATTTTGGCTTGAGTGGCAGCAGAGAGGAGATATGTCTCATTGGGATGTCCATAGGGAGTCTATATGTGTGTGTCGTGATTGGGATGGTTGGGAAAAGATCCTTTCTTTTGTCTCCTAATTCTCGAGATGCGGGAATGAAAAGAAAATGAAAAAATATATGTTTATGTATGTGTGCATGTGGCTATGCGCCTATGTGGGCCGATAGGTGGGTGGACCCACTTTGGTCGGGTGGTCAAAGGCACGAACCGACGTCGGTTTCGCATAGGGCTAGCTGTCTGTGTGTCACGCGCTGCGTTGGGTTGGTAGATGGGTGGAACAAACTCAATCGGGTGGTCGAGTCCACGAGTCGCATCCAGCTTCGGCGTAGGCCGGCAAGTGTCAGTAAATATGTGAAAAAAAATGATGAAAAAAAAAAGAAAAAAATGTGGAAAAATGAATGAGAAGAATTCCTCGCTCGAGGGGGGACAGAAGAGAGGTGAGAGAGCATGATGCTCGGATGGGAATATATGTGTTTGTGTTGTGGAGATTTGGGTTGTGTGTGGGCTCCCGATGAAACATGTCAATTTGAAGCTTAAGCTCGGCTAGGGTTTTGGTTGTGATGTGTCTATGGAAAGCTTGGACTTGAGGAATCCAATCGTGCTAGTTGCATTGTTTGTCTGCAAACCTTCCGGAAGTGTTCAGGTTGGCTCTTAGGTGGTACAACAACTTGAGAAGTCCTGAATCGCATTGATGATGAGTGGTCCTGTCGAGGTGAGCTCGTGTTAGGCTTGAGTGGTCTTTGTCGTGTGTCCATCAATTTAGGAGAGGTGGTGGCGACCAAGCATAGGATTTGATTGATGAACAAAAGAGCACAGAGTAGTTGAAAAGGTAAGTGGGAATAGAAAACCCTAGGTGGGAAGGGGAATGAACAATCGGCGAGAGAACCTAGTTAGAAACGAGAAAAAGGAATCAAGAAAGCGATCGTGTGGTTGGGAAGAGTATCGAAACGGAACTCGGAAATGGTTTTTGATGGTGTGTGTAGAAAGTGTGTTGATATGTGGAGTAGAGATTCGTGACGTGTTGAACAAACAGTCTAGAAGAGTGACGAGAGGGAATGTGGATATGTCTTCTGCTTGCATGTATGTATGTTGTGTGTGACGAGAATGCATGTGTGATGCGGGATCGTGATGTGTGTACTGAATATATATGTGTGATGTGGATCAAGGATATGATTTTCTTTTCATTTTGGTTGTACATATTGTGATTTGATGAAGAAAGGTTCTAATGTTTTAATGAAGTTGCAGACAGGTGGACATGGCGGTGAAGATGCGAGAAGATGGACAAAGATGGTAAGTGAAATGATTGGATTTTCGTAGTGACCAACGATGGTATGAGGGTGATTGCATGTGCTACATTGAGGAAGAAGAGAATAGGCATGCAAGGTAAAGATTTGTATTTGATTGAGTGATGAGCACATGTTGGATGATTTGAGCGCAGGAACAGATTTGGCTCGTCGAGGACGACTTCGCAAATAAAAAGAGGGGAGTATGTTAGCTCAGGAAATGATTGGTTTTGATGCACTAATGTGGTTCCATTTGGCAAAAAAATATGCTTGATTGCAGGTACTCGATCAGTCGACCAGATGGTTGTCTTCGTGAAGCTATGACCGAGATGTATTGTGGGTATATTGAGGACTTATGCCAGGAGCAAAGACTTGAGCAAAGGCATTAGAATACATGATGATCTTGAACGACAAAGTTTAGTTGAAAAGTGCTTAGATGCCCTCATTTATATGTATGCAAAGTGTGGTGCTCTAGAAGCCGCAAGGCAGCCTATGGCATCATAGGAGTAGCTGACAATGCAGAATATATTCATTCTAAGATTGCGAGGCAGGGTTTCTTGGAAAGTGATGATGGCTTCCTTGCAAATGCGTGGTGGATATGTATGCCAAGTGCAATGATCTTACAAAAGCACAAGTGCTGCAGTTGCTTTCTCATCGTAATGCCACTTCTTGCAATGCAATTATTGGTGGATATTGCCAAGCAGGTCATATTGAGCATGCATCCATCTGTTTGGAACACTTGAAAGCTAAGGGTCTCTTCGGCTATTTTTTTTCAATTACGTGTGGCTGAAAAAAAAAAAGGACCGAATACATGAGGAGGCTATCGCATTTTTTGTAGCTCTCTTTTTGGGCAGAGATCGGCAGACGACGAGTTTTTTTTGGTGGTTTGCTTCGTGGGTATGCAGGTGGGTAGTGCTCAAATGCATGTGTAAATGAGGGGACTTGGGGCTCAAAGGAATGTTGTGTTGCACATAAATGTTAGCTTTCAATATCATTGACCTCGGAAGATAATAGGAGGGTTTTTTTTCATAGTTTTTTTGACGAGGAGCAGGTAAGGAAGAGGAAGGGAGTTTTTTCGAAGGTCCTTCCTTGTGAGGGTCACGGAGCCGAAGGGAGGGCAGTAGAGAGAGTCGAAGCCTCCTTTCTCAGTGGCATTGTGTAGAGCCATCAACTTCCTCGAGAAAATGTTCTTCTGCACAATCGTTGTCTTCATACTTCACAGCAGGAGATACCAAGATGAAGGAGACGAGGGACCATTGAAATAGTGTGAGTGCAATACGGACAAAGGTAGCCAGAGGTATCTGAACCTGTGTTAGAGTATCTGATGGAATCGTCATGACCTTCCCATACAATGCCGAGATCCGAGTTTCTTGGAAGAAGCTAAGAAGGACCTCTGTTCAACTCCAGATGCATGGAATTCCACTTGCCATTTTTTGCAGTCCTGAATGTTTGCTTTTGATGATTGTACCTCAACTACGCAGAGGCACTTGCTGCTTCAATTCTACACAGAGGTACGTGTTTTCAGTCTCATAACTGACGAGGAGGGGCTGCCATCATAGTCCAAATACCATCAAGAATGCTGTTGAGAGAGCCTAAATTATTGCGGTAGTGCTGGTCACTTATCTGCACACCAGCGAATCATGGGCAACATCCCTCGCCCATTCCTTGTCCTCAGCAACTATCATCAGATAATGTACACTAAAGAATAAGGGAGACACCATGGACGGCAGTTTTGGGGAGACCGATGGAGGGGAGCTCTCTCTCGTGCGCTCTCTGAGATTTATCGACAGGTTAATAATGTGGTGGCGGGGAGAGAAGGAAAAAGGCCGCAGGACAGGAGAGATCAAGGTGAAGCAGGCGAGAGGCTAAAGGGAAATTTCTGAACGGCAGCAAAACTCCTGGAATAAACCTCTCAGTGCATAAGGGCTTGGCTCTTGAAGGGACATGGGCCCCGATATCAGAAGAAGCTAGAGAGTACGGTGGCAGAGCAGAAAGGAAGCACCACATTCATGGACAAACTCTCAGGAATGTCCTGCCAGGAATTTCGATAGCTCGGAATATATCAGAAAGCCTGTGAAGGGAAAACACTCAGTTCTGTCCTTGTGTTGCGTGCTTCGGCATGAAGAGCAATACTATTTTTTATGGGATCTCTAAAGAAATAATAGGCTCTATGAAGTTTCGCTACCAGCAGATACTGCTATCGATAGTTTCAAACTCCATGCAAGAAACAGAGATGATATATCATTTGAACGCTTGAAGCTGACTGTACAAAAGCTATGGGTTTGATTATCGATATGTGAAAGCATAATCGCGAGAAGCACATGTAGGAAAGAGTTGGTGAATTCTGGGTGCAGTTTCTGTTCCGATCAAAGGCAATTTTAATGAGGAAGAGATTTAGCAAATAGTACCATCTGTGCCAGTATGAACAGAGCTTTACATGCGACACCGTCATTATAATGCAGTTTAAAACCTCAAGAGGAACACCAGCGATCTGATAGAACTAGGGACTATCCCCCGGAATGGGGAGGAGGGTGATGAGTGGAGGAGGATGATAAGAAGAAGGAAGGAAGTCTTTTTCCCTGGAGCAGACAATGCAGTAAGGAGTCTCTCGGAATTCAAATGAAGGCGTTAGTGCAAAAGGTCGTGCTGGATTGCAGATCGGAATTGATTTTATCGAGCCCTCAAATATGAGAAGAGTAACTGTAGCACTTTTCTTAATGATTTCATTATCGTTCGTATTGTTGATGAAGTTAAATCTTGATGTATCTCAAGTTTTTATTCATACATATGTACGTTTTTTCAAGCAATAGATATATATTTGAGTACTATATGCACAAAGGTCGATGTGACTCATTTGCATGTGACATGTCTTGAGAAACTGCTGCAGCGCATACTTCTTGTTAAGCATTCTTCACAAGTAACTCCTATTGAAACGTATTAGCTATGATTTGAGGACTGGCTATGGCTATGAGAGAATTTGCAAGTCTACGTGTATATGTTCACATAGGAAGAAAAGCGGAAAAGCACAGACAAATCTTTAGTTGGAATGACCACTTATGAACAAGAGAGCCTGATATATATATACAAAGACATTTGGGCACCAAAGGTCTGACATATCATAGAGGAGAGAGATCAGAGGCTTGAAACACAAAGTCCTTCGTCATCCGTAGATTGGATGGAAAGAAGTATGGGGTGCTCTGAAATGAATGACCATATATACCCACCAGCTTGATTGATTGTGTCAATCTCTTTTCTTATTAGTGTTGTAAATCTCAAAAGGGAAAGAAAGGGAACGCATACAAACAGGCCTGGAAATTAGTGGGTGAAAGATTTGTGTGTATGTTTGTGCTTGTGTCAGTGTGTGTGTGTTCATGTGAGTACAAGAGAGTGTGAGAATAAAATAGAGAGGGAGAGGTGAAAGTGAGCGAGACTAGGTGGGGGTGAAAGAGAGCAAGTGAGAGAGTGCTTGCAAGGGTCGACCTGGAGTGGATATCGGTTTACATAGGTATTCGGGTCTTCAATCCTTCCTTTGCTACATCTATATTCGAGTACGGTTGTAGACTTAGAGGAGTGAAAATAGGCATATCCCAAGTGATTTTGGGCAAACCACAAGCATATTCCTACCTCATGTCCTTGGGCATTAAGATTCTTCATTTTGGCAATCCTACTCGGGATCCCAAAGGAGGACATATTCGGGGGCAATTGTGGATTCGGAGTGAGAAAAAGTGAAAGAATACGAGGAAACTAAGCAAAATACAAGCGTGTGTAAGACAATTTCTCTAGGGTTCAAAGGTTAATATTTTGGTGCATTTGCCGGGAACATATGAGCTAGTGCATAGCCATAAGAAGAATCCATTGTGAGATAATTGCAGGATCTAGGCAATCTAATTGGACCGTTTGTGAGGGGTTTGAACAAAATAAAGGCTTTCACAATCATCTTTTCCTTGGGCTCAAGACCTTAACAGGTGGCTCAACTACTGGGCCCAAGACCTAGCTGTGTGATTGACGCTAGCCTCTGAAGATCTCAGACTTTGTCTATCTCTCCCTAGATGTCCTCCTGATCTAAGGTTCATATGCTTTATTGAGCAATCCCCAATATTTTCCAAGTACAACCTCGTTGCTGAGTTCTTTTGTACCAATTACTTGATTCCTTCTTATGTTGATTATCGTGTTTATACTCTTGTCTGATATCACGTCGTCAGGAGCATTTGAGTTGATTTCCGCACTTGAAGTTGATCGTTCCACGTTAAGTCTTTTCCTTTAAAGTTCTCGGTCACATATAGGTTATCTCTTGAACTTGATTTCTTAGATAGTCTTTGACTTGTCACGTGCCTATCCTGTCCTAACTCACTCCTAGCACTACTCGAACTTAGCCTAAGCTAGGAATTGACAAAGGGAGTTGAGAATATTCTGACCTTTCTTGCTGATCCCTTGTTCTTTAGTGCTCGAGAACCCGATTCTCAAGCTTGCACAAAGCCCTTGCTTTGGATGCTCTCAATTGCTCTCAATAGACCTGTATCAGTCCCAAGATTAGCTCAAGACTTAAATTCAAAGGACAGAACCAAGCACTTTCATTCATGTAACTTAGATACCAATTAGCCTTTTGTCTTTATGGAAAACAAGTCCAGATATCCCCGGGTTTTGTTCCCCCTGGATATGTACTCCCCACGAGCTTTCCAACAAGACAAGAATCATAGCAAACGGATTTCGTATGAGAAAGTTATGTCAGTTCAGGGTTCTAGTGCTAAAACGGGGTTCAAACAGGCTAACAGATCACAGGATTTTTCTCAAAAATACACGTGTAGGGACCTCACAAATCACTAATTGCTAGACCAATATGCCCAAAAACTATCCTCAAATCTTGGAATAAAAACCCTAATTTTTTGGCCGAAAAGCCTGTCAATCGCGATCGACACGTCTATCAATCGTGATTGATAGAGGTGTCCGTCGGGGCCTGTCGGTCGTGATCGACAGTGTCAATCGCGATCGACAGAGTCGATCGTGGGTCCTGTCAATCACGATCGATGGTGTCAATCACGATCGACACGTGTTCCGGGATTTTCACCGTAAATTCAGTCGATCGGGGTTGTGTCCGTCACGATGGACACGTGGGAACGCATGAATTTCAGTCAATCGTCAAAATTCAGTCGGTCGCGATCGACGGTGTCAATCGTGACTGACAAGGGTGTCGATCGTGGCTGTCGGTCACAATCGACAGTGTCAATCACGATTGACAGGGTCAGTCGGTCGTCTCTGTCGATCGCGATCGACAGATCTGTCGGTCGCGATCGACAGATCTGTCGGTCGTGATTGACAGGAGTTGTCGGTCGTGGGTGTCAGTCGCGATCGACTGTGTCAATCGCGATTGACTGAGGATCTCAGAATTTTTTAACTGTTTTTAGTGATTTAGAATGTGCTCATCATGTAGATTATGGTGGTGCACTTTGTTTTACCAAATGGGCGATTTTTCTGTCGATCGCGATCGACAGACTTCAACGACACAGAGACAGTTTCGTGATGTTTCGTACCTGCGCGGAGTGTTGGAGATGATGATGCAGCAAGTACCTGCAAGAAAGCTCAAGAAACATGCAAAAACAACGCACACAATATCGCTCTCTCGCTCTCTCTCACAAGTGGAATGAGGGAAATGAGGTGGAGAAGGTGATATGATCAAAAACTGAAAATTTTCGCGATGATGGAGATGGAGATTGGATATGGTGAGGATGATGATGATGATGATGGTGGTGAGGTAAGAAAGAGAAAAATAAAAAGAGTAAAGAAATTACCTACAATGCCAACGTCTCAAATCTACGTCTTACCATCACACGCTCGTCCTCAAAACTCGATCCCCGGCAGCAGCGCCAAAATTTGGTGTAGCTCAGTGATGAGTAGCACCTCCTTTAATGTCAATCCGGGAAGACGTGAGGATGGTATGATGACCTCGAGCAAGTGAAGGCACAAGTGCGTGAGTGAGAAGCACACAAATATGCACACACATACACACACACGCGCACACAAGGCAAGACAAAGAGTGAGAAGCAATGGAGTTCTTTAGATTACTTTCAAAAAGCTCATACAAGTTCAAATCAATTACAGGCTCACCTCAAAAATGAGCTCTCTAGCTCTATTTGTAGTTTTTGACTAGGTTTTGGCCGTGTCCAGACCTAGTGTCCAGCCTAGTTAAAAATTAGGTTCTAGGGCCTATTTGAAGACTCAAACGAAGTCTAAAAATTATGAAAATTGGTAGGTAGCTACTTCGAATGCTCCTCAAGCTCAAGGACTCCTTGGCTTGCACAAAATGGAGCTACAAAAATATGAATTGGTATCTACAATGGCTTTTAGTGATGAAAATCACTATTTTTGTAGGGATTTCTTCTAAGGATTTGACATACACATCTCCGAGCTCCCTACTTGCTCCTTCTCCTTGTGTGTCCACCTCTTTGATATGCTTTAGTGTCCTGAAAAAAATATTGGCCTACTTGCCAGATCGTCGTTGACTACTCTGTCTGCTTGTGCCTTCTCTTCTCTCTGACTCCCTTCGTAAGCTTCCTTGCCTTGTGAGTCCTTCAGTTCCAACATACCCCGACTGAATCTTTAAAAGAGGAGAATCCATGTGTGGTCTAATTCCTTGCCCCAATCATTTAAAGTTCCATCTAGTTTGCATAAAAAAAGAACTGAGTTGAATGCAAAGTATGGAAATAATGAAAAGGGTGGAATAGAACATCCTTGCCTATTTCCTTGTTTTAAGCCATGTGCCATCTGGCTCTCCATAGCTCAAGCATGTGAATTAGGTGGATACAAAGTGACTTCAGCTAAATTACTACCTTGGCCCACTGCTTTGCACCACTTATGCATGGACCTAGCAAAATAGATGAATGCTACTTAAGGTTTTCCTTATCAGATTCATCTCTCAAATTAGAATCCAACTTATTCTAAAAGGAAGATGAATCTTTCATAATCCCTGCCTGAATCACTTCCTCTTAGATGTACACATAATTTGTACCTTTAGGCTTAGTAAAATGGGTGGATTTTCTTGTTTAAAATTTGCCTCCAAACATAGAGAGAAATCTATTTTTATAATTCCTTGCCCAACCAATAGAATGGTATAGGAGGATTATCTATCTAGTTCTAAGAGGATATAACATCCTTTTTATCTTCAATGAGAATAGCTTACCAAAAGTGGGTTCAATGTTCTTTCAAAACTTTACTTAGTTTTGAGAATCCATTTTAAGAAACTAGAATCCATAGAGATCAAATTTAATTATTGAAGACTCCGGTTGGTTGAAATCTATTTTACTTGCTCTTCCAAAACGATTAAGATCTTTATAACTACGTTCCAAGATGGGATCTCATAGTGTAAAAGATCGTGTTATTCTTTAAGGTCACAAGAGATTATCCCACTCATTTCTTCAATGTTTAATCCTTATGGATGTTTAGTTGGATCTCAAACCTTAAAGGTCTTCTTGATCCTTCTAGAATTCTCTCCCTTTATATTCTAGATCCATTTAATATGTCTTATGTTGACATCGTAATTAGATCTTTCTTATTCTTTAGTTAGCTTGAATTATCAAGCATCCAAAAGATGATCTTTCTGAGCTTTCTTTCAAGCTTGGCCTAAGGCCATCTTTATGTTTCTTGAATTTCAAGTTATGTCTTTCAATGAAGCTTTTAGAGCTTCATCCTTTGGAGTTTACCTTCAAAGAAGTTGATCCTCCCTTTATTTCTAACTCTCTATGAGAGATAGATCCTTTTGTATCTTGTTGGAAGAATTCTTCTTCCCTTTGAGAGATAATTGAAGAAGATGCCTATTCCTAGACATTGTCTTCTTGACGTATTCCATTGGATCATCAGTCCCTTTTTCTTCTAGCCATCAAGAAAAAGTACTCAATGGGATTCAGTACCCACTGTCCCATACGAGTGGGTTCTTCATCCAATCCACATAACTATGTCTCTATACCTTCTCACCTTCTCTGTCCTTTTAAATGCCCTTCATACTATGGTACAAAATTATGAGAGCAAGGACTAAGGTGCTTAGACACACCACTACTAATCATACTCAAAATATTTGGTTAACCATTTAATGTGATGTGACTCATCTTATCAAACTTTAATTTTGACTTGATCTTTGCCCTACAAGGGTCTTTTGGCTCTTCTTTTCTTCTTTTGCCAAAATAAGAGATAAGACTAGGTCTTTCTCCAATAGATCCCTTCATGTTCAATGCTTTACCCATGGGTTTTACTTGGGGATCTAGCCATTATGCTTCATAGAGGAAGTCATTTTCCTTAGGTCTATGTTATTGGGATCCATAATGTATGTTATGTTATCCCCATAAAGCATCAAGATACCTTTGGTGCAAATCGAATCTTTCTTTTCCAAACCCATGTTAACATAATGCATAATTCAAATCCTTTCCATGACTAATTGTCTATGTGACCAAGAAAAACTGGGCCACTTGAATCTATGCATCCACTTTTGAGTTCATTTCTATCACAACATGCAGTGCATGCTTTATAGTTTAAAGGAAAAGAAAAGAGGGCACTTATCTGGAAATTAAGCTTCAACCATCCCTTGACTTTGCTTGAGTGTTCGCATGATGATGAACTAGGCTTGGTCATCCCATCTCATCCATAATTGAAATTCTCCTTATTTTAATACTTATTGGTGTGCCCATATGTGTGTACCTACCTTTAAAGAGTCGGGTTGAGCATCTAGTTTTTGAGGTAGGAGCAAGGGTTCAACCAGTGTCAGTAGCCATGATCAGCATGTAATGGGCCGTCTCATTGTCGCCTTTGGGCCATACATGTGGTACAACCTTTCAAATCTTGAAACTATATATGCATAGTAAAGGGTTCCAGAGTGTGCATGTGCACCATAAAACCATGCATCTAATTTATATATACTTACGCAAGGATGTGATCTTCATGCATGCCCATGCGCATGCTTCCTTTTACTATGATGCAACCACATTCTTTTGTCTGCATATCTAAGAGAAACAATGTTTCAAAAGGAATGATGTTCTAATTAATGCTTGTAAGGCCTAAACGTATCCTTGGTACAAAAGAAATTTAGGCACACAACCCATAATTTATCAATCAATTATGCATGCTATCTATCTTGCTCAAGCGAGATTTGTGTACATGATTCTTAACTATGTATGTCATCGAAAAGGTAACCCATGGCATAAAATGAAAATTGAGAAAGAGCACGTAAAAGAATGCTTAGCTTTGATTCCGGCCTTGCTCATTTTTGTTATCATTGTGAGGGGCCTTGCGCCATTACAAAACATATGGGTTGAGTGACTTGACCTCTTAGCTCCCTGAATGCTTCAATAAACACTTAGAATAGTGTTATAAACTTAATTGAATGCATTTAATCATTCAAGGAAATAAAAGAAGCTACAATTTTTTTTTTGTGCTCGTTTCATGCATATCTTTATAATTCAGCAGATATGCTAGACAACTAAAATATAAGAGAAAATAAAGGTACTCCTTTGATAAAGTCCGATGAAGAAATTGATGGAGAAAGTAACTCCATTCCTGAAGAGAACGTGTTAACTATCCCTCATACGAAGAATGTTCTTCCAATGCAATCCATTTAAAAAAAATGAAGTGGCATCATTCTTCGTAATACGAAGAGATTGAAAAGAGGAAAACCCATGAAGCACATCCTTTCTATCTTGAGGATTGGCCGCCCTACGAATCACTATGCTTCTGAAAGAAAACACTCAAAACCTACGAGGTCACAAATGCTACGAAGCTAGGACTTTGCTTCGTTCCAAGTTGTACAATCCCACATACAAAGATATCTTCATATAGCGCAACTACTACAATTTTTTTTCAACATAACATAAGAGAAGCACACTCGTGAGTTCATCTCTTCTTATGTGTGTTCATACTATTTCATGTGTGTGGCCGAGCTACTCTAGGGCATGTGGCCATCCTGATATAGTTTAGAGGGGCTGTTGTTGGACACTCTTCAGGGGCCCTTCATGAGCATGGCTCCCCGTTAGAGGGGGTTTGCATGCAGTCCATTTTGCTCCTCTAAAAAGAGAAGAAGATGCACTCCATTCAATGGCATTCAATGATGCCCACTCGAAAGAACTTGAAAGGAGGAGGCTAAAGATTCATGAAGGAAATAAAGCCTAGCTCTGATACCAATGTTGTGGAAGGACTCCATAGCCTTCACACAAATGAACTAAGAAGTCTAAGAGAACTAACTAGCAATGCCACACACTAGGAAGAGAGATGTGCTTCCACCCAACCAACCCTCGGTAAGTCCCTCTCAAGGGGACATGTGTACCTTCCATCACATGGGTCCCTAAGGTGGTCACATGGTTTCCAAGCTTAGGAAATCACATGGCTTCTAAAAGAAGACTCTCCAAGCTCTCACGTACAAACCAAGTGGCAAGGAGAAGCTTCCAATCAAGCCTAAGGTACTCAACCTTACAGAATTAACCCTAAGCTCTCACGTACAAACCAAGTGGCAAGGAGAAGCTTCCAATCAAGCCTAAGGTACTCAACCTTAGAGAATTAACCCTAAGGTTCAAGACCCATCTAAAGGGGTAAATAAACCATAAATCCCAAGGGTTTCACACCTAGAAACCCAAGGGTTCTACCCCTTAGACCCACGTAATTATACAACAGTAGTTTTGCTCAACTTTTTGAGATACAATCATTTTTCAACATCAAGGTATTTTAGTCACTGGCCATGGCTAAAAGCAGTGACATATTCCATATGTTGGCTATTGAGGATAAGTTGGAGGTTACCAATTACCCATTATAGGATTATATGATGTTTCATGTTTTGGTTGCAAAACGACTGTGGAATATTGTGCAAGGTGTTGAAAAACATCCAATTACACCTACATGTACAGTTACTGAAGTTGATGCAGATGGCGTTGAAGATGGTGATATTCTTCATGTTTCTATTCGTGTTGCGGTTCTTGTGGCACCTACTATAGAGCAACTTTGTTGGGATGGCAGAGATGCTCAAGCATATGCATTGATAACCTTGTCTATCAAACATGCCAGTATTCCTCACATTGGCTCTTGCAGAATAACAAAGGATGCTTGGGATACACTTACCACTTTATACTAGGCAAAGAATGAGGCTCGTGTTGCTTACCTCAAAAAAGAGTTGGAGAGTGAGCACATGAATGAAGGAGATTCCATGAATAGGTTTTTGACAAAGATCAAAGATTTGAAGGAGCAGATGTTTCTGCTGATGAAGTCTTGTCTGATAGTGCACTTGTGCAGTCTATTATGAATGGTCTTCCATATTCATATCAGATTTTTGCTTCTACTCTTCGATTGATGATGAAAGCCAATCCAAATGCCTTAACATTTGAGGAGTTAGTCTTTGTTCTATTGTAGGAGGATCAATCTAGGTAAAACAGGTCCATTATGTGTGTTCCAGATCAAGCTTTCTCGGCTAATCAAAAGGGAAAAGGTAAATGGAGCTCATCTACTAGTAAGCAAAAATCTGCTAAGTTTGCACAATCAAAGAAGGATGACAAAGATGAGAAGAAAATAGAATAGCAAAAATTGTTTTGCAAACACTCAAGGAAATGATCATGTCATAAAGAGTTGTCTAAAATTGCCTACAAAAGAGGCAAAGAAGAAAGAGGTTGGAATGGTTGCCGTTGAGGCCTCTACACCCAAAATAGAGTATGCTAATATTGTGCAAAATGAAGAATGGACATTTACTATTGTTTGCAGTTATGACCCTTCTTCTCATGCACAGTGTATGTCTACAGTAGACTCAAATGTTTGGTACTTTGATAGTGGGGCAACCAAACATATTACCTTGCAATGCAGTTTCTTCACTTTACTTGAGCTTGCCCCTACAGGGAGTACTATCACATGTGCCAACAACTCCTCTTATCCTATCATGGGAGTTGATAAGATCATTTTGACTACTATGCATGGTAGTTCTTTTACATTGTCAAATGCTTTATTTGTGCCAAGGATCAAGAAAAATCTATTATTACTTTCAGCATTAGCCAAGATCGGCTTGGTTGTGAAATTTATTGATGACAGATGTATAGTTCATGATCTGTCAAATGGCTATAAGACAATAGTTACGCAATATAACACAGAAGTTGTAGCAGAGAAGATAACAGATATAGGAGAATCTCTATAATTTTCAACTAGCAGCAAGTACAAAGATGATGGCGTTGTCCACCCGTGCGCTCTCAAGGGAGAGCTTGAATGGTGATCTAGACAACTCTGCATAGGGAGATACAAGGTAGAGGTATGTTGGCTCAATTCAATGTCTTAGGTAGTGCAAAATTCATGTATATATAGGATCATGGGGGCCTTCCATGAATGACTATACATGGGCGGTAGAGCATGGGCGGCCACCGCCCGCGTAATTGCCATACACGGCTTAGGTCGGCTGAATCCACCTAACAAATATAAAGGGAATATTCCCTTTATTGTCGTGCCGGGGATGCTACCCTCGAACCCCCACCAAGGGGCCCACTGGCCCCCTGGGACCACCCAACCAGGGGGCATTGGCTCTAAAGTTAGCCATTGGGATGAGTTCCTCTCCTTGTCGATATCTCTCATCTCTCTCTCTCTCTCATCCACTCCTTTTGTTTCCTGATTCGTTCTAGCGCTTCTTGTCTAGCTTCTTCTCATATTCTTTCTTCCTCTTTGCACCTATTTTTACCCATTAGTTGTCGTGACATTATCTCTTTTGTCAGTGGCTCTAAATATTTTTTTACTCGGCAACCACTGATATAGTTTGGCAATACTTCTCCATCTAGGGTTGCTAAGTTGATGGCTCCGCTGGTAGATATATGATTGATGATCAATGGGCCATATCCTCTTTTTTGCAGTTTCTTTGTATGTTGCTTCAAAGTATAGACCAAAACTAAATCTCCTTCCTTCAGGTTTTTGTCTTTAATATGAGCATCAAAATATGCCTTCTGTCACCTTTTAGTAGCATAAATCCCTGCTACATCTTGTAACCTTGTTTCGTGTAACTTTTCTATTTGATCCAATTGAACTAATAATTCATGTCCAGTCCACTCGTAAGTTGTTGCTACTCTGAGAGTGGGTATTAAGAAATCGATTGGCAAGATGGCATTCTATCCATACACTAAGTTAAAAGGAGTAGTTCATATGGTTGTTTTGTAGGCTACTCTGAATGCCCATAAAGCATGATGTAATTGTTTATCCCAATCAGATCTACCATTGTTAACAATTTTAGTGAGGACTGTACACAAGATTTTGTTTGAACTTTCGGCCTGTCCATTGGCTTGTGGGTGATATGAGGCAGATTTCTTATGAATTACTAAGAATTCATTGAGTAGGGCTTCTATCACTTCATTCACAAAGTGTGTGCCTATATCACTCACAATTTCTATAGGCAATCCAAATCTAGTGAATACGTTCTCAAAGAGAAACTTGGTCGTAGTCCTTGCATCGTTTTTCTTGGTTGCTTTGGCTTCAACCCATTTGGTCAAATAGTATATGGCTACGATTATGTACTCAGCATGGGATCCTTTAGCTGGTGGGCTAATAGGTCCTATGAAGTCTATTCCCCATTTAGTAAAGGCTCTGGCACTCATCATGGGTTTCAGTGGCATTTCATCTCTTCTAATAGGATATTTTGCTCGTTGGCAGGTATCACGTCATTGAACATATGTGGCTGCATCTTGATGTAGAGTTGGCCACCACATTCCTACAAAGGGAATCATTTTTGCAGTTTTATCTGCACAAAAATGTCCTCTTGCAGCTCCTGTATGTGCCATCTCTAAAACAGCAAGATACTCGTCTTCATGAATGCACATTCGTAAATGAGTATCTCTTCCTCGTTTGAAGAGCTATTTTCTTATGAGAGCATAGTCTTTGCTCTGCTCTGTGAGTGCACATTTTCTTGCTAGAGTAGCTCCTTCTGGGTACTCTTGGGTTTTCAAGAATTTCACCAGAGGCATACTCCTTCTTGGTGCTACTGTGGAGTAGCATAGAGTAGACTTCTCATTTGGATTTTGTTCTTGACAAGTTGGACAGGTTGATACATAGTTATGTGTATCCCTCTGCATGGTTGGCCAATATATGCCTACTCTCTTCAGTGTTTGTCATGTACCGTTCGCATTTAAATGGGTTTTCCATTGATTTACATGTGCTTTTTGAAGCCACATTTCTTGTTCCTTTTCTTCCACGCATCTCATGAGTAATCCACTTGAGTCTTGGTGATATAAAATTTCAGCAATGATATGGAGGTTTTTGGTTTTTGTTTGGTGTGATCTCATGTTTAGGTCCATATGTGAGGATAGGGATCAACTTTTCTGCCCATTGGGGACATACTTCGAGATTAAAAAGGTAAGTGTCTGGCAGATCATTCGGTACTCCTTTGGGATCCTCTAGGTGTAGGTAGTCTAATCATTGGTCGGGAGGGTATGGGTGCTCTGTGAGTTGTCTACATCAATGACACATAATCCTGCTCATATCCATAAGAACTATCTGGTCCTTCCGTACCATAGGCATATGGCTCGTACATTTGTCCATATTCAATTATAGTGCCCTCATATGCGGAATAATTTCCTTGACTATGGTCATAAGATGGGTCATATGGTTCATTACCAACCACAGGCATGGCGGGGACTATTGCTCTCTCAGGGTTCTCTTCCTGTCAAGCTATTTTTACTGGGACAACATTTTGAGGGTGGTGTGGTTGTTGTCCTAACACCGGTTGTGGTTGAGTGTACCCTTGGTAAGCATAAGGTCATGGTGCTGGTCCCTGATGCTGGTATGTGGGATATCTAAAAGCTTCCCCTCCTTGATCTCTCTGAGGGTATCCATAAGGTCTCACTGGCGGTTGGATTGGTCTTGATTGCCGATTGTAAGGACAGTTTTTTGTACTGTGATTTGTGTACTTTTGTTCTATGCTACAATAATGCATAGGGCCCGGGACGGGTGGTCTATTGTAAGCATAAGCAAGTGGTGGGACTACTCCCCTAGTGCACAAATGAGAAGGGTGATCACCTCCACAATGCACACACCTTCTAAGCATGGGTACTCTCATTTGGTTGTTGGGGTAGTTCCTTGGCCCTTGAACATTCAATTTCTTTGCTACTAACTTGGCTATTTCCTCTACATTGTTCTTAGAGTTTGACATGCTACTGGCGGAATCTTCACTTTTCACACTACGTTGAGGTATTTTCAAGTCTTCTACTAGATTTTCCTCTAGTTCAATACATTCTTTCATACATTCTTGCAAAGTTTAAACTCTTTTCACATATACCAGAGATCTTAATGATCCATTCACTAATCCTTCCAAAAACAATGACACCATTTTGTTTTGAGTGGGTCTCTCTTCAACAGGGCATCTATGCACATATTGCTTGAATCTTCTTGTTGCCAATCTCACTGATTCCGTAGGAGCTTGTTTAAAGCTATGGATTAATGAGGAAGAGTTGTTTTTTATTCCAAACTTTGTGAATTCTTCAATTAATTTTTGATAGAATTGTTCCATGTTTTGAAAGTTATTAGGGTCTAATGGTTGGAACAATGCTAATGCCGTGTTTGTAAGGGTTAGCCCAAAAGATTCATATTGGATCAAGAAATCTTCCACTTGTTCAGCTCTGATTACTTGCTTGAATTCATCTATGTGATTGTAAGGTTCACGGGAGCCATCATAGTGGTTTCTCATGCATTTGGCAACTTGGATTGGCCTTAATCTTCTTCTTGGTTCAGGTTCTCTAGGCATTATAGGGAAGACTGGTCTTCCTATCGGTATACCAGGTCCTCTTACTACAGGTGGTCTATCTGGGACAGAATTCTATTCCTTGGGTCAACAGGTGGGTGAGGCTGATAATTAGGATTATTTCCCGGTGTCACGAATTGCACATGTGGTCAGACTGGAATATTCGTTTGTTGTGTCTGTCCCGAGTGCTAATATGAATTATCGTGATAAGTTCTTTGGGGGTTCTGTGAAGTAGTGGCTTGATCCCTAGGAGGGAACACTAGGATGTTCTGATATTTCAACCCTGTTCTTTCTAACTCTATTAAAGGCCAGTATCCTCTGGTTTTTGTCCAAATACGTGATAATGGTGGGGAGTTTAGGAACTTGTAACGCATAGATGGTGACTGGGTTATTGGCCACCTCCCATAACAAAGAGTGGGCTCTGAGAAGATGTTCCATCCCATTGATCAAATAGACATCCATTAGGGAATCATCTTGGGGAACTAGGTCTCCTCTCCAAACCCTAACAACTGTGGATCTCCCTCTAGGGGTGGTTACTTGCTCTTCATGTCCCTCTTCATTAAGGTTGTGGGCATTGTCTTCTTCCCCTTGTTCGTTGATGCTTTCAGGGTGTTCCATAACTACATACTAAATATCTCTTTTGTCCATATAGAACCCTCCTGTATATTTAACTACTGGCCTAAGTACTATGTAAGCGTCTGTAGCTTTCTTTAGTCTGGCAACTAATCGGTTTAGCCCATCTAGGTAGATAGGTATCCCGTGTTGGTTGGTGTTCACATATTCTAAAGATGTCTGATATTCACCCTCAATAATTGACATCATGCCAATTATTGGTACAGAATTCTGCATATCCTCTGAAGCCATGAGAATTTCTTCCTCATACTCACTCGAGGTTTCAGAGTAATGTGAACGACTACTTGGTTCGGCTACACTTCCTATAGAAGAAATCACACTTCTTTGACTCCCTAGGGTGCTTCCGGAACTTAGGTTCATTCAATTGAAGAATTCTAGTCTAATTTAGCCAACCTCCAACTCCTAGAGTTCTTTACTGAGGATCTGAGTTCTAGGGAATATTTGGTTGACTTAAGAGTTACCATGAATCCACGATACACGATACTTGAACCAAAAGAATTCCACGATACTCGATATTTGGCTGACTAGATAAATGCCACGATACTCGATACTTGACCCACAGGATACACGATACTCAACCAACTAGACAAATCACGATACACGATACTTGACTGGCAGATCATGATACACGATTCTTGACTGGCAGATCATGATACACGACACTTGCCCAATATCGCGAGCCAATCAATGATACTCGATACTAGGAACTTCATGATACTCGATCTTCCACAAATGTCACGAAAAACAACCTCCACGATATAGGATATGCAACAGGTATCGCGATCAGAAATTCATGATACACGATAATCGACTAAGAGAATTTGCATGATAGTCGATACTAGGAAACTATCATTTTCAGTGTCCCATGATACTCGATATCCACCAGATATCGTGAAAAAAATTCAACAATACACGATGTCCATCAGATATCACGAATAGAAATTCACGATAGACGATATGTGACTAGTATCGTGAGGATCTCTCAATGATACTCGATATGTGACCAATGTAAGTATCGTGATACTCAACCACGGGAGTTCATGATATCCAGATATCGCGATAGGTCAACTGTGGGAGAACACGATACTTGGCCTTTTTTCAATTTTTAGCAAGTGTCTTTGGAGTTTAATTGCATACAAATGTTCCTAGAGCTTATCTACCCTCTCCCCTTAGCCTGAATCAGAAAAAGAACTTCTTCACCCCTTAAATCATCTCTCATGATACTTGCCGCAGGCTATTTGATTCTGTTGCTAGATTCCACCAGATTTTATGAGTAAAGCATGGTTATGGTTACCTTGGGAGCTACTCTCCAACTCCTCTATGACCTTTTCTCGTCTGCAAAGCTCAAATTCCTTGCTCCCCGATTGCGATATTTGATCTCTAGAGCTCACGATACTTGCTTTGAGACAAATGACTTGTTGAAGAAAAAAAAAATTGGTTTTTAACTTTTGAAAATTCTTCCTCACTGAAAAAGACTAACAAGAACCAAGGTTGAAAGCTACTAACCTACTCCCTTCTTCCTCCTACTCGACTCACTCCACTCACTTCCCTAGACTATCAACTCACTACACACACTCCAAGAGCAAGAAGTAGTAACCGCGGATGAGTGTGACTTAGCAAATAAGAGAAATTCACAACTCCTCTACTCGCTTCAATGCTAAGAGCTACTTACCATCACACAAATGCCTCGGTTTGATTCAACTTCCCTGGCAACGATGCCAAAAATGTGTGTACCTAAGTACCAACTTAGGTACTTGTGGAGAAAGAGACTATACCTCGATCCCCCTCAAGTGCATATAGTGGGGATTCACGCTTTATTTATCAATCTGAGGAGTATCTAAACCTAGCTGAGTGTATGAAGACATGCATTCAAATGATGATCAATTCAAATGAGCTTCCAAAAAAGTGTAAATAAGTCTAAGTCTATTCCAAACAAGGTTCAGGGATCTGTTGAGAGGTCATGATACTTAGAGTAGCAACCAATAGTAAATTCAGCTTTTCTCTCATCTCTGAACTCCGAATATAGTGAACGGGTTTGTCTCGAAGCTCTCAAGAAGACGCATCCAATGATGGTCTTTTCACTCAATTCTGACACTTCTGCTTCAAGTTATGAGCAAAATACTGAGCCGCGGGAATGACCTTCCTACACTTCAGCACTTCCTACACTTCACACACACCTTAACAAGAGCAAACAAGCACTTTCATGGATAGACAACACTTCCAAACACTCTTTTCAAGCATCACACATGCACACAAGCTCATGAAGAAGATGATACAGAGAGGAGAAGACACAAATTTGAAATTATGTGCTCTTGATTCTCACAATGGCAAAAAGACTTTACAAAGAGTCACAAATTGACTTATATACATGTGCCCTAAAAATGGTCCTTTCACACAAGAGACCGGCACTTTATTCACTAAAAGGTTAATTTCCTACTAATTTACATGGGTAAGCTACTAATCTCCAAGGGTATGCATCTAGAGCACTCCTCTAGTGCATTTACATCGGAAAATATGTTACAACAAGGCTATGATACAAAAATAAAGTGTCCAAATCGGAAAAATTTTGGGGCCCATCTTTTTCTCTGCTTTTTGCTCTTCTTAGCTCTGCAACAACATACAACGAGCCATTTCAACTACTGTCTTGTTCCTATGCTCAACAATGCCATTTTGTTGAGGTGTATGAGCTGTGGTAAGTTGCCTTTTCACACCATGCTCCTTACAGTAATTATTGAATTCCGTTGACAAGAATTCACCTCCTCTATCTGCTTTGAATTTCTTCAGTTTCCTTCCTAATTCATTTTCCACATACTTATGCCACGTTTTAAATTTTTCAAAAGCATCAGCCTTCTCTCGAATGAAATAAACCCACATCTTTCTACTATAATCGTCGACTAATAGCAAAAAGTAGAAAGATCCTCCTAAAGCAAGTGTAGACATTTTATTGCAAAGATCAGCATATACCAACTCTAGAGGAGCTTGAGATCGATTGTTGGTCTCTCTTGGAAATGCCTTTTGTTGTTGCTTGCCCATCATACAAGCTTCACAAATTTCCTACAACTCTGAAAATGCAGGCAAATGAGCAACCATCCCTATTCTTTGCATCTCCTTAAAAACTGCAAATTCGAGATGCCCAAATCGTTGGTGCCATAACATGCTTACATCTTTATCTTTTGTAGCAGTTAAAGCACTTAACTCATACAAGTTATCCCGTCATATGCCTTTACCTACAACATTACCTGATGAATCCATGATTTCTGCACCACTCTTATTGAAGTGAACTTCGAGTCCACGATCTATTATTGTAGAAACTGACAACAAATTTCTTTTAAGTGTAGGTACATAGAGAACATTGGATAACTTTTTCTCAACACCTGGAGAAGTGATAAAAGAGATGGTTCCAGTTCCTTCGGCTAGACACTTAGAGTCATTTCCCACCACTACATTGATGGATTCCCATAGAGGCACTAGGGAACTATACCAATCCTTTTTACTGGTCATATGGCGAGAAGCTCCACTATCTAAAATCCATGGTTCATCAACACGAGCTTGAGCAGATGAACATACCTCTTCAATACCTACCCAAAGTTCTAGCTCTGTGTTGTTTGTAGACTCTTTGTTCTTCCATGATGATTTTACAGTCCCATTCCGTTCATTAGCTTGCTTCTTTCTACAATCCTTGATGGCATGGCTTTTCTTTTCACAATAGAAGCAACTTCTTGTGAACTTTTTCTTCTTTGGATTCTTCTTTGATCCATCAGAAGAGCCTTTACCTTTTGCATTTGCTGAGAATGCAGCATGACTTGTACTCTACCGATTCCTCAGTCGCATCTCTTCTTCTAAAAGCATCGCACAAAAATCTTCAAATGTAAGGGGAGTTGGTCTTACCTGAGTATTAAGGGCTATTACTAATCCATCATACTTTGCTGGAAGAACACGTACACATCTTTGAGCCAGCTCTTCTGGTGTTATGACAACACCAACTGCAGCCAATTGATCTTGAAGATGTTTTATCCATTTGATAAAATCTTCAGCCTTTTCAGAATCAGAATGCTTTTCATTTGCCAACTGATTTTCTAAATTCTGTATCCGAGTGTGATTCTTGGTCTCATATTGACAAGCCAATATGCCCCAAGCCTCATGTGCTTTAGTAGTATGTTGAACTAAAGTAAGCACAAAATCACTTACATTAGTGACAATTGCACATAATGCATCAGCATTCCACCTCTTCCAAGCTCGTAGAAGATCTGGATCTAGCTGAATCATCAATCTTGAATTTGCTAGATCTTCAATTGGTATAGGCTCTGGATCCAATCCCATGGGTCCCATGACAGTGTCAAGTAATTCATAGGAGTCTAAAATTGCAGAAATTTTGAACTTCTAGAGTGTATAGTTGGTTCCATCCAACTTCCCTTCAGTGAATGCAGGTGGGGGAATTCGAATAGGTGCATCATTAACATTAGTTGAAGTACCAAGACCAGTGTTCGACGATAAAGCCATCATGTAATCACTCAAATAATCTATTGATATTCTAGTCTGCTAGTAGGCTAAAATAGTGATACTTCTCCAGCTATTCGAACCTTATGGCTCTGATACCATGTAAGACAATAGTTACGCAATATAACATAGGAGCAGTAGCAAAGAAGGTAACAGATATAGGAGAATCTCAATAATTTTCTACTAGGAGCAAGTACAAAGATGATGGCATTGTCCACCCATGCGCTTTCAAGGTAGAGGTTAAATGGTGATCTAGACAACTCTAGATAGGGAGATACAAGGTAGAGGTATGCTGGGTCAATTCGATGTCTTAGGTAGTGCACAAGTCATGTATATATAGGATCATGGGTGGCGTTCCATGGATGGCTATACATGGGTGATAGAGCATGGGCGGCCACCGCCCGTGTAATTGCCATACACAGCTTAGGCCAACTGAACCGACCTAAAAAATATAAATGATTTCTGACTCTGAAAAAGGAATATTCCCTTTACCATCGTGTCTGGGGTGCTGCCCTCGAACCCCCAGCCAAGGGGCCCGCTGGCCCCCTTGGACCCCCCCACTCGGGGCTGCTTATCGCTACCCCGGACCCCACAATTGGGGACCTTGGTAACTCCCTTTCCTTACAATACCTTACATGGTCCAATATGATCTTCATCCAACATGCAAGTTGGGATTCCCATCAATTGGGTAATGCACGCTTGGCTTCTCCTCATAATGGGGGCCTTACAAAATGTGCATACAATCATGAGGGGTAGACATTGATTATATACTAACAATGTCAACATCATTATTACTTCTGGCATTTTATGTCATGGGCTATATAAACTCATAGATTATGCAAAATTTGTGAATGATTCAACATGTGCACTTCAAGATTCTAAGGCTATGTCAGATGCAAAGCTTTGACATGCACGTTTTGGTCGTCTGAATTTTGCTACTTTGCCTATAGAAATATGAAATGGTGTCCTCTCTGCCCAAACTTGAGGCACCTAGTAAACATGTCTACGAAGGCTATATTTTGGGCAAAATGCAGTGTTCCTCCTTCCCAAAAGATGGTTTAGTTTGAGCTACTTAGAAATTGCAGCTTGTTTACAATGATGTTTGTGGTCCTATGGAAACACCTTATTTTGGGAACTACCTTTACTTCGTGACTTTCATTGATGATTTTTCTAGGCATGCATGGGTGTATCCACTAAGAACAAAGCCGGAAGTGTTTATATGCTTCAAAGAGTTTCTACTTTTGGCTAAAAATCTATCAATAGGTAAAATGGGTACCCTTCGTTCTAATCGAGGGGGGAACGTATGTCTTCTGATTTTATGCATTTTTGGTTGAATGTGGGATAAAACATCAGTATACAGTGTTGTATACACCTCAACAAAATGGAGTTGCTAAAAGGAAGAACATGTCACTCATGGAGATGGTGAGGTGTATGGTCAAGAGTCAGGTTTTACCACATAGTTTTTGGCTTGAGGCTCTTATGTGTACAACATACATACTTAACAGGTGTCCCACTAAAGCATTGCAGTCTATCACTCCATATGAGGCTTAGCATGGTTGCAAGCCATCTTTTGCTCACTTGTGTGTCTTAGGTTGTCTAGCATATGCATTAGTGCATGAATGACAACGCAGGAAATCGGATGATAAAGCAATGAACTTTATTTTTGTTGGGTATAGTTATAAAAGCAAAAGCTATCGTCTATATCATCCATAGACTAAATGCATTTTGGCTAGCCATGATGTCGTTTTTATGGAAGATGTTGTTCAACCATTACTTTCATGTACTAAGGAGACATCAGTTAGATGCTTTACTCATGCATTACTCGGCTAGATATTCAGTTTTTTGTCTCATAGATGAGCAGGCTTATGCATTGCCCAAGTGTCAAGCATTGCAGACAGTTAAGCGCATCTTTCACTATTTGAGTGGCACCCGGCTACTTGGATTGTTTTATCCCAAGGGGAGATCACTATCGCCAGATTTACATGCTTTTTCTGACTCTGATTGGGTTAGTTGCTATGACACTCTTGTGTCCACCAGTGGTTTTTGCTTCATGCTTAGTAGCTCATGCATATCTTGGTTGAGCAAGAAGAAGCCTATTGTGGAGACTTCTAGTTTTAAGGTTGAGTATAGGGTAGCTTTCAGAGCGATTGTTGAGTGCGTATGGCTTAGATGCCTTGATGTGTGTGAATACACTAAGACTATTGGGGTATTTTTTTTTTCCTCTTTAGGAGGTTTTTTCCTTGGCTAATTGATAACCCTAAAAAGTCACTTATATTTGCACATTCTCTTGGTAATACATTCGGTATTGTGTGTTGTGCTCCAAGCTTCTTCTTCCTCCTTGTGTTGTCCACATGCTTTCGCAGACCTCAAACTCCAACACACCACTTCCTCCAAAATCTATCAAACCAATCATAGGGCATTGGTTCTAAAACCATGCTTCATCACTATGGATTAGTGAATAATATATCTTCTTTTGTACGATGGACACTCAACAAAAATTGTATTTCATGAAAAAAGAGCTCCACGTTCTTTAAACCAATGATGTAGCAATACTACAAATATTGGATGATCTAGGTTTTGGAAATTTCTAATTGACTACCATAGTACCACCCTACTTAGATAGATATCAAGAGTTCATGGACAATCTAGGAAGGAAAGATGGTCATGTCTATTCATGAGTGCATGATTTAGATGCAGAAGCATTAGAATTCCAAATTTTTGAATTTCTCATAAGATGATCCTTGCACTTTCAAGAAAGCTACCAAATCCCTAACTCACTAGCCATTGTCCAAACCAAAGGAGCTAAATCCATGGCTACTTGAAAAGAATTGCGAATTGTGCTTAAAGTAGATGAGAATATGTGCATTGCATTGATAAAAAAGTAATAGACATGGTAGAACACATGTGGAAGTGCCTCGCCGGTCATTCCACCATTGAGAATTGGAAGCAACACAATGCACTCCATGGCATACATGTCATTACACACATAATTTTTCATGCCTTTGCGGAATATGTAACATTTTCTCTAGTCTACACTATTCAAGATCTCGAGGAGTTCAAATATTATCCAAAAAGAGATACCCCCAGGAGACCCATCCCTGCCTTGTATGTCAATAGAGAATCTAGAATGTCAAGGAGAATGTGAGGGTCCACAAAGACATCTAGGGTGGTTTCTCCGAAAAGTAAAATACAAGAAGAATGCCACACTACAAGATGCATGGATCGCCCACCTCCAATATTGATTGAAGAAGAAGAGACTATCGAGGCACAATTACAAGGCTTAGCAAAACCACGGAAAGAGACTATTCAACAATTCATTCATTGCACTTGCAATGTACAACCAAAGTTGGGTTGCAAAAGTCATAGAACTATGCCCAAAGAGATCAATGTGGCCAAGATCATGGCTTCAACAGCAAAAGTAGTTAAATTGGTCCAACAACAAAGATCATAGGATGCCATACAACCAACGAATTTAGTAGAAGACTCCAAATCTGAAGGAGAAATGGTACCATTGATCAAAGGACTTCGATGAAAGGGCATCACCTCCTCTCGCAGCTGCTCCCTGGCTTCTTCTCTTCCACCATCTCAACCACCCACTTTTGAATATCCCCACAAAATCATAGTTGATGAAACTATTAAATCTCAATCGCCCCACAAGTGTGTATAGTGGTGGATGGATACACATTTAATTATCAATCCGAGGAACCACATGAACCAAGTGTATGAGGATGCATGTGCACATGATGGAAAGTGAAGTGGCTGAGCTACAATGCATGTGAAAAGACTTAACTACCTCTCCAACTCACTAAATCTTTGAGAATGCATGTCGCGATACCACTTACAGTAGTAAGAACAAATTTGAACTTTTCTCTTGGCTCCTCCAAATATGGGCAATACCAGGTTCATTTCAAAGCTCTCGACGAGACGCATCTATTGGTGGTATTTTCACTCGAATTTGACAAATGCTCTTCAAGTTATGTGCAAAACAATAAATGGTGAGAAACACCAATGCTCGCTTCGCAACTCGTGGTGGCTCACACACACATTATAGTAGTTCAAAAATGGCGAGAAGGGATAGCTGACAGTCCTACACAAACATTCCAAGCATCACACACACACCAAAGATCATAGGGAAGGAGGAAATCAGCAGGAAAGAAGCAAATTCAAAATTATGCTCTCCTTGTTCACAATGGCAAAAATTCTTTACAAAGAGTCACCATGTGACTTATATACTTGTGCCCTAAAAGTGGTCCTTCCACATAAGAGACCGGCACTTTATTGACTAATATCTAATTTCCTAATATCTTACAAGAGTTATGTTACAATGATTTTGGCTTATGCATCTAGAGGACTCCTCTAGTGCATTTACATAGCTTCGAGGGAATTTCCTAGGATTTGAAGAAGAAAAATTATGCCCATTAATTTGAAAATTTCTCGGCTCCTCTTTTGTGCCCCTTTTCTTCGCAAAACTCTCCCCCTCTTTGTCTCCATCATCCCTTAACAGGATTTGCTTCTTGTTGCTAATTCTATGCCTGTATGGTTTTGGCCTCATCTTTTCTTTTAACCGCACACAACCCGTGGAGATGAACTACAATCGATTTGTAGTCTAGCTCACCAATAACCTCTTCAAATATGGGTTGTTGTGTTAAGTCGGGCTGCCACGCACACAACCAGTGAAGATGGACTACAATAACTTTGTAGTCTAATTTTCCAATCGCCTCTTTGTATCTGCACTACAAGCACCATACGGAAGGTATGAAGGTCTGGATTTATAGCCTTCGATCTGGACCTCCCGAAGATCAAGAGGTTGAAGCGCCTTCCTGGGCTTGGGATCTGTCAAATATCTTCTTGCACTTCTTCATGGATAATTTGCTGGCCTTGATCCATCCTTGCCTGTGGCGTGCTTCCCATTGTTGTGTTTTCTGGAGCCTATTTACTTCTTTCCACTGCATGCATCACTTGGTTGGCCCTGTCTCCCCTTCAGGCTTGCATTACATTTTAAAGGCCCTGTTCTTGAATCTTCTTTGACATCCTCTGGGACCTCATGCATTTCCTCGCCTGTTCATTTCTTTCCATAACATGCACCTGGTGGATGAGGAAGCTTTGTGCAACCTCCCATGAAAAGTCCTGGTTGTTATCTTTCTTTATTTCCATTCTTCAGGACCTGGTTCTTTGGTGTTGTTGCCTCACACATGCCCTACGGTGCTTTGGGCAGAGGGTGGTTCTTTCTTATTGAGATTGCTCTTCATTGAGTCGTTTTGGTCTTTGATCTTCTTCTTCTTCTCTTTTTGCTCGATTCTCCTTCCACACATCCCTCCTCCTAAACTTTGTTGTCTGCGACAGGCTTTTGGTGGCGATGTGCATATGTTTGTATGACTTTCTGCTCTCTATGGTTAAGCAAATTTTCTTGACATATCATTAGTTCCTTCCATTGGCTCGACTTTACTCCTTCATTTGGTGCCTATCTATGGTCTCCAAAGAAGCTTAATTTGTAGGCCAACAGTCGCACATTTAAGTTAGAAGATATTTTTACAAAGATGTCCGAGTCTATTTCAAAAAATCCTGTAAAGAATGCTTCTTCAAATGTTTGCATGTAAGGACTCGGCAAAAACATAAGTCTTGAGTATATTGCCATGAGCGTTAAGCAACGAGGGATAGTAGATAGATAAAAAACTAGTGCATCTGATCCCTGGTTAATTTCGATGAAATTCAAAAATGTGTATTGTGCGTGTTGGAATACCTTTAATACTATAAGTATCATACTCAAGATTTTTTTTGTCATCTTAATGGCTAAATCCAGTACTATGGCATATCTAGAGATCCAAAACTTGATGGCCTTCACCATGTATTCTTCTATCAGTAAGTAGTTACATGGTGGGCTCGATAATAGTGGATAATTTATCCATTGATTATTTAAGCTTCCTTTACACTGTGCTTCCCAAAATTGCATCTAGGAGCGTCTTCTAGGTACTGGGTAAAAAGATGGATTGATTTGAAGCATATACAGTGCCGATTCCCAGTGTACCCGTAACATAGGATTCTTCTCCAAAAACTTGTGTCTCCAAATAGGATCTGCCTTATCAAATTCCTCTTGTGTATAGGTGAATGTCTACACGTTGAATTGCATATCACTATCTGGTTCTTTATTGGTGGTCATCTTTATATACTGGCTTGTCTCTTCTTTGAGTAATCCGTAAGGTATATTGAAAGGCTTCAAAATCTGTTCTAAGCTCTTGCTCTCAATCTTTGCTTCTTTCATCACCTTGACCACTTGTTCTTCAAATTGTTCCGTAAGTTAGGACACTAGTAGTGCCCGCCCATTTCGGCTTAGTTCTGCAATAGCCCGATTATGTCTTTTAGTGTGTGGCTCTGTTTCCTCCCTTATCACTGAATGATGCATGGGGGGAGAAAGAGGATGTACCTCAGTCTCCTCAGTAACCGTTGTGGAGCTTGGAACTACTGGTGTCCCCCTTGCTACCTGTTGTTCTATTTGAACTTTTAATTTTGCAATGAGTTCATCCTTCTCTTTGATTTCATCAGTCGCTCTCATGATTGTTTCCTTGTTCTTCAGGAGTTCTTCACCTATGGCAACCATTTGATTAGCATCTTCCTTGCATTGTTCAATGAGTTTAATTTCTACCATCTTCCATTTTTTCCTCAATTCATTAGTGTCGTACATATACCTCTTCTCCCATTCCTCTATGATGGCTTGCTCTTTTTTCAGCTGATCTTCATACTTTGCGATTTGATCCTCCAATGCTTTTGTGCTTCTTGCGGTTATTTTGGGTGCTTCGATGGGTTGGTTACATAGTATGGCAGTCATCAGTTCTTTATTCTTGTTTCTTAGATTGTTTGCTTCCTCCATGTATACTTTGATTTGACTTTCGAACAACTTACTTCTGGTATTCATTCTTGCTTTCTTTGCTTCACTAGCTTCATATTTTCTTTGCAGCTCTTTAAGTTGATCTCGAAGCTACTGGTTCTCCATCGCTAGCATGGAGAACCAGTAGCTTCTCGAAGCTACTGGTTCTCCATCGCTAACTTACTTCTGGTATTCATTCTTGCTTTCTTTGCTTCACTAGCTTCATATTTTCTTTGCAGCTCTTTAAGTTGATCTCGAAGCTACTGGTTCTCCATCGCTAGCATGGTGCCTCTGTCCTGGGCTTCTTTGGCTTTTGATTCCTTGGTTGAGAGTGCCTATTGAGCTTGAATTATTTTGCATATAAGTTTTCACTTATTACCTGGAATTGGCTTTTCTCTTGCATAGCCTTATCATAGTTTGCATTTTCTTCAAGCATTAAGTGTTGAGTGTCCATAGCAGTTTGTATCATTTGCTTTACGACCGACTTTAATTGAGCTACATCCACATTCATCCATGTTTTGGGGATGCCTGGTTCTTCCCCTATTCTTACGTCTCTTCCTTGTTCCACGTGTATAGTTTCGTTGTGTGGTTGTCTTATTTGAAGGTGCACTTCTTTCTCTTTTTCCTCTTCTTTATTTGTGGTTGATTTTGTAGCACTGCTTTGAAAAGTAACATCCAAAGGAGAGGGCTCTGCCACCACCTTGATTGGCGTGAATGGCTCGGGCTCCTCCACTATTTCCTCTACTTTTTCTTTCTTTGGATTCTTTACTGGAGCTCTTCCATCTAAATAAGTCTCTGTAATCTGAATGTTAGTCTCTTCATTCATTTTGAATATATGAATTCCCTCTTTAGATGATTCCTACCTTGTTGTGCCTTTGATAGTTTCATCAGTAGTTTGATCTACCTTTGTACCTTCCACTCCAAAGTCATCTGGTACTTGATTCAATTCCTCCCAATGACCATCATCTTTTGAGTCACTTTTGATGTCCACATTCAGCATGGATGGCTCTTGCTCTTCTTGCATATCGGACGATGAACTAGAGTTGGCCAATCCCAACTCTCTATATTGATGCACTTTAGTCAACCTCTTTCAATGTTCAGTGTCTTCATGAGACTGGTGATAATGGTGTCCTTGTACTGGCAAGTTTACCTAACCTTCCATGTACTGATGAGTTGCTTCCATTGCTTCGGTTAGTTCCTCTTCCGTGATGGGCATATTGTCTTCAATCCTTGTCCTTGGAAGTACATGTATCCTCTTGGAAGTTGGAAGGGCTTCTTCTGCCTTCATCATTTCTCATAGCCTTTTGGTGCCTCTCATTCTTGGTTGCAGGCTGGTTTCGGCTTCTTCCACTACTTTTACTCCCTTCTTCCTCTTGGGAACCGTGGCTAACTTCGCATACTTGGCCATTTTCGAAGATGAGGGCATTTCTTTCAAATGTATACCCAATGCATGATAAATAAGTATTGTTAGTGCGACACTTTCGTTCAAGAACTTTTTATGGTTCCACTACTTCTTTGCTTCAAAAAGACGTTCTTGGATGTATGGCAACATGTTCACTTGGTTACCTATCTGTTTGATAGCATGAGATAGCATCTGTACTATGATTTTTTGTGGTGCGGTATATGGATGGATATTTGGAAAGCAAAAGTGTTGATGGATCAGACGGACTTCTTCTTCTATGTCGATATGATTGATGTATATGAAATTTCGTGTCTTAGTCCCTCGGCTTTCATCTTTCAAAACTATGTTTCCATCCTTTTCCCAACCGAAAGCTTCTTTGATTAAGTCATGGGTGAATTCGATGATTACCCACTCTCTTGCCGCATCTAGAACTCTCACTTCGGGCACTAATGGGTCATGCAAAGCTGGTTGAAGGGTATTCATTACCTGAGTACATCTTTGGGAGTCTGGTTTATAGCTCGGCAGTTTGAAATACTTCTGAATACCTGCCTTCTTCATTATGTCTATAGTTGACGAAAGTTCATGTACGACTTTGAAATCTTGAGACATTACTGGGAACTGATGGTCAGTGTCCATAATCTTGATTCTTACTAAGAAAAGATAATCCCCAGCGAGTTGATCCTCTCGAAACCAATGACCTTTGGCTTTTGTCACACTCTGTAATAGGAACTCTAGCACCTCTTCTTGAATAGTCACTTCGGAATCCTCAGAAGCCATCTTCCCTTGTAATAGAGAGAACATGAGCTTCTCTTAGAAATCAAGTTGTGTGTTATGTGTGGCTTAGTGACATGTTTCTTATTGTGTCACTCCATTTTCCCTTGCTTAAGTACATAAAGTCTCTTACCACACTTCTTTGGATTTATATTCCTGAAAGAAAACAAAATTTAGTTTTTGTCGAAGCATTTATTTATTTACATTGTAGGTTCATTCCTATGGAAGTAGAATCTAGGATTTATTCCCAAGTTGGAAATGTGCACCACTAGTTTTGTTGAAAAGATTATGTGCCAAATGCATGGCCTTGTAATGCGGCCCTATCATGCATACTCTAGGTGCATTGGACTCTTCATGAATGCAAGTGGAATTTGGTTGCATCGGTGGTTCTTGTCCTAGCCGGCTCTTGGGTCTCCTTATCCATTTTGTAGTTGGTGTTTTAAATATTTGGTTCCATTGGTCTGGTCATTCGCTGGTCCTTGTTGCTTTCTTTCATGAAATCTCATTGGTTGATGTCGCCTTCCTTTTGTGCTTGTGTTGGTTCCTTTTGGGCCTCCTTGTTTCGCTTTGTTGGTGTAAAATCTCCTTCAGCTTGTCTAGAAGCCACACACAAAGGAGTCTTGGTGGTTCTGGTTGCGATGGTGAGTAGTGGTGATCTCTCCTTGTTTTCACTGACTGACTGGTGTGCTCCTAAGTTGAATCATCTGGGTTAGTCATTTGATCCTTCCAAATCCATTGTAGACGAGTATTCCATGGATATGACGCTCGAGTAGTAGACTTCCATGGGAATGTTTTTCCTTTGGTGTAGTTAATTTTTGGAGCATTGTCCTCACTTTCTCTCTTAGATTCATCTCTCATGGGAAAGAATGGTACAACATCAAGTAACATGTTCGTATTTGTAGGCAATTCTAGCTTAGGGTGTTCTTTGGGTAGGCTCTCGCTTGATTCATCTTCTATTTCCTTTTCTATGGTGTCTTCCTCCAACTTGATAATTTTATAAAAAGGAGAAGGCCTTTCTTCTAATAGGCTAAAGATTTCCTTATGCCCTATTTTGGCTGATATGTATCCTTGTGCTAAATGAATGCTCACTTCATTCTCGATAATCCAATCTTGCCCTAGGACCAGATTTTCTACTAATTCTTCATCCTTACGTACCAAAACTCTTTGCTTCATCGAAGAATTTCCTAGGTGTAGGGATATTAGGGCTTCTCCAACACATTCTATGACTTGGCCTCTGATTCCTATCATGCAAGCTTTAGTTGGACTTATGGTTGTTTGGAGATGTGTAATCAATAACATTTGTATGCAGCTTAAGGCTGCTCCTAAATCGATCAGTGCATCTATCAATTGGTACTCTGTGGTTCCAATCCCTAGGATTAAGTATGGTTGAGATATGTTGAGGTTCTTTTTGTCGGCTTGTTGGACTTGGTAATTGGCCACGGGAATGGGTTCTTCACTGCTTCGCTAGTTGAGATTCAGTAAGGGTCCATATCCCTATTTCTGAAGTTTCTTGGCATGTTGCTTCAAAGTATACACCAGGACTAAATCTCCTTTGTTCAAGGCTTTATCTTTGATATGTGCATCATAATATGCTTTCTGTCTCCTTTTAGCGGCATAAATTCCCGCAACCGCTTGTAGTCTTGTTTTGTGTAACTTCTCAATATGCTCGAGTTTCTTGGATAGCTCATGTCCTGTCCACTCATACTGTTGTGCTACTCTTAAGGTAGGCACTAGGAATTCAATTGGCAAGATTGCCTTTTTCCCATACACTAGGTTAAAATCAGTAGTTCGAATGGCTATTTTGTAAGCCACACGGAAGGCCCAAATTGCATGATGCAATTGTTTGTCCCAATCTGACCTTCCACTATTGACTATCTTTGTCAATACCATAAACAACACTTTATTGGAAATTTTTGCTTGGTCGTTGGCTTGAGGGTGATAAGGGGCTGATTTTTTATGAATCACTAGGAATTCATTCATCAAGGATTCTATTATTTCGTTAATGAAATGCGTTCCTCGATCACTTACTATCTCTATAGGTAGTCCAAAGCGAGTAAAGATGTGTTCAAAGAGAAACTTGGCCGTGGTCTGAGCGTCATTTTTTCTAGTTGCTTTTGCTTCTACCCATTTAGTTAGATAGTCTGTTGCCACTATTATGTACTCAATGTGTGATCCTTTGGCTGGTGGATTAATGGGTCCTATGAAATCAATACCCCATTTGGAAAAGGCTCTCGTACAAACCATAGGTCTCAGAGGCATGTCATCTCGTCTAATAGGGTACTTAGCTCTTTGGCATACCTCACAACTTCTTACATAGGTGTCTGCATCCATATGTATTGGCCACCACAAGCCTGCAAAGAGAACCATTTTTACAGTTCTTTCGGCTGAGAAATGTCCTCTTGTGGCACCTACATGTTCCATTTCTAATATGGGTAAGTACTCTCCTTCATGCACACATAGTCATAGCTGATTGTCTTTTCCTCTTTTGAATAATTGTCTCCCCAAGATAACACAGTCCCTACTCATTTCTTCTGGGGATCGCTTTCTAGCTAGACTTGTTCCTTCCTCATGCTCTCGTGTCCTTAAGAATTTCACCAATGTCTTACTCCATCCTGGTGCTATTGTAGAGAAGGGTAATGATGTATGGTCATCTGGAGTAGTTTCTTGACATTCCGTGCAACTGCCAACATACTCATGAACATCCTTAGGCATATCATGCCAACAAAATCCTAATCGTTTCAATTTGCTTCGAGTTCCATGGGTTCCCTTGTGCATTCTCCATTTGTTTACGTGCGCTTGCTCAATCAATTTCTTCTGTTCGTCTTCTTCTACACATCTTGACAATACACTGTTAGGTTCTTTGAGGTACACACTTCCTGCTACAAGGTGTAAGTTGCATGATTGTCAAATTTCCTTCCTAATTGCCTTGTTAATTGTGTGTTGTGGTCCATGGGTTAGTATTGAAATTAGCCTCTCTGCCCACTTAGGACATACTTCCAAATTGAGTAGGTAAGTGTCTAGTAAATCATCTGATATTCCATTAGGTGGTTCTCCATGTGTTAACCTAGATAGATGATCAGCTCTCAAATGGGTATTTCCTTTTTTTATAATCACTTCGAAATCAAACTCCATTAATAATAGAAACCATCTTACTAGCCTTCCCGTGTTACAAGGCTTATTGACTAAGTACAGTGAGGCTTGATGATCTATGAAGAACTTGAACTTGTTGGATAGAAGGTAGTGTCTAAATTTCTTCACTGTGTACACCATTCCTAAACCTTCTCATTCCGTGGTTGTATAGTTTCTTTCAGCTTGATTCAATTTTCTGCTCGCATAGGAAATAGGGTGGTCCAATTTTCCTTCATCTGCAGGTTGAGCTAGAATGCATCCTATTGCATAGTTAGAGGCATCTACATGAATAGGAAAAGGCTTGTTCCAATTGGGTGCTTTCAAAATAGGTGCTACGTTGAGTCGGTTTTTTAGTTCGTGAAACGCTTTCTCGCATTCGTCCATCCATGTGAATTGGGTCAACAATCCATATAATCGCTTGGCAATTATGGCATACATGTGAATAAATATACGATAGTATCCACAATGACCCATATATGCTTGCACTTCCTTCGCATTTTTTGGTCTTGGAAGCTCTAGTATTACTTTGATTTTATCTTCGTCAGTAAAGATTCCATTCCTAGATACAATATGTCCTAAGATTTTTCCTTGTCTCACCATAAAGACGCACTTCTCAGGATTCAGGCATACTCTATATTGTCGACACTTTTCAAATATCCTTCGCAACTTAGGAATATGTTCTTGTCTTTGACTTGAGTATGTGCATAGGTCGTCTACGTATACTTCCATACTCTTTCTTAGGAATTCCTTGAAGATGTGACACATCAGCCTTTGAAAAGTAGCAAGGGTATTTGTGAGTCCAAAAGGCATCACCCTAAAAGCATAGATTCCCCATTCAGTCATGAATGCAATCTTATGTTGGTCCTTAGTAGCAATAGCTACTTGGTTGTATCCAGAGAATCCATCCAGGAAGCTATAAATTTCCTTACGTGCGACTCATTCCAAAAGATGATCAATAATAGGTAATGGGTAGCTATCACGGATTGTAGCTGCATTTACTTTCTTCAAGTTAATACACACTCTTAGTTTCCCATTCTTTTTGGGTACAAACACTAATGGTGACACCCATTCAATGTGTTCTATCTCATAAATGAATCCAACAGCTAATAACTTGTCTATCTCCTCCTTATTTTTTGCTGAATAGACATCATTATAAGTGTAAGGGCATTGCTTCGATGGTTTGGCATCAGGTGTCATTGGTATTCAATGAGAACAAATGGAGGGCTCTACACCTTTGAGATCCTTGTAGGTCCATGCAAACACATCCCGATATTCTCGAATTAGTCTTATTAATTCTTCTCCCTCCTCATGTGACACATCCTTTCCTATGTACGTGCACCTTTCTTCTCCATCTTCCATGGCCACTATTACTTTCTTTATTTGTTGCTTGTTGTCATATGCTTCTCCTTCTCTTGCCTCCCTCTTAGGCATCTGAATGGCTATCTTCCTCTCCTCTACTTCATATCTTTTGAAGTGTTCTAGGGCTTCGAACAGGTTTGGGTTTGGTTCGTTCTTATCTATGGTTTCCTCATGGTTTGATCCCATCTGAGCTTCTTCTATTGCTAACACCTTGGGTGTTCCTTCTTTGTTATCGGCTTGGATTTCTTCTAAATATTGTTCCTCTGAATCAAAATCCGGCTCCATCTCTATGCTTTCATACTCTTCCTTCCATTCTTTTTCTAACACTTCTCCTGCATCTACCTCCTAAAGGACTACCATTTAAAAGCTTACATCATAACCTTCTTCATCCACACATCCATTCATGGTCAATACCTCTTCATTTACACATACGTCCAAGGTAGCTAAAATTTCCATCCAACCATGTGGTTTGAATGCTTTGTCAGAGAAAACTTGGGGCCATATACATTGGGTCCTCTACGAGTCGGTAATTTTGATGTCCTATGGGCCATGTTTGAATTTTTTTTCTCTTCTCTCTTTGCTTCTTTGCACATCCATAGTTAGGCATCTTCGTGCATCCATGATCGGTCACTTGAACTGGCACTATGAATGGACAAATCATCCTCTTCTTTGTTTATGGAATTCCATTGTAGTGGGGGTACATCCCTATAAGCAAATGTATGCAAATTTATCTTTAGTTCCTTGATGTTGTAGGTATAACGCATCTCTTCCCTAGTCTTGTACTGACCTAAGTTGTCTCATGAATGGTCATCCTAATATCATTTCATAGTTATTCGCTTTTCCAAATTGACATATAGATAATGTGTGCTCAAACTCCACTGCGCAAGTGGCTAACTTGATTTTCTCTAGTATTCCAAGGGGTCTCTCTACATGACTATCTGCTAATTGAAGCTTCATACGTGTTGGTTGCAAGGCTGGCTTTCCCCATTTCTCCCAAATTTCTTTGATGGCTATGCCTACACCTGCCCCTGTGTCTAGAATGGCTTTGTTCATGTATCCCTTATATGTGATGGGTAAACATGTGTTGCCCTTGTCTCCTTCACTAAATTCTCCAACTTTATCCACACGAATTTGTATAGTAGAAGGGACTTCAGTTTTTGTTATTTCCTTCTTATTTTCCTCATGCTCTAACTTCAACTCTCCAGCTAACTGTTTCCATATTTGTGGCTTGACATGTAGTAACTCTTCCACAGTCAATCAACATTGTACCTTGGTCTTCTTGAGTTTTGTTAGATTGTGAGAGGTTTTGCGTAAAGACTCATTTTCCTTTCCTCATACAGTGGGAGCACGGAAGATTATGGATTCTTTCTCATATTCTCCCATGTAGTTTGGTAGGGTAGAAATTTTGTGTGCCTCCTCCCTATTTTGTTCTAGCATGGAAACCTCCTCATATATTTCTTCCAAATTTGGATTTGGCTAATCGTCTTCCACATCTAATTCCTCAAAAGGAAGGTCTTCAATTTCCATTCTTTTTCCATCGGTCTTCCCGAATCCTGGCCCACAACTCCCTTGGCCAATCAGCTTCTAGTTCAGGGACTACAGGTATTGATTTGTCCCGAGTGTTAAGTAATTCTTCCTTATTATCTTTCTCTTTTGGTTTTTGGTCATTCTCTTTAAAACACTCATTGTATTGATTCTTAGATATTCTCGTCTCTAGGAGGACTGGAATAGTCTTTTCTAGAGTGGCCTGAGCTACCTCTATGAGCTTTCTACATATCGCAAGTTTCTCCTTTTCTAACTCCCTTTGTGGGTAGAGTTTCTCATGCTGCTCTATGTTTGGTCCAATTGTGATTCTGGCTTGGTAAGCTTTTAGCCACATATCCAAATCATCTGGTCTTGGGTCTGCTAAGATTGATCCTGGCTTGTTTAATTCTTGTGTATGAGGCATAATTGGGGTTTCCTCCCCTATCTCTGGTTTCTTAAGTTTCTTATTGTCTCTCATGTTCTTCTTGTCTTCCTTACTTTTGTGTTTCATCCATTTATCTCTAAGTTTTTCCCTTCTATCCTTCCAACTTTGGGTCTTCTTTGTTTGGGTACTCTCTATTAGCAAGCTCAAGGATAGTACACAATGCTCACGAAAAAGTTCACTCTCTAACTGGCTAGCCTCAAAAATGATCTCTCTAGCTCTTTTTATAGTTTTTTGACTACTTTTGGCCCTGTCCAGACCTAGTGTCCTGCCTAGTTAAAAATTAGGTTCCATTGCTTATTTGAGGGCTCAAATGGAGTCTAAAAATCATGAAAATTGGTATATATGTACTTCTAATACTCCTCAAGATGAAGGATTGCTCAGCTTGAACAAAATGGAGTTGCAAAGATATGAAATGATATTTACAATTATTTTTAGTGATCAAAGTTACTATTTTTATAGGGGTTTCTTCTAAAAATTTGACATATACTTCTTGGAGCTCCCTATATGCTCCTTCTTCTTGTGTATCCACTTCCTTGACACATTCTTGTGCCTTGTTCTTGACCTTGAGTGTCAACACTCCCCCCCTCTCGAGTCTGTTGTCCCCAACAGACCCTTGTTGTAGTGGGTGTTCCATGTAGTACTTTGAGAGGTAGTGTCGAGCATCAATCAAAAAGAGTGATCTTTCTTCCAAATGTAGCAAGGCCGATTGTCCTCTTCTTAATTCTATCATTGCTAGCCTTTTCAAGTTTTTCTCCATTTGTATGCACTTATTCCTTGTATTCCCACATGACATTGTAGTTGTGAACGGAGGCAGCAGATAAGCACATTGAAGAAGATGCCAAAAGCAAGGATTGATGATGAAGGTATATGTACCAAAATGGGAAAGCAAGAATTTGGCTTTAGTCACATGATCACGTTTTTTGTTGGCACTAGGTTTTCAGCTTCATCAAGTGACATGTGCTAAGACTACGGAGTAATGCCTACCCTAAGAAGCACCGCCATACAGTTATAGGATATTAAACTTGCTGGCACTGCCATACAGCAAGATATTAAAACTTGCAGGAAGCTCACAAAAATGTGAGTGGATATCATGCAATTTGGCTGGATTGGGCTGAGGAGTTGATCCAAATAATGTACGACATCATCAAATATGTCATACATGGGAATTTTTTCGAGGAGTCATGGTGAAAAAGATATATTGGTGCCTGTCCATCATGATTGTCTCATCACTTGGAACACATGTTATATTCTATGTTTTCTTTGCTTTTACATGACATTAGAAATTGAATTCTCTCCCTTTGTCTTTTCATCATATTTGCAAGAAGGGAATTTTGTAACACTTAGCAATTGCACACAAATCTTACTATTTTGTAAAAGGATTAGACACTGCCACATTCATAAGTGGTAAGACCTTCCTTTGTACCCCTGTTATATTAGCACTAAGTCTTTCTCTCCATTTTCAAGTGCACATCCAAGGGAGCCAAATACTTTATTGAGCAAGCTTCTCCATTTGAACCCCTACCTCATTCTTGACTATCGAGGAAAAGAACAAGTCCACCTTCAATGGCCAACATTTCCACACTTGGCAAGTCAAAATGCAATACAAGCTCATGAAGAAAGGCCTATGGGGCATTGCTAGTGGAAAGGAGAAGAAAGCCACTACGAGAGAAGTTGAAGCTTCTTAGCGAATCAAGGACAAGAAAGCACTATCTACCATTGCACTAGGATTAAGTGATCATTATGTGCATCACATTGATGAGAAGAGCACTACTCATGATGCATGGGCAATGCTTGATCACTTTTTGGCTCTAAAGCCAGATCTTCCAAAATCACCCTCCTTATGAACTTATTTGATCGCAAAGTGGAGCACAACTCCTCTCTGGCCTCCCATCTCAATATCTTCAAGAGCATGTGTACTCAACTTGTTGACATTGACAAAAAGCTTGATGAAGATGTACTCATTTCCTTGCTTCAAAAAAGTCTTCCCCATGATTCATATGGCCACATCATCACCACACTTAGGCTCCTTCCACAACCAACCCTTAGTGATGTTGAAGCTAGCCTCCATGATGAAGAAAATAACCTTCAAAACCACAACTCTTCTCAAGAGAAAGCTCTTTTCAGCAAGAAGAAACCTACTCATAAAAAGTACAAACCATGTCGCTTTTGCAAGAGAACCAATCCTTAAGAGAAATGCTACTACAAACCAAAGAAATATTGCAACATTAGTGATCAAAGAAGTGATGAAGAATATGATGGATCACCCAAAGCAACTATTTGTAAAGAATGCCTTTTTTAAAGCATCTCATTAACACTACCTACCCCATGTTGTAAACCCTTTATCTGTCTTGGGATCCCATATGTCCCAAGATCCCAAGGGATGCCATATGTCCCAAACTTGGATCCCATATGTCCAAGTTATGTGTAAGGATCCCATATGTCCTTAGATCCTTAAAAAAAACCCAAATGGACTAAGTGATCCCATATGTCACGAGTCCCCATATTAAAAAAACAAAAGGGTCATCACATGGAGGGGGTGTTGAGAGTTCTATGCTCCACCCTTTTGTCCCAAGTCACTTTCATTCTCATGCATGCACATTTATCCCACATGCAAGGGAATTCTCCGAAACTCCATATAAGCAAGGCCCCCCTTCATTCCTCTCAAGCCATTTTCACTCTAGCTCATTTCCAAGAGTGTGCATCCTCTCGTCATGGAGTCTCCATGCTCATAGAGCATCTCATGTAAGTCATTTCCATTTCTACTTTAATTCATTTCATCATGTTTTCATATCTTTTATTTCTTCCTCCATAGTTTGTTCCTTTTGTGATTAATAGTAGATTAGGATTATTCCTTTTCCGTTTCAACACAAAGTTCTACCATTTTCATGCACATTTTTGTCTGTTCAATCTCTAAATCTACTCTAGGGTGACTCTTGTCTAGGTTTGCAATTGTTGGCCCTTCTTGAAGTCGAGTCTGGTAGGCCTTAAACATCATGTCCAAGCCTTTTGGGGTTGCATCTGCAAGAACAAACCCTGGTTGCAATCTATTTACAATGACTAGTGGGTTGTGATGAGGTGGAGTGCATGGAGTTCCGGCATGCGAGGGGTTCTGAGATGCAATGCCTTCTATTTTTTCTTTTGTGTCTTTCAGGCTTTCTTCTAGTTCAGATAAATTTCTATTCCATGTACACTTGGCCTTCTCTCTGGTATCCTTCCATGTTCTTGTTTTCCTTTTACTAGGCTCTCCTGCTTCACTCGACTCTAATTGTTCAGCTGTTTTAGCCTGTTGTAAGCCCTATGCCCTAGTGACTGCTTGTGTAGGAGACACATTACTACTACTTGAACTTGAATCCACCACTAAGCCTACCACATTAATTGGTGTAACGAGTGCAATAGAGGGGTTCATGGGACAATCTCTCGAGATATGGTCTTTGCCACACTCAGGATAGAAGCCTTCTATTGTGATGTTTTGTCCTTGTCCCAGAGTCGATGGGTGGGGACATTCACGAATAAAATGATCGCCTTGACATCTAAAACATGGTCCTCTAGGGGCTTGTGGTCTTACTTGTCTCGATTTGGCCCTGGGGTTAGGATTCGTGTACATGACATTGGAGTATTATGGCTCCCAATTTTGTTCCATCAGTGGTGTCTCGTATTGATAGGAATAAGCCTCACTATGCTCTGGTGACTCTGTGTAATAAGCTTGTAGACTATCGTCATGGGAGTAGTCTGAACTATGAGCATGAGAGTCATTTTCTGAGACCAACATGGTTAGTGGCACCAATGCTCTATTAGGGTTTTCCTCTGCCACTGCATACTTAACGGGAATCACATTGGCAAGAGTTGGTGATTGATTTCCTAGGACTCGTTGTGGCCTATATGGTGCTTGATATTGTTGTTGTGGCCTATAATATGGCTGTTGGTATTGATTCTGATACCTACCCTACTGGTAAGGTTGTTGATAAGTTTGTCTAATAGCCTGCCTATTGTATGGATAATCTTGAGACGTATGATTTGTGTATTTTCTCTCAATGGTGCAATATGGAGCATTAGGGTTTCCTTGGGGCTAAGCCATCATCGGGAAAACACTAGCCATGTGGTCTCCTCCACAGTTGTAACATCACTTCAATGAGGTGACCCTTGGTGTTTATCTATTTTGAACTCCTAGCTTCTTGGCAACCTGCTCAGTTATCTCGTCTATCTCTATGGAGGTTTTGGAGGTATGACTAGTAAAACTGTCTGAATCCTTGTAGAGTTTGGACAATTCTAACTCCTCACCCAAGTTGTCTTCTATGTCTATGCACATCCGCACACACTCTTCTATGGATCTAGGCTCTTTCAACTACACATATGATCTTAACTTGGTGCTTAGTAAGCCATCTAAAAACAAGGCCACTTGTTTGGCCATGTGGGTAAGTCTGGAATAGGGCATCTTTCTAAGTATTGTCTGAACCATCTTCATGCAAGTCCCACTGTTTCTTGGGGTGTCTGCTTGAAGTTGTGCATCAAGGATGATGTGTTATGCCTGATACCACTCTTGGAAAATTCTACAATGAATTCATCTAGCAATTGACCTATATCTGGATAGTTACGACTATTCAGGGGTTGAAACCAAGCTAAGGCAGTACCCTTAAGAGTCAAACCAGATGCCTCAAATTGTGTGGACAAGTCCTCGACAAATTCAGCTCTTAACACTTGTTTGAACTTAGCCACATGGTCATAAGGATCTCTTGATCCATCAAAATAGTTCTTCATTGCCTTAACCACTTGAGAGGGTCTAAGGGTTCTTGGGTACTCGCGGGGTCTAGGCAATGGAAAATCATGTTCATCTCTTTGATGTCTATGTGCTCGGTGCCTCTCTCTATCAGGCCTTTTGCCTTCAAGTCATGATCTATCTCTACCCATAGTGTTTGCAAAGCTTACCTCAGGTCTCTCTTGTGCATTCTCATTGTGCCTCATGAGCTTGGGATGATCCTACTCCTTGGAGACTATGGGCAACATTAAATCTTGGTGGATGGAAAATCAATTCGCCTTGCCAAGTGTATGCATGCTCACCATGATCCGTTACCAAGAACATTCTCTCTAATGTGTTGTCCAAATAGATAACTTTGCCTGGTATCTCAGGATCTTTGAACTCATAGATGGTGACTCCGTTTATTTTGCTAAGTTGATATGCTCTGTATCTTCAAAAAGCTTCCTCTGTTTCTCTATTCAAAAATAGTTCTATGCTTTTGTTATCTTGGGGAACCCACTCTAGCGTTATTACTCTATTCAAGAGAGATTTGCCTCGAGGAGTCTTGGGTTCTCGTCCTAGGTCTCCTTTGTCTAGGTCTCCTTTGTCTAGGTCTCCTATATCATTCTCGAGAATGATGTTTCCAAACTCATCTGTCCTTTCTGGTAAGCTGGTAACCACCTACATGGTTCCTTGCTTATCAATATAAGAAACATCTTCAAACTTGACCACTTGGTGTTCAAGTCCAAAGGGTTGATTGGGATTTTTGAGTTGGACAATTGATCGCCTCAGACCATCCTCATAGATGCGTGCACCTAATTGGTTGGTCATGATATATTCCAATTGTGTTTTATAGGACCTTTTGGTGTATGCAAATAGGTAATGCATGAACCACGTGTGGGTCTTTCCATGCTAAAAGACATTTCTGAATCACTTGTGCTCGAACTTAGTGCATAGGGATAACCACCAAGTTGTTGTGCCCATGACCTAGCTATATGGTTGACATTGGCCTCAGATGATCTGATATTTTGTCTATCTTTTCCTAGGTGACTAACTGATCTCAAATTCATAAGCTTTATCTTCAAGTCCAAAATTTCCCCTTTGTATTGCTAAAAATCCTTTGGAGTCCCCTTGGTTCCCTAGTCCTACCTGAGGGTCAAAATGAGCTTTCCAACAAACCCAAAATCACAACAAATGGATTTCATATGAGAAAGTTATGCCAATTTAGGATTCTGTAGTTAAAACGGGGAAATAGGATCTCTGAGGGGATATTTCAAAATAGATGATACACGATACTTAGGAGGTATCAATGATACTTGAGAGCAAACGATACATGATACAGGATACCTGTTGATCCATGATGCGATACTTGTCTTTGGACAATACACGATACTTGATGAGTATTGGGGCAATACATGATATCTCAACTATACGATACATGATACCTGAATCTAGACGTTACACAATACTTGGTCTCACGATATGATACTTGAGGTTGGTGATACTGGGAATTCCACGATATGATACTTGATATCACCACAATACACAATATTGCCCTTCTCCATGATACACGATACTAGATTTTCATGATACAATACTTGTCTGTGGTCGATAAATGATACTGACATGTTGATGATACACAATACAGACGGGAATGATACGATAGTTGGCTTGCACACGATACAAGATACTTGCACAAAGGATACGATATTGGATGGTCATGATACACGATAATTGGGAAATATCGCGACACACGATCTGGCGATATGTGATACCAAATATTCTGCAATACAATACTTGTGTATTCATGATACACGATACTCAACCCGATGATACATGATACATGTGAGGTATTGCGATACATGGGGATACGATACACGATACTCGACAAGTATCACGATACACAGGAGTTCTGGTATCACGATACCTGAAATCAACTAGACACAAGACTTGGAGTTTTTGAAGTCCAAATTCAAAAATTTTTGTAGGTATGTGTACCTTATGTTCTCCTTGTCACTCCTATGTGCCTCTAGATGCAAAGTCACTCTCCAAACTTACAATACAGCCCTCGCAATACCTACTGCAGATCGTTTTAGGCAACGATATTGTCACTCAGATTTTGGTGTATTGAGAGTGTGAAACTCAGTATTTCCTCCATGCTTCAGCTCTAAACTCTCTCTGAACTCCTTGCATAGCCAAGAATGAAGAAGAAGAGGCAAAAATAGGGAATGTACAGCCAAAAAAGTGAAACAGAATCTGAGAAGATGAAGATGGGAGAGGTTGGTGATGATGATGGTGATGGAGGTGGAGAAAATGCAGAAACTGAACTAAAAAGCACTACTTTTTACCTTCCAACATCGCTTCTCTATGTCTTACCATCACAACGTTCGTCCTCAAAGCTCGCTCCTTGGTAACAGCACCAAATTTAGTGTCACTCTAGCACAATGCCAAGTACCAACGTGAGGAGATCCACCTCATAAATGTTAATCTACAGAGACATGAGGACTGCTATGAAGACTGTGATCAAGTGAAGCCACAAGTGTGTGAGTGAAAGCACACAAGCATGCACACACGTACACACACGCAGACAAGGTAAGAGCAAAGAGAGGAATAATGGTAAGCTTTCTATTACAAAAGAACTCTCTTACCAAGCTCAAATCTCTAACAAGCCAACCTCAAAAATGAGATCTCTAGCTCTTTTTATAGTTTTTTGAGTGGCCCTATCTGGACCTAGTGTCCGGCCTAGTTAAAAATTAGGTTCTAGGGCTTATTTGAGGGTCCAAACGGAGTCTAAAAATTATGAAAACTGGTAGGATGATACTTCTAGTACTCAAGCTCGAGGACTCCTTGGCTTCAACAAAATGGAATTGCAAAAATGTGAAATGGTATTTACAATGGTTTTTAGTGATGAAAATCACTATTTTTATAAGGATTTCTTCTAAAAATTTGACATGCACTTCTCGGAGCTCCCTACATGCTACAACCTCATTAACTACATTGAGGTAGTCAAATTCACCCAAATTTCTCTTTGATTGGCTCACATGAAAGATTACAAGGTTTATCGACCAAATATAATAGTGTTTGATGATCAGTGAAAAACTTGAACTTGTTGGCCAATAGATAGTGTCTAAACTTCTTCACAGTGTATACCATCCCTAATCCTTCTCTTTTAATTGTTGTATAGTTTCATTCAGCCACGTTTAGTTGTCTGCTAGCATATGCTATAGGAAAATCTAGATTTCCTTCACATGTGGGTTGTGCTAGCACACATCCTATTGCATAATTGGATGCATCTACATGGACATGCAATGGTTTATTCCAATCAGGCATGGTCAGCATTGGAGTTGTACACAAACATCTCTTTAGCTCATTGAAGGAATTTTTGCATTCTTTGTACCACTCAAAATTTTTCAACAAAGCATAAAGAGGTTTAATTATGATCGCATACATGTGGATGAACCTACGATAATATCCACACTGGCCCATAAGGGCTTGTATCTCTTCAAAGTTCCTTGGCCTTGACAACTCCACTATGGCTCTTACTTTGTCCTCATCCATTGAGAAACAATATGACCTAAGATCTTACCTTGATGTACCATGAACACATACTTTTTTGTCCTCATTCTTAGAAACAATATGACCTAAGATCTTACCTTGACGTACCATGAACACACACTTTTCTGTGTTCAGACACACTCGATATTCTCTACGCTTGTTAAAGATCTATTTGAGCTCAAGGATGTATCTTTCCCATTTAGACATTTTTCCTCTTCCTTTGTGACCTTGCACATCCACAAGTGAGTATCTTCATGCATCTAGGATGGATCAAAAGAACTTACAGAATGCATAGAGATTGAATCCTCTTGCACCTTGTGGACAGGATTCCACTATAGGGGTGGTACATCTTAAAAGCTATAATCCTTCAAATTTACCTTGGTTGTGGCCCCTAAGTGCTGCAAGTACAAGGAGTTGGTTCCCTAATCTCGTACCACCTGGAGTTGCTATAGGAAGGGTCTTCCTAGGATCATTTCATGGATGTTATTTTGCCAAAGCCACATATAGCAAAGGTGTGTTCAAACTCTACACCACAAGTGGTTAGAGTTATCCCTTCTAGCAATCTTAGGGGTCTTTCAACATGTCCATCAGCCATTTGAAGCTTCATTCTGGTTGGTCTTGATGCAGTTTTGCCCCATTGATTCCACAAGGAGGTGATCCCAATTGCAACACAAGTACCTGAATCTAAGATAGCTTTGGTTGTGTAGTCTTGGTAGGTCATTGGAAGATAAGTATTACCTTCCTCACCTTCACTCATGTCTCCTATTTTTTCAAGAGGTATCTCTAGGACTTTTTGCTTAGAACCTTCTTTTGACATATTGGAATCATGTCTCCTATTTTGTCAAGAGGTATCTCTGGGACTTTTTGCTTAGAACCTTCTTTTGACATATTGGAATCAAGTTCTAGAACGTGATTCGTCACATGTTTCCACATCTCAGGTTTTACTTTGAGCGGCTATACTAAGGTGAGATGACATTGAACCATAGTGTTGTTCACGACTTTAGTGCTTCTTGGAACCATTGAGTCTTCATTTCTTACCAGTATTGTGGGAACTCTGATCTGAAGAAATTCAAATTCCCATGGGCCTGTAAATTGTGGCAACTCTTGTAAAGAATTAGATTCAAAATCTAATATGCTTGGTGTCCATAAATAGATGGAATGTCTTGGGGAAATTGATCATGAAGATCATCAATTTAAGGAATAGGAGGGGGATCACCCTTCTCCTTGGACCATTTCTCTTCTTCTATTTCCCGCAAGAACTCTTAATAGTATTGTTCAATTGAAAGAGGTGTTCCATCATCCATGGAATCATGAACATAAACTTTTGTTGGCAGTGAGCTTTCTCTTTCAACAACTGGTTGAGCTTGTGGAGGTAAAGAAACCTACGGTTTGTTTATTGTTACACTAAAAATTGTATTGTTTTGGATCCTTTAATGCATTATGGTATGGTAGGTGTAGCAGCTGGATATGTCGAATGTTGCTTACTTTTTGAACCCAAGAAGTGTTTGATGGGCTTCTAGCGCATAATATTGTCTCATGGAGCACACTTATGGTGAAAGATTGACAAGTACAATGGGGAGCCCTTGTGAGGGTTGGTCGGGAAACCCCCATTGATGTTATTGTACCTCCAGTGTGTTAGAAGGAAATCCTTATTCATTGGGAGACAAGCTCATGCCCTTATCATCCTCAAAATTCCTTCATTTGGATGCTCTCTACATGGGGCAGACTGAAAGAGGCAAAACAAGCGTATCTTTCTACACACTCCTGGGATGTATATAGATGGGAAGCTTTGTTTTCACCTCATGGGATGATTGGATCGCCTATGCTATCTATATATTTATATCAGAGATTCAGATCTTTGAATGACATCAGGGTAAATGACCACATATATGTGGCTTCCTTGAGGGCATGTGTAGATTCTACTAAGGTGTTTGAGGGCATGATCATCCACAATTATATCTTGCATTTCAATCTGCATGTAATATTGCATGTGGACAGTGTCCTTGTTGATATGTATGCAAAGTGTGGCTATATTGCAGAGGCAAGTACTATCTTTCGTTATTTACTAACAAAAGATCTCATGCATTGGGACACCATAACTGTAGGGTATGCCCAATTCAGCTTTCATGATAAGGCTCTATAGCTCTTCAAGAGCATGTAGACCAAGGTTGTTGTTCTGGATGCAATCACATTTGCAAGCCTATTCAAAGCATGTGTAATAAAGTAAGTCTATGATCTAGGGATCCGATGGCTTCAAACAGATCTGAAATCGGATACCGTTTGGTCACTCATCTGTAGGACCAAAGATCTCAAGAGTAGACTCAAGCATAAGTCATGTGCTCTCATATTCAAGTAATCCACTTAGCCTAGTGGTGAAGTCTCATGGTTGTGAAGGAAGAGGTCTTGGGTTCAACTCCCATGGGGAGCATGGGAAGAGGGTTTTGCCCAAAGAGCTCTAGAGCCTTCTAACTCAAGTTAACGTGAGTTAACTTGAGTCCAGTGGACTTAACTCAAGAGGTGAGTACAACAACCACTAGTGGACTCTAGTGGAAGGTACTAAAGTAGTGGTCGAGATCACTCCAGCCACTAATAGACTCTAGTGGTGGATATGAAAGGAGTGGAGGAGATTGCACATGCACTTGTGGACTCTAGTTACATTTGTGGTCCTCATTAGTTCAAGCAGCTATATATACAGGCATAAGGTTGGGAGGAGAGTCATCTCTCAAGCATGTGGTGGTCGTAATCCTTGTTCTCTTGCATTGGTATCAGAGCAAGCTTTCATGGTGACCTTGGTGGCTCATCATCTTCCCTAAGCTCTCATGGAGATCTTGTTCTTATCATCTCATGGAGATCTTGTTCTTATCATCTTTGCTCTCTCCTATTGCGTGTGCATAAGTCCTTCTACGAAATCGAAGACGGCTCGCGGATGATAAGAGAATCTTGACGATTTCCTCGCGTTGAATTAAGGTTAGGAATACAAAAAATCAGTTTCTCTCTCTAGTGAACGAGGGATTCGAACCCCCGTCCCCCCAATCATAGCACACCCGCCTATCCAAGGAGTAAACCGGTCTTGGCAGCTTTTATTGCTCGGACAGCGTATCTTGTCGCAAGTTTGGCGCTGAAGAAGCATCGCAGCAGATCTCAGAAAGGAACAAGAAAGAAGAGGATAGCTTTCTCTGCCCGCTGCGCCCGTTCGGGATCGAACCCAGATGACTTCCTTGGAAGGATGCTCACGTAGCCACGTCGCCCACGAGCTTTACTTGCCTATAATTGCAGAACAAATTTTGCTGAACCAGTAAGCAGAGCTAAAGTGCAACTTCTTTTATCCATCCAAGAAGTTAAATCCTCTCATCCATCAAAGGATCCAAATCAGTTCTTGCAGTCTGGAACCAGAGAAGTATTTTGCTTTTAGCCAAAGAAACAACCAAGGAGAATCAAAGATTGAGCAAAGCTTGAAGAAATTGGAGCTGTGGAGTGAAGATCCGGAGGCCTAAGTTAGTAGATCTCGATGGACCAAGTCATCCAAGACTATTTCTTGATGAGGAAGCTTCAAGATTGGTGAATAGCTCCTCGCAAGGATCAAGAGGATGAATCACTCTTCCAAAGGATCAAGGGATGGACGAAGCTTTGATCAAAGCTAAGTATTTTCCAGTTTTTGCTTGGCCTTAATGCTTGATTTATTTTGTTTTCATTATTCTACACTTAATCTTAAATGCACATTGAAATAGCCAAGATTTCAATTGATTAAGTCTAGATTAGAATAATGAATTAATCCATTTCTCATTCCAAGCATTAGTTTGCATTAAGGAAAGACTTGATTTCAGAAAGATCCTTGTGCATCAAAGAATGTATTTTGGTAGTTTAAATACATATTTCCTTTCCATTGAGTAAGTTTTCTATTGCACCTCAAGGGTATTTTTATATCATAGTGCATTAGGACAAAGGAAAGGATATACATGCATCAGGATTGCATGATATACATTCTTAGTACAAGAAAAAATCGTGCATCAAGCTCATGCATGATTGTTGTATTATTTTTTAAGCATGCAAAGAACATGCATGCATACGCATGTGAACATATGCTTTTGTATGTAGATACATGCATTTGCATGGAAGAATGGAATGCTATTTGCAAGTAGATATGAGAATGTACTCTCTTAGTATTTAGCTTACTTTATAAAGCTCGCAGTTTGACATTAGGGAAGACCAAGGACTAGTTAGTTGCAAAGACATACTAGTTCTAGTTTGCAACTCAAGTAATTAGTCAATTTCTTCCCAGTCGATACTCCGCTATCAAAGACAAATACTTAATGATAATTAAGTATGATAGATGTCTTTCTAGGTATAAGTAAGCACTATGAGAAAGTTAAGTATTCTTGATGACCAAGAAAACTTAATTACTTGCAAAGCTTTTGCAATATATGATGAATCTAAGTCCTAAATGTACTTAGGGAGCCATGAAGATAAGCTTATAATGATTTCTCTAAATATAAGTGATATTTAGAAGTCATGCGGATAAGCTTTAGTTGATTAGTTACGAAAGTTATGTAACTTCTCAAACATCCCAAGATTGGATGATAACTTTAGCTATGTTTCCAAGTTCCTTGAGTACTCTTCTATTTAGAAGATTCCGAAAGTTTTATGAAGTTTCTTTGTGGTTTCAAGATTTGTATCTCATGATGAAACCCTGGTAAGTAACTTTTTGGAATTGAGATATGAAATAGTCAAGCCTTCTATTTCATGTAAGATCATTCTCCTACCATGTTCAAGATGAATTTATTTTTGGGAAGGTAGACGTTCCAAGTAGAGGATCTTAGTTGATTCATGAACTCTTCCCAAAATACACATAAATTCATATTATATGATAGGTCCAAGGAATGATGAAGGCAAAACCTCTTTAGGATATAAATGTTTTGCCAAGATATAAAGGTACCAAGCTTTTCTAAATTTTCATTTGATTTCATCCCAAGGGGTGATGGAAATCAAAGGTTAAACCTCAACATCAATTGATCCTTGACGTCAATAAAAGGATGTTAGGTTCTATAATTGCATCTCTAGTAAATGATGCAACTAGCTAAGCAATCTTTAGGAAATAATATAAGTTCCTAAAGACTTGAAGCAAGTGTGAACTTTCATTTAGGAATAGAAAGTTCCAAGAAATGGATTTTCAATCCATGAACTTCTCCTAAACAAGTTATAAAGTTCAAAGTTGTGTTCACAGTAACATTACTATTGGATCAATCATCAATAGATGCTTGGACTTTAAACATAATTTTGATTGGTGAAATATGTTTAAAGGACTCTAGTAACATCTGAAAATTGACCAATAAAAATGAGTTTTGTATCAAACTCAAGAATAGAAGTCGATATCACATAAATGAAAGTTCAACTTAAACTTTCATAGTGGCATGGGAAACCATATCCAAAAGGTGATATTTAGTCTCTAGTTTGATACTCAGGAAATGAATACAATTGAATCAGTAAATTTTTTGGATATTATTTGAAAGAATTTCTTTCAAATGTTCTTTTAATATTGCAAAAGATTCCAAGATAGAATCATTTGCTCAATATATGTGATTCCTTAGAAGGAACCTCAAGTCTTTGAAGAATGACATTCTTTCAAGTATTGAGAATGAAATTCTTCATACTCTTTAGTCTGTAAGTAGTTCCTTAGCAATTACCAAACCATCAGTATTGGTTAATTAAGTCCAAATAGTGATATAACCCAAAGGTATATCAAAGATTCTTAGCTTTGGAATCTGAGAGGCATAAGTGTATGCTTGGACTTAAGTTGAGGGAAAGATCTCTAAAATCCTGCAGGTAAGCAAAGAAGCTTAAGATAGTTTTAAGAGATCTTAAAAGATAAAGACTAATTCTTTATTTTTGTCGCAAGTATCAACCAGACTTGATCAATCTTGGCCATGATTGTCCAAGTAATATGTGATTGGAACTACCCTGTAGATTGCCCAAGTATTGGCAATAAAAATTTTCTTTAGGAAGTATTCACTCAAGTTCCATTTATCGAATGGAAAATTGTGAAAAAGTAAGCTGTTCTAAGTCTGAACAGAGTGAAAGAATTCCACGTATGTAGTCTGCAACCGTGAAGACGGTACTTAAGTCTGTGGAAGGTAAAACATAAGTGTTTGCCTATCCTTAAAAGGATTTTGGTACAAATCCAGAAAGCATGAGCGGATGCTTAAGACTTAAGCAGTAAAGAGATTCCTAAATAAAGCCCCGGCCGGGATAGGTACCTAAAAGCACCAGTAAAGAAAGGAATCTAAAGACAAGAAGTCAAAAGCTCTTGTCGCTACAAAATTGGTCAAGGGTAAACCAATTGAACTTGAATTCGAGAAAATTCAAGAACTTGGAATTCTGATTGATATTCTATCAAAGAGGTTTTCAAGTTTCCAAGGCAAAGCACATGATTCTGAGGTGATCATGCGAAGGAATCAAAACCTAGGAAAATCTAGTTAGAGGTAATGCCTGAAACTTCCAATTCTTGTAAAAGAATTGAAGAAATAAGGTACTCTATCAAGAGATGTTTAGACTTTAGGATAAGAATCACCCACACATTAATATGAATATAAAATAGGGTGGTATGGGACACCAGATTTTATACTCAGATTGATGTAGGAAAGATGGAATGGGACATCGGACCGTGGGATGATAATTATCTTTTAGTCCTAGTTTGGATTTTGAAGTTAGGTTTCATCCTCAAGGGAATTAAGACTTCAAGGAAAAGTTTAATTCGTAAAGGATGAAAGTAGTATCTTACGATACTTCAAGGTAACTTCAAGATTAAGGAAACTGAAGATATGAAGTAAGTAACTTTCAAGATCTTCATAGAACACTTCAAGTTTAAGTGTTATTGATCAGAAATATTTGATAAATTTGTGAAAGAAGTTGGACTTTGATTTTGAGTTGATCTTTTCAACTAAAGATTAAATTGACTAAGTCAAGCATCAAGTTCCTAGCGTAACTTGATAAAATTCACTCTTTTAGACTCAAAGAAATGCACAAGAATTGCATTCACGGAGTCAAAAAGATTGAATGTGACCTGAACTTAGTCTCAAGTGAAGCATTATTTGAATACAAAACTCATCAGCGTAACCTCAGTGGGTCGTCACCCTGATGTTGGTTACCACACTAGTATCTTGTGGTTGGATGATGTTTTTTATTTGCTTTGAATCTTTTTGAGAATCCAGCTTATTTCTCTTAAAGATAAAGACAATGCTTCAATATCTTGTTGAAATAGATCTTTGAAAAGTTGAAGTCTTGAGTCATCTAGTCTTTGACTCATAACAAATTTATGTTTGAATTGGTTGTACAGAGTCTTAATTATTTTTTTTCCGCTTTCTAAATCTTTTGAAATTGACTCAGATATAGTATCTGATTCCTTTTGCAAAAGACCAGGGTTAGTCGGTTAGAATAAAATAACTAACTTGAACATCCTAGATAGATGTTATGTACAAGAACCTTTTCAATCTTCAAAAGATGATAAGTCTCAGTGGACTTATTCATTTGATTTTGCTTCAAGTTATAGCATAAATGATTTCCTGGAGTCCAGTATACTCTAGAATAGGGAAGTTAGGAATTTCTCATCAGATTGACAATTCCCAAGAACTTTCAGTTAAAAGTCTTTGAGAAAAGTGTCCTAAGTTGGACAATTTTCATTTTGAATTTGAATTGGTGAAGTTAGTATGGTTGATTCCACCGAAATGGTAAACTTTCTCTTACAGTTTACATAGGATTTTTTCAACTCATAAGGACAAAGTAGTCCTTTAGTCGAGTGAAAAAATCAAGTAACTGTTAGATCAAAGTAAACCATTGTATAAACATCTATAATTAGATGTATGGGACAATCAAACTTCAAGTTCTCCAAAACAAATTCAAGTGAATCAAGAGTTCTCAAAGTCTTGCGAGGGATAAGAATCCCACCTTCATTACTAAACCCATGCACCAGTTATGCCTAAAAATGGACTAGTAATTTGAATCCACCTAGTTCACATGTTTGTGCCTAGATCGCACATCCAGAAACTGTGAATTAGCCAGGGATGTCATTAGATCCACCCTCATTATTCTTCACTGGTTTGTACTTTGTCCCGTTCATCAAAGTACAAAACCAGATAGTGTTTTGAATCATTTGAGCAAGGATGCCACCACAGAGATGAGACATGTTCTTCCAGTTCTAGAACATGACCATGTTCTTCCAGTTTTAGAACATGAGGCTCCGGGGTTGCCTACAGTTATATATATAGCTTTATTTTCGAGGACGAAAATCTTTCCCAAGGGGGGAAGAATGTAATAAAGTAAGTCTATGATCTAGGGATCCGATGGCTTCAGACAGATCTGAAATCGGATACCGTTTGGTCACTCATCTGTAGGACCAAAGATCTCAAGAGTAGACTCAAGCATAAGTCATGTGCTCTCAATTCAAGTAATCCACTTAGCCTAGTGGTGAAGTCTCATGGTTGTGAAGGAAGAGGTCTTGGGTTCAACTCCCATGGGGAGCATGGGAAGAGGGTTTTGCCCAAAGAGCTCTAGAGCCTTCTAACTCAAGTTAACGTGAGTTAACTTGAGTCCAGTGGACTTAACTCAAGAGGTGAGTACAACAACCACTAGTGGACTCTAGTGGAAGGTACTAAAGTAGTGGTCGAGATCACTCCAGCCACTAATAGACTCTAGTGGTGGATATGAAAGGAGTGGAGGAGATTGCACATGCACTTGTGGACTCTAGTTACATTTGTGGTCCTCATTAGTTCAAGCAGCTATATATACAGGCATAAGGTTGGGAGGAGAGTCATCTCTCAAGCATGTGGTGGTCGTAATCCTTGTTCTCTTGCAGCATGCAATTGTACACAAGAAATAGAAGAGGGGCCATGCACTTTGGTGTAGCTCAAGCGTAAACACCACCTCCTTTACTTGTCAATCCACGGAAACGTGAGGACCGGTATGAAGACCATGAGCAAGTGAAGGCACAAGTGCGTGAATGAAAGCACACAAGCATGCACACACATACACACACATGCGCACAAGGTAAGATCAAAGAGAGGAACAATGGAAAGCTTCTAATTGCACAAGAAATCTGTTACAAAATCTCTATTCTCTAACAAGCTAACCTCAAAAATGAGCTCTCTAGCTCTTTTTATAGTTTTTTGACTAGTTTTGGCCCTGTCCAGACCTAGTGTCTAGCCTAGTTAAAAATTGGGTTCTAGGGCTTATTTGAGGGCTCAAACGGAGTCTAAAACTTATGAAATTTGGTGGGATGATACTTATAATACTCCTCAAGCTTGAGGACTCCTCAGCTTGAACAAAATAGAGTTATAAAAATATAAAATGGTATTTACAATGGCTTTTAGTGATGAAAATCACTATTTTTATAGGGATTTATTCTAAAAATTTGACATACACTTCTTGGATCTCCCTACTTGCTCCTTCTTCTTGTGTGTCCCCCTCTTTGATGTGCCCCTGTGCTTTGTCCTTGACCTTCAGCTTCAACACTCCCCCCCTCTCGAGTCTTTCATCCCTGACAGACCCTTGTTGTAATGGTTGTTCCCTGTAGTGCTTTGAGCGGTAGTGTCCATCCTAAGAGACATGTTGTCTGGTTCCTCATTTGTCATTGTGACCTTGTGCAAGTTGTAGTCCCTTGGTATGTTCTTCTTCCTTTGATTCCTGCATGAATGTGTCATTGTGGGCCTCCATCGATGTCCTCCAGATCTTCCAAAGATGATGTTCATATGTAGCTCATGCCAAGTTACGAGTAACCCATAATGAGTGATGGGTAAGTGTGTTAGTGCATGGGTTGAAGAAAGTATGTGCCTTGTGCACGGCCTTGTAAGGTGGCCCTATGCATGCATACTTGGACTACCAATTTTTGTGATAGTTTGAATCTCATCAACTCTTGGTTGGGCATCAATGATAGTACCACAAATGAGTCAGAAAGGTCTATATCATCCCGAGGTTGAAGAGTCTTAATCAAATAATAAAACCTCAAGAAATCTAGCTTTGGAAAGGGAGCGCTGAAGTAATCCAACAACCTTGCTCTTTACCAAATGTTTTGTAGCTCTTTCGAGTTTTGTAAATCTTCAAACTCTTTAGAAAAAAAATTGAAATCAATCCCATGTGTTGTTGAATTCGCGTTTTGATTCCCATATGTAAAGTGCATCCCCCAAAGTTCCAACCAACTCATTGAACCAGTGAGAGTGTGCGACACCCTCTTTGTGCATCCTGATGGTGGGTCCTAGATAGGAATGGCACCCCTATAATTACAAAACATGGGAGGCCTTTCCGAAGGGTGTTCCTTGATGTTCATAGAATTGATGTTTGTTGGTTGGGAGCTCATTCTTGCTTCCACCATTGCTTCCTATAAGTGCATGCGCTCTTTTTGTATCTGCTATAACAAGAAAAACACATTAGTAGTGTCAAAGAAACACAACAAGACCTTGTTCCCTTTACAATACTGACATGTTTCCCTTGCATACCTATGTAGTGTGAGAGTGGATGTCGAATGTCTCTAATGTGATATTGTGAGTTGTCATGATAACTATATGCATACTTGGGAATGTGCATGAGCTCGACATGATTCTATTAATGTACATGTATGTCACAATGTTTGCTTGGAGGGTTTGTGACAAGGTTTGCTGACTCTCCATGGTTCTCTTAAAGGATTGCAAGCACTAGTTATGACTTTATACATGTTATTCTGAGATGATGATTCAATTTGATCATGGAACTATTTAAGTACCCATTTCCAAGTTTCTCTAGGAATAGAATTACATGATGATTTAGCTACAACATCTTTTCATCTAGGTGTCTTAGGGGCTGTGATGGACTACGACTGCCTAGAAAACTGAGAGCTTCTAGGAGGAGATTTGAATTCTCAAGTAGGTCTTAGGCATCTAAAGTTTCTATTTATGTGGTTCTACCTTCATTGAACATTTTGGTATCCAAATTTGGAGTGCTCTCAATGATTGGTCTCTCCTTTGCTTTGTTGATCATGTCCTCAGCTTCTCCTTCTACTTCTTGTGTGCTGGCTTACATGGCCTTGTCGATCTTCTTGGTTCATGATTCTGTTGCTTTTGATTTGCACACCTCCTTGGTTGAGTTTTTGATATGACACTCATCTTTGAAAAAGAAGGGAGTTCCATATGTTGCAGAATTTGTTTGTCAAAGTGTGAAATCTTCTGCACAACAGATATGGGGGTACATGCAACATCTTTTTCTTCAAGGTTAGAGTTAGAAGAACTAAGAGCATGTGTGGAATCATGATCATTGGTTGTACTACTTTCTAGTTCTATCATAAGGTGTTGCTCTTTTACCCAAACCTGAAAAAGTCTACTCCTAAGGTTTAGATTGATTGCATGATCATAGATCCAGTCTTGGCCTAGGACTAAAGATGTAGTGAGATCTAAAACAAGCACAACACTTTGGCCAAATACCATCTAAAAGGGAGTGGCATTGAGAACCATTTTATAGGCCACTCAATATGTCCAACAACATGAAGTAACTATTTGTCCCAATCTGAATGTTTATTTTTTACGAGCTTAGTCAATGTGTTGCATAGAATCTTCTTTGTGCTCTCCACTTGTCCACTCGCTTGTGGATGATATGGTGTTGACTTCTTGTGAATCACTATGGAACCTTGTAAGAGATATTCAATTACTTCATGCAAGAAATGCATTCCTCGATCACTCACCAACTCTGTTGGCAATCTGTACCTAGTAAATACATTTTCAAATAAGAATTTCATTATCATTTGTGCATCATTCTTCTTGGTGGCTTTCACTTCTACCCATTTGGTAAAATAATTTGTGGCTACAATTGTGTATTCAAACTAGAAGCTTTTAGCTATCGGTTTAATAGGACCTACAAAGTCTATTCCCCACTTGGAGATGCACGTCGTCCCATCATGGGCTTTAGTGGCTGAATCTCTATGGCTACATATCTGGAGAAAAGATGATGCCAATCCTCATAAACAAGGGCCAACCAACACAAGAGGAACAAAAAAGGTTGAATGCATAGTGCTCAAAGGATGCCTTAGCAAGGTCATACATTCTTAACTCTATCTCTGATTTTCTACTTCCACACATTAGGAATTTCAAAACTTTAGAAGAAACATGGAATGTTCTTGAAGAATTCTTCTCATCAAGCAGGCTAGGAAGAATCAGTTATGGATGGAGTTCACAACACTTAAAAAGATGCACAAGCAAAGTGTGATTGATTTTGTCACCAATATGAAGGACCTTATAGACCAACTTGGAAGCATTGGAGAACTCATTGATGAAGAACAAATAGTACGGCAAGTAATCAATGGTATCAAGGCCGATGACAAATGGGAAGCCTTCACCACAACTATGGACCTCTACATGGAAATGCAAGTTCCTGATTTCAACACACTCATGGGACAATTGTTCACACATGAGGCAAAGCTTATGAAGAATGGAGACAACTCAAAAGGGAATAAATCCTCTACTCTCTATATAGATAAGAATAAAAGCAAGGATAACAAAGGCAATGGCAAGAAGTTTGATGATGAAGGCAGTACCTCTATAAGCAAACTTTGTAGGTAGAGGTAGAGGCTCAAGAGGAAGAGGTAGAGGCTCAAGAGGAAGAGATAGAGAAGGTAGAGAAGGAAACGGGAGAGCCCAAGACTCATTGTAATGTGCCATATGTGGTCTAACCAATCACATTATTGAGAGTGGTTTTAGGAATTTTAGGAACCAAAGAGGAAGAGGATACAACAAAGGAGGCTATGGAAACTCAAGAGGAAGATTCAACAACTCTTATGGATACAATAACAACTCATACAACATCAACAACAACTATCAAGGTGGATACAAAGAAAGGAGATACTACAATAACTATGCAGATGATCAAGCTCGAGAAGACACACTTATTCTCATGAACATGACTATCAAGGAAGGTAAAATAGATGAACATGTATTTTACATAGACTCAAGATTCTCAAATCATGAGGCAGGCAATGTATCTCTACTCTTAGATTTGGAGGATCCAAGGAATAGGCATGAATTCCAAACAGTATATGACACAAGGCATCTAGTTGAGAAGATAAGAAATGTGAATACTTCACATGGTAATATGAATGTACCAAGCATAGTATTGTCTGTGCAAACTATTACCAAGAACCTGATAAGTGTAGGTCAAATTGTTGAGAAGGGATTGCAGGTTAGATTCACTAAGCATGGAGCATTCGTTGAAGACTCACATCAGAAATTCAAAAAGATAGCAAGAGGAGAGATCAGGTAGATTGTTCACCTTTGAACTCCAAGACACCTAGAACATTGTATTGTTCAATTATGGCACTCAAACTCTATCAGAGTTGGAGATTTTGGTACAAGGGATTAGCTCACATAGGTGAAAGAGCTCTCAAACAAATCAATAGGGATTAGAGTGTACTTGGTCTACTAACTATATCCAAACAACATATGATTTATAAATGTAGTGCTTTGTAAATTTGGTAGGTCACACAGGGAACCCTTCACCAAGAAAGATTATGTACGTGGAGACCTATTAAAGTTGGTCCACACAGATGTATGGGGACCAAGCAAGGGACCTTCAATTTGTGGATCCATGTATTATGTGTCATTCATTGATTATTGTTGTAGATGGACCATCTTGTACTTCATGAAGCATAAAGATGAAGTGTTTTCATGTTTCAAAAATTATTTAGCTCTTGTGGAGATTCAAACATGTAAAACCCTAAAGAGAATAGGTCTAGATGGAGGGGGATAATATTTCTCCCATGACTTTGATTTTTATCGGCAAGAGAGAAGGATCAAAAGAGAAATTACTACTAGATATACTCCTGAGCAAAATGGAATGGTAGAGAGAAGGAATAGAACAATTGTGCAGGCTATAAGATCAATATTAAATTAAAACAAACTCCCCAACTACTTGTGGGTAGAGGCAATATCAATAGCTACATACTGAATCAATAGGCTTCCATCAAAGGCTTTGCATGGCATGAAACCATATGAGGCAATGAATGGAAGGAGACCTAGTCTTGATCATTGCGAAACCTTTGGGTGCATAGCATTTGCACACATACCTTCACAAATTAGAGGCAAGGTGGATCTAAAGGCAAAGAAATGAATCTTCATTGGCTATGACCTTAATCAGAAAAGTTATAGGTTATAGAATCCAAGCAAAAAAGGCTTCATTGTTAGTAAAGATGTTGTGTTTGATGAAAACAAGTCATGGTTTGATATGATTGCAGGAAGATCAAATTACCTTATGAACTAGATCAGGACTTCCCAAAGATGAGGACATCCCACCCTTGCCAAAGAGAAATGAGCACAAAATTGAATAATGAAGTGATTTTGATGATGATGAGAAGACTCCAAGAAGAGAAATCAGCTCTTGGAACTTTAAAGGCAAAGCCAAAGTGTAGGAATTGAGAGATGTGGTAGTATCCTCTCAACAAACCATTAGAAGGTCAACTAGAGAAAAATGAAGCCAAAAGGATGGATATGGTACTTCATTAGTTAGTAAACATTCAATATATCTAGCATAGGACTCAAATTTTGAAGAACCTCATCATATGAAGAAGCAAAGGAGAATCATAAATGGATGAGTTCTATGGAAGAAGAGATAGATGCTTTACAAGAAAATCAAACTTGGGAATTGTTACTCAAGATTCCATCTATGAAAGTCATAGGTTAAAGATGGATATATAAGGTAAAGCAAAATTCTGATGGATCTATCAACATGTACAAAGCAAGGCTAGTAGCCAAAGGATATGCACAAACACAAGGTATTGACTATGAAGAAACATTTTCACCTATTGCAAAGATGCCTACCATTAGAGTACTTATGAGTGTTGCATCTTCCAAGAATTAGAAGATTTATCAAATGAATGCAAAAATTACTTTTTTGAATGGATGGATATCTGAGCAGGTATACATTGTTCAACCTCCTGGTTTTGAAGATTCATCATGTCCAAATAATGAATGCAAGTGAATAAAATCTTTGTATGGTTTGAAGCAAGCCTCTAGGGCTTGGAATAATTGGCTTGTTACCTACTTGTAGGATAAAGGATTCAATGTGAAGAAAGCATATCCTTTCCTCTTCAAGCGAAACCAATCAGCAGTTATATATATATATATATATATATATATATATATATATATATATATATATATATATATATATATATATATATATATATATATATATATATATATATATATATATATATATATATATATATATATATATATATATATATATATATATATATATGTGTGTGTGTGTGTGTGTGTGTGTGTGTGTATGTATGTATGTATGTATGTGTGTGTGTGCGTGTATGTGTGTGTGTGCGCGCATGTTGATGGCATTATAATTATAGGTAATGATGGTGAAGGAATTAGGAAGATCAAGCTTCAGATAAAAGAGGAGTTCAAGTTTAGTGATCTTGGTCTACTCACATACTTTCTAGGATTGGAACTAGTATATACAAGAAGAGGTGTGTACCTTACTCAGAGAAAGTACATCAAAGACATGCTTGGAGAATTCAAAGGTTGTAGGTACTCTTATGGAGATGAACTTGAAATCAAGTGCTAATGAAGGTGAGTAAATTGAGGATGTAACTAGCTATCAAATTTTGGGTGGAAGTTTGAATATCATATGGAAGCAGACAAGAGAATCCTCAAATATTTGAAGGGTACAATCAATGAAGATTTATACTACCCTTACACCTCTCATATAGACATCATACTCCTCTTTGATGCTGATTGTGCAGGCTCTAAAAATGATTGGAGAAGAACTTTTGGATACTTCACCTTTGCAGGTATAAAGTTGATCTCATGGTCCTCAAAGAAGAAACCCATAGTTGCACTCTTTTTGTTGGTTTATCTTCCATAGAAAAAGAGGATCCGGGGAATGGGGTTTACCAAAATAAATCTAGTGTGTTTCTATTCCCTAAGTACATAGATTCCATAGACACTAGTGGAAAGAAAGGTTCAAAGTGCATAGAACTCATAAATCAAGCACACAGAGTATAGGGTAGTAAAGCAATTTTTTTATTACAGAACAAATTACAACTAGATTATAGAGATTGGGTTGTGTCTCGACATTCTTTCCCCTAAGATTGTTTTGTAGCTTCTGAACTGCTCTCCTTAACTTCCTCAAGCCGTTACAACTAAATGTGCTACCTGGCAGTTGATATTCCTGAGAAATTATAAGGATATTATATTACAAAATTATTGTATCTAGATAATTACAAAATTGGGTGGACTACTAGCAGCAACCTAACATTGGCATGCATGATGGACTTGATTGAACACATTGAGTTACATGTCATCCATATATGAAGGAAAATTATGGATTCTACCTAAATCATACAGAAACTCATAAAAAACTCACGGAGTTTAACTACTTTGGACACATTTATTTCCCAAAATTGATCTTCATTTGGAATATCAGTGAGTTTTGCTTTCCAAGCTGTTGCTTCTGTCTTTGCCTCCAAAAATTTTGTTGATATATTTTCCAAGGTTTCTTGAGTTGCAGCATTTATTTCTTCAGTCTTAGTCCATAAAGCTTGAATTTAAGCATCTTTTTGCATTATTTTAATATCCCTATTATAGAGATTCTTCTCCAAATCTATCTAAATTCACTTAAGTCGTGTAATTTTCTCTTCTTTTACTACTAATATTTTTGTTTGTTCTACAATCAAATGTTTGGCATCTTGTAACTATAATTCTAAATCTTTTATTCCATTCAACTTTGCAAATGCGACTTGCAAATTCTCTATCAATGATACTAGCTGATCCGAAGGTGTATCCTTTTTAGTCATTAATGTGGTAGCTTGATTCTATAGATCATCTTTATTGACCCAAACTTTCCTTAACTCATCATGTACTGCCTAAAGCTGCTCTATTGTTTCTTGTTGATCCTCCATAATTTCCTAAATATGAATTTCCAAATTATTGATTTTTTGCTTGTAGTGTTTGAACCTATTCGTCCAAAGTATTATCTCTAACAACTAGCAAATCTTGCATTTTTTTCATTTGGATCCTTCAATAGAAGCAACTCTTCATGCATTTTCTTTATTGAAATAGCTTTGACTTGCCTACTCTATTCATCCATTTCCATTTGTAGCAAACATAATGTTAGTAGTCTAGCTGCATCTGCCAGAGTAGTCGATCAAATTTGATAATCCTTCATGAACCATGGGTAAATAACACATGAGCATCCGATCATTGCCAGTTGGATTCTACCTAGTTGAGTTCTCCAAGGGTCTGGGCAGCATCAATTAAATGTGGGAAAATTAATACTCCTAGAAGATTTTCTTGTCTGTGAAAATTGATTTGTCTCCATTCTGTGGGAAGTTGAAGGTTGTGGGTTTGAATCCCATCGTGGTCACCAAATGTTTGCTAGTTTTATCTTCTATAAAAAAAGATGGTTTGGGGAATGGGTTTAACAGAATAAATTCAGTGTGTTTCTATTCCCTAAGTACATAGATCACACAGAAACTACTAGAAAGAAAGGTTTAGAGTGCATAGAACTCGTAAATCAAGTACACAAAGTATATAACAGTAAATCAATTTTTTCATTACACAAAAGATTACAACTAGATTACAGAGATTGGGTTTTGTCTCTCTCTCCCTTGAGATTGTTCTACAGCTTTCGAACTTCTCTCCTTGACTTCTTGAAGCCATTACAACTAAACATGGTGCCTCACAGTTGATATTCTTGGGAAATTCTAAGGATACTATATTACAAAGTTATAGTATTCGGATAATTATAGAATTGGGTGTACTATCAGCAGTAGCCTAACAACTCTCATTAACCGATGTTGAATATAGAGGACTTGAAAATGTTACACAAGAAGCAATGTGGATTAAGACTTTATATTCAAAATTAGGGATGTAACCACATACAAAAGCATCATAGGATCATTAATCTATGCAAACATTACAAGACAATTTGTCTTACGTTGTTGGTGTACTTTCTTAGCTTCATGGTTTGTTTTACAAATTTGGTGAAGAATTGTATGTCAAAGGCTTTAGTGATGCTAATTGGGCAGGTTCAAAGGAAGATAGGAGATCAACCTTAGGTTATGTGTTCATGATAGGAAGAAAATCTATCACATGGAGCTCAAAGAAACAGCCTACTATTGCACTTTCATCCATGGAGGCTGAATATAGAGGATTATCATTTGCCACATGTGAAGCAATGTGGATTTAAAAAATTTGGTTGATCTTGAAGCGCAAGTTGGAACCATTCCTATACATGATGATAGCATGTTAAGTATTTACTTGGTAATCAATCTCATGCTTCATGTGAGGAGTAAGCACATAGAGGTCCACTACCATTATGTAAGGGATAAGGCCTTGAGCAAATATGTGGAGATAAAGTTCATTAGAACCAATGCTTACAAAGTTCTTGGATGCTTCTGAACTCAAAGGTTTCAAGGATGTGATAAATTTATGGGACATGGCTAAGCATAACTCACAAATGAGCTTGAGGGGGAGTGTTGAAAATAAATGTGAAAGCTCGTTGTCACATAAGCTTTGCTTCGATAAATTTACCAAATGTAAAGGTAAAGGTGAATATAATTCTAAGGATTAAAAAAAAAGCCTATTCAAAGTTCATGTAGTGAGTGGCATGTAGTGAGCAAACAAATGAAACCTAATTTTATCAAATGGTTAATATCGGATTTTACTTGCTTAGCATCATGTGGATTCATGTGGTAACTAGCTTTCTTGTTCAGATAAATATCTAGTTTTAGAATTACATTATGTTAATAAATCCTTGGATCAAGACCCTTCATGTCCTAGTAATTCTAGGAAAAAACATCAATGAATTGTTTGTAGAGGTGGATCAATTTTTTATGAAAATCTTCACTTAATTTTACACATATTTTAATAGGTTGTGGGCCATCCTATTGTCTTGAGTCATAAGCAATAGTCTAATCCTTGGGAACATGTGTCCGGCACTCTTTTACGAGACTAGAATACAATATGTTCCCAAAATATGTTATGGTTCCTTTGTACTCATGGTAATCATGCAATTACTCGGTGCCCTATGATAAAAAATATTTTGAAAGTCAATTGTCCCTAATGATAGAATATCTTTGTTGGCATCTAAGAAAGTCATTTCCTCATCCTCCATCAATCCTTCCAACATGTTTACAAGTTCTACAACCTATGGAAGGTGATGGAAATCATAGGGTGCTAGGTCATTTAAAGGTACCATATATTTAAGGTTATTGTATTCAAAGATGAGTTAGTGTGAGGACCAACCCTTCATTACTTTGGCTTGTCGAGGCCATGGTCTACCAAACAACAAATTATGATCTAGACTTGAGTAGGGTAAATTCAATACAATGGTCATGGGGAATGTTGCACCCTATGGAAATTTCTATGTTATGGATTAACCAACAAGGTGGACTCACAATTGGTTCTCCATTCGAACAAAAAAAAATTGACAAGCTTAATCTAGTTCTAGCTCATCTACTTGCATAGGAAAGAAGTAGCAATATTGACTCTTGAGCTTCCATCTATCAACTCTTTCGGTATGCATTTGTTTTTATACCACATTGTGATCAACAGTACAACATGGTCACCAGTCATGTCTGATTCCAGTTGAATGGTTGCAATAGTGGCTTCCGAGGGTGAACCCGGGTGAACATGATGTGTTGATTATTGATGAAAACCTAGAATCAGTGTAAGAAAGTGTCCTAATGCCATAGTGATTAGAGCTTGTGACAAAGGATCCCAAGCTCTAAATTTGGTTGGTTATACTACATCCACACTGTCATCTATTTTGTGCTATGATGCCAAAATGGGTGGATTAGTGCTAATGGAACCTTGCTTAGTGATTGATATTGGTGATGCAAATATAGGATGTTCTTCTTGTGCCCATTTGATTGGCTTGGGCCTATACATTGCTATGCTTTGATCCTAGGTTTGAAAACAGTTGCAAAAGGCTTAAGTAGCTTCCTCAATCAATTTTGTATTGCAACCATCTACACGTCTGCTCAAGTGATGATCACCATGTTGGCCATCGGACCTTTACATTATTTATTCCTTTTATCATACTCTTGATCTTCAAATGATGATCACCATGTTGGCCATCGGACCTTTACATTATTTATTCCTTTGTATATGTCCCATTTCTCCATAGAAATGACAATGCACGGGCATTCCTCACACAATTAGATTGTTTACCATGGGTGACCATCAATTATTGTCAAAAATTTATTATAAGATCAATAGTAGGAATAATTTTGATACTGAGGGGTTCTTTGATGCAGGAGAATGTAACTATAGATAGTTCAACAAGATCTATATGACAACATTCAGTGTAGGTCTATTGTGTGTCTTTGCATTGTAAGGGCAACTCTCTGTAGTATAGTTGACACATTGGCTCATCGCACAATATAACTAATTCAATGCACAATTGGTTGTTGTGTGGCTTGTATTTTTCCACTTTTTGTTACACTTATGTGTTCCTCGAGTATCTTTGATGTGAACCTTCCCTATACATAGGCACTTTTTACTCTATTGTTGGCTAGAGATTTTTTCCCCATGTTACCACATACATGATCCACTCATATGTGGTGGTACTTTGTACTTAAGGATATTATTAAGCTCCTACTTCAGTTCTGATCATGGTCAATAGAGAGATTTATTGGATCCATCCATCTTCTTTGTGTGTCTTGTTGCATTTGTGCTCCTTGTGTGTGCTTATTGTGTGTCTCTCGCACTTCTACACACATCCAATGGTGGTATCAGATCAGGTTCACCTCCTTCTCAAGTTTTGGTTTTTTGCATCGTAGTGTGCACACACTTTTAACAGGGAAAATCAACTTTGGAGCATAGACTAATGATTTTTAGCAGCCAAGAAGCATCTCCATTTGTTGAACTATGTTTTACCCCCATTTTGAAGCCATTCATGCAGTCAAAATCACCGTTAGAGTGACAGACTTTGAGCTAAAATTTCAGCACTCATTTTAGCTTTTGTTGAAGTAACGATCTTGTCACATTCTTGTTCTTTAGTGAAATGGCGAGCAACAATGAATTATTTGGCATGCTTCAAACTGAAGATAAGCCTGATGGACCAACTATCCAATGTTTTCTTACATGATGAAACATGTTCTTGTTGCAAAACAATTATGGAACATAGTGGCAGATGTAGATCAAAGACTTACAAGTTCTTTTATTTCACAGTCTACTATCACAAATGGAGCTTCTTCCTCAAGTAATCCTTCTCCACCTACACAAGAGCAACTTATATGGGATGGAAAAAATGTTCAAGCTCATGCATTTATTGTGCTTTCTGTGAAGCATCATATAGTTCCACACATTCGGTTATGTTCTACATCAAGACAAGCATGGGACACTCTTGCTTCTTTGTATGACGTGCATGATGAAGCACATGTTGCATACTTCAGGAAGCAACTTGAGGGTGTATGTATGGCTAAAACTCAGTTTGTGGATTTGTATGTGACATGCATCAAGGACTTGAAAGAAGAGTTGGCAAACATAGACGAGATTATTCTGGATGCAGCACTCATCTCTACATTGTTGAAAGGATTGTAGAATCTTTTCAAAGCTTTGCCACTACATTCTGTTTGGTTGCAGAAGGGTATCCCAATATATATGCATTTGATGTGGTTGTGTCTCTTCTTTTGCAAGAAGAACAATTTAGATCGAATAGGAGTGTTTTGATTGACGGAATGCAAGCACTTGCTATCTCACAAAAAGGGAAAAGCACATATGGTTCAGCTTTTGGTTCATAAAAACCAAATCATCAACCTTCCTCTTCCACTTATTCCTCTAATGATGTTGATTTGCAAAAGAAGAAGAGATGCAAATATTGTTGAAAGGCTGGTCATACTATTGATGATTGTAGAAAGATGTTGGAGTTCGAGGTCTATGGAAGCACACAAACAACACAAGGAAGAAGAAGAATCTTGGAGCACAACACACAATAATGAATGTAATACCACTAGAATGTACAAAGATAAGTAACCCGTTAGGGTAGTAGGCATATATACAATCCAAGGGAAAAAACCTCCTAAAGAGGGAAAAAAGTACCACGGTAGTCCTAGAGTGTTCACACATATCACTACCTAAATATATCAACAAATCCCCCCTGGGAGTGACACAGTGAACAAGGAGCTAGCACTCATGTATAAGGATTGCCAAGCTATGTTGAATCAACCAAAATGCATTCAGTATGCAGATGATACAGACGATAGCCTTTGCTTTTAGAATTGTACCCAACAAAAATACATTTTATTGCTTTATCACCCAATTTCGTGCGATGTATATGCCAGACAACCAAAAACACCTAGGTGAGCAACAGATGGCTTACAACCATGCCAAGCCTCATATGGGGTGATAGACTACAATGCTTTAGTGGGACATTTGTTCAGTACATAATTGCACACATAACGGTCTCAAGCCAGAAACTATGTGGTAAAGCTTGACTCTTGACCATACACCTCAACATCTCCATGAGTGACCTATTCTTTCATTTAGCAACTCCATTTTGTTGAGGTATATATGGCATTATACACTGATGTTTTATCCCACATTTAGCTAGAAATGCATTAAAGTCATAAGACATATATTCCCCCCCTCGACCAGAATGGAGGGTGCCCATTTTACATGCTAACAGATTTTTAGCCAAAACCAGAAATTGTTTGGAGCACATAAATGCTTCAAACTTTGCTTTCAATGGATATACCCATGCATGCCTGGAAAAATCATCAATTAAAGTCACAAAGTAGAGGTAATTTCCAAACGAAGGTGTCTGCATAGGACCACAGACATCACTATGTACAAGCTACAATTTTTTAGTAGCTCAAATTGAACCATATTTTGGGAAGGATGAATGCTTCATTTTGCCCAAAAAACAACCTTTAGAACCATTGTTATCGGGTGCCTCAAGTTTGGGCAAAGAGGACACCATTTCAAATTTTTGTAGGCATAGCAAACTAGCAAAATTCAGATGACCAAGGAGTGCATGCGAAAGCTTTGCATCTGACATAGCCTGAGAGTCATGTATTGCACATGTTGAATCATTCACAGATTTTTCATAGTATATGAGCTTATACAGCCCATGACATAAAATGCTAGAAGCAATAATCACATCGCCATTTGGCATATCATGAACTGTACATCTGCCATCAACAAATTTCACAACCAAGCCAATCTTGACTAAAGCTGAAACTGATAATAGATTCTTCTTGATCCTTGGCAAAAATAGAACATCCAACAATGTGAAAGAACTACCATCAGTAGTAGTCAGAATGATCTTATCAACTCCCATGATAGGATAAGAGGAGTTTTTGGCACATGTGATAGTATTTCGTGTAGGGGCAGGCTCGAGTGAAGTGAAGAAACTATGCTGCAAGGTAATATGTTTGGTTGCCCCACTATCAAAGTACCAAACAACTGAGTCTACTGTAGACATACACTATTTAGGAGAGGATGGGTCAAGACTGCAAACAATAGTAAACACCCATTCTTCATTCTGCACTAGATTAGTAGACTTTATTTTCGATGTAGAGGCCTCTACAATAACCATTCCAGCCTCTTTTTTCTTTGCCTCCTTTGTAGCCAATTTTGGACAATTCTTTATGACATGATCATTTGCTTTACGGTACTTGCAAAACAATTTTTTCTTTTTTTGTTTTCTTCTCTTCTCTATCTTCCTTCTTTGATTGTTCAGAATTAGAACATTTCTGCTTACTAGTAGAAGATCTACATTTACCTTTGCCCTTTTGACTAGCCAAGAAAGCTTGATCTGCAACATGCATAACGGACCTGTTCTGCCTGGACTTATCTTTCTAAAATAGAATAGAGACTAACTCCTCAAATGTTAAGGCATTTGGATTGCCTTTCATCATCAAACAAAGAGTAGAAACAAAACTCTGGTATGAATCAGGAAGACCATTCAGCAGAAGAGTCTGCACAAGTGAACTATCAGGCAAGACTTCATTACCAGAAATTGATTCTTCCTTCAAATCTTTGATCTTTGTTAGAAAATTGTCTACAAAATCACCTTCATTCATATGCTCACTCTCCAACGATTTTCAGAGGTAAACAACACAGGCCTCATTCCTAGCCTAGTAAAATGTGATAAGTGTATCCCAAGCATCCTTAGTTGTTCTGCAAGAGCGAATGTGAGGAATAATGGCACATTTGATATACAAGGCTATCAATGCATGTGCCTGAGCATCTCTCCTATCCCAACAAATTTTCTCTACAATAGGTGCAACAGAAATTAAGAATGTCATCATCTTCAACACAATTTGTACCTGTATTAGCAGGTGTAACAGGATGTTTTTCAACACCCTGCACAATATTCCATAATAATTTTGCAACCAATACATGACACATCATATAAGCCCATAATGGGTAATTGGTACCATCCAACTTATCCTCAACAGCCAACATATAGAATACATCACTGCTTTCAGCCATGGTCATTGACTAAAATACCTTGATGCAAAAAAATGATTGTATCTGAAAAAGTTGAACAGAACTACCCTAACAAGTTCTATTGAACCTGTAGCAGACTTTGAGATGCTTACATTGGTGAACCAAAACTTGTATATATCTTTGGCACAAAAAGACAAAATAGCTTGCATAAACACTATGATAATGCATTCGAAGGCCGAAAGGAGCTCATATGGCAATTTCGGCACCACAAAATGAAGTTGTTTTGATCTCCTAATCACCCTGAGTATGCACACCAAATTTCATGTGAATTTTGAGATTGCTATGAGAGAGGTGTCGATGATGCCCCAGATGAAGTAGCGACGTGCTCTAATACCAATTGTTGGAGTTCAAAGTTTGTGGAAGCACGCAAACAGTATGAGGAAGAAGAAGAAGCTTGGAGCACAACACACAATACTGAATGTATTACCACTAGAATGTACAAAGGTAGTCAAACGTATAGTCTATGCCTGACTAGACCACTATATGTTTTGTTAATGAACATATACAAAAAGTTCCAACGACCATTTTGCCTTTCACATGGACACTGACGGTAACAATCTCCCACTAAAGGCCAATATGGTCAAAGTGTCTATGGGAGAAAAATAAAGAATGATAAAGAATACCTGAGTGTAAGTATATGAAATATACCTCCCACCTAATGGACATGTTACACAATATACAAGTAACTGTGTAAGATCATGGATCAAGTGACCCCCATCAAATGACAACAATATCAAAAGCTATCCTTTGGTAGAGCTTTAGTCAAAGCATTTGATTATCACTGAGCAAACAAGGTACATGTTGAGGTAAACCTATATCACAAGCAAGACAGGAAAGCAACAATGTTTCCTTACACTTTTGTAGTGGAAACAATTTTACATTCTTGAAGATGAGATCTCCAAGAGATATAGCACCTCCACCAAAATGAAAAATGTACCTTGATGTACACTTACAATTGTCTACACAACCAACATAATTAGAATCTATGTAACCAATGATGGATGCTTTCCCTCTACCCAAGCATAAACACTTGTCCTTAGTGCCAGACAGATATCTCAAAGTCATATTGATCACTTCCCAATGCTTCTTGCTAGGATTAGACATATATCTGTTCACATCTCCCATTGCAAATGCAATCTCTAGTCTCATAGCTACCATCGCATACATGAGACTACCAATGAGAGACTGATAAGGAATTTTGGTCATGGATTCCTTTTTCTCATCTAATTTGGGGCAATCATCCTTGCTTAATTTCACATATGTGGTTAAAGGTGTACCCAATGTCTTTCTGCCCTGCATATTGAGCATCTGAAGGACTTTGGATATGTATTCACTTTGAGACAAGTATATGCATCTTTTAGTCTTATCACGAGTAATGTGATGCCAAAAATATGTTTGGCATCCCCCAAATCCTTCATATCAAATGACTGACTCAACTTCTTTTGAGAATTGACAAGTCATAAGAGGACTTCCCAGCAATTAACATATCATTGACATAAAGTATCGAGCACATCAAGCTTCCATCTGAGCATCTCTTTTTGTAGATACAATGATCCTCATTGCTTCAAGAATAGCCTTGAGACTTCATAAAAGCATCAAACTTTTGATACCATTGTCTAGGGGACTGTTTAAGTCCATATAAGCTCTTCTTCAACTTACAAACTAGACTTTCTTTGCCAAGAACTACATAATTGTGTGGTTGTTCCATATAGATCTCATCCGTAAAATCTCTATGCAAGTGTTGGTAGTAGCCAGGGCAGTCAGGGCCTTACGAGACAAGGAAGCCACCAAAGGGATTCGGAACAAAGGGAGAGCCAAGTAGAGTTAAGCAAAGAAAATATTTCCTAAACAGTGATTTTAGTCACTTCACACCACTGTAAATACCATTTTTTGTTACTCCTACTCCATTTTGTGCAGGCCAAGGAATTCTCAAGCTTGAGGAGTATTAGAAGTATTTATGTACCAATTTTCATGATTTTTAGAGCTCGTTTGAGCCTCAAAAATAGCCTAGGAACCTAATTTTTAAGTAAGCCAAACACTAGCTTCTAGACAGGGCCAAAACCTAGTAAAAAACTATAAAAAGAGCTAGAGAGCTCATCTTTGAGGTTAGCTTGTTAGAGTTTTGAGCTATTGTAAGAGACTTTGAGTAATACAAAGAATTCCAACATGTATACCTCTTCACTTATCCAACCATTTAGAAATGCATTTTTTACATCAAGTTGGAGGAGTCTCCAATTTCTTGCAGCAGCTACACTTATCAATGTTCTGATTGTAGTCATCTTTGCATCTAGTGAGAATGTTTCCTCATAGTCTATACCATGATTTTGTGAGCATCCTTTGGCAACTAATCTTTCCTTGTACCTGCAAATTGATCCATCTAAGTTTCTTTTAACTTTATACACCCATCTGCAACCAATTACCTTTTGATTGGATGACATTGGAACCAAATCCCAAGTATCCATCTCCTTTAATGCATGTATTTCTTCTTTCATGGCCTTTTCGCAATTAGAGTTTCCCTTTTCCTCCTTCTAGGTTGAGGGTTCTTCTGAAATTGAGTTTTTTGCTAAGTAGATTGAATGCTTTGTAACAACTGTGGAATCATATCCATACCTTTCTGGTTGTTTCTTCTCTCTTGTTGATCTTCTAGGAGTTTGCTTAGAGCATTCTCCACACTCCTGCATCATTGCTTTGCCTCTTGACTTCCATAGTCTGTAATCCTTTTCCATTTCATCATGTTCATCATCTGTATCACTTCTTGGATCCTGGACCTATGTATCATGCTTGTTCCCTTATTGATGAGAATCAGAATCAAGATCACATGGTAGAGTTACCTTTGTTTGTCTTCATCATACCAAGACATGTGTTCTTCAAACACAACATCTCTACTTGTAGCAAATTGCTTGGTTGAAGGATTATAGAACTTGTAACCCATCTGAGTTGAGTCATACCCAATAAGCATTGCTTTTGTTGCCCTTTCATCTAGCTTACCTCTTATTTCTGATGGTACATGAACATAAGCTAAACAACCAAACACCTTGCAATGTCCAAGACTAGGTTTTCTTCCATGCCATGCTTCATAAGGAGTCATACCTTGGAGTGATTTGGATGGTAGTCTATTGACAAGGTACACAACAGTTGAAATAGCCTCTACCCATAGATAATATGGCAACCTCTTCTCTTCAAGCATTGTATGGCTGATCCAACCAATGTCTGGTTTCTTCTCTCTACAATTCAGTCGAGCAGAATACTTGGTAGTCACTTCCCTTTTGATACCTTTATCCTTCAAGAACTCATCAAAATCTTTGGAGAAGTATTCTCCCCCTCCATAAGATTTGAGCTTCTTGAGTGATCTACACGTATGATTCTGCACATGTGCTAGATACTTTTTGAAGCAATGAAACACTTCATTCTTACTCTTGATAAAGTACAAAATTGGTGGAAATTTAGTAGGCCCATAACAAATTTCACAGGTCCAAGGTTCCATAGGTCCAGCATATACAACATAGAATCTAGCAATCTTCCAATATTGACAAAACATGAACATGCCACATTTAATCAAACAAATGATGAGACAAAGATAAAGAGAGACTAGAAAACATGTGTAAAGTGTTACGTAAGCCACTGTTTACTCACACTATCATATATACCAATGTTCAATGTACAATGTGTGAGCAAAACTCTCAACAACTCTATGTGAACAAAAATAGATGGATGAGTGAATGTACAAATGTAACAAACATATTCAGATGTATGGACAGATATCTGAATGTACATGAGATGTGTGACCTAATAGGTTTTAGAAGAGTGAATATGAGTGACAGAAAGAGGAAGGATCAGTCTAAAACTGATAATCAACAAAATCTCATCTAACCTTAGGCTATGGAAGACCCTTAGTTAGACACGTGTGAAAAGATCACATACTTACAAAAGTGGCAAAGAATGCTAACAAGTTTGCTGCCAGAAATCCTCAAACTCATGTGAAACACCTTCTCAAACACCTCATCCAAATATGCATAAAGCATACACGTACTGATTCTTTTGTACCTTATGCCGAATAGGACTTCCTGATCTGGACGTTACTACCTCCATAAACTCCAAGTAGTACCCGTGTGCATAAAGAGAATATGTACGTGAATTCTTAACATAAGATGCAAATCTTATGTTAACCACCATCCAATGTCTTTGAAGTACACCGAAATCTTCATGTAGAAGACAATCTTCAAATACATCAGTGAATGGCCGATCCACACCATCAAGCTGCTAATAGCCTCTCCATAAGCAAGGGTGTTAGCACACTCTTCTTCTCGAAGAAGAACTCCATAGCCGCTCCTCAACATGCTTCAACATAGCACCATGGCTGCCCCATGTGCTAAAAGCACTACCTCTATTGAGGTACCAAAGCTCTCCAAAGCTTGGTGTTGAAACTAGGTGTTGGATGAAAAAACAATGAGCCATGCTCTTCTTATATAGGAATTGTGTATCTTCCAAAACCACTCTAAAAGCACTTCTCATAAAGAAAAACTCACGAGATCGCTATGAATCACTCAATCGGAAAAAACACTCCATCGCTCGTCACCGTTCGTGATTATCGCGATCCATCACTGACAGGAAAAGTTGTGTTTATCAAAATAAATCTTCGCCTTTCTCAGCTGCAACCGACGGGTTTTGAACCCACACCAGTTCGATGAGATTCAGATGTATTATTCCCAGTGCTCGCATTGTTTTCATGTAAAGGAACTAATAAAAACAGTTAGTCATGCTGTAAACTGTGGACAATTGAACTAGTGGAACATTGAATGGACCAATGGAACATTGCTTTCCAACAATCCCCCCTGCAATGTCATAATGGTACAAACTGAAGTGGATCTGCAAACTATCAAAGCTGCAAACTATCACAGGCTTCAAGCTTGTACTCCTGAATTGATCTTCAAAATTCTTCTTCAAAACTGAAATTTGAATTTCCTTCAAACTTCAAACACCTATATTGATACTTGAGAAAATATGCAAACTAGATATCGAATAGTGTACACATCAAGCAATCATTTTCTTGATAACAAATATAGCATGTACTGACTCTGAACCTGCTGTCTCCTATCTTCTCAAACCTGAAAACATACACTAGGATCCATATATTTGCATTTACCTTACAAAAGTTTTCTCAATGTACTTCTGCTATGTCATGTAGATACACTAAACATAATCTAGAATTGAATCCTGGAACCTGTGACTGACAACTCACAACTTAGTATATTATGAACACTATTGGTTCATCTTTGACTGTACTCCAAGTCAAGTCAACTCAACTCAACTCATGAGTCTCATCAAAATATCATATCTATGATATCATCATGTCTTCACCTTTGTTCGATCTGTAAATCCTTCATACCTCTTTCCTTCAGAACCTGGTATAAACATATATGTGCACACTTCTTAAACATACCTCTCTGAAATATCAAGCTTCTCTTCAATAGAACTTTGGAACCTTCTCCTGAACAAGAACACCTACCAGGAACTCTCTCCAGACATTCTCCTTCTTCCTTCTTCTTTCAAAGCTAGAACATAAAGAGAATCTGATAAAGGAAATATAGGAATACCTAAAATAGGAATACCTGTAGGTATGACTCTGCATGTTTTTATATATGGCTGAAAATAAGTCTTCATGTTTCATCACCCCCCTAGATGACTTAACACTAGTATCCAGTATTCTTCAAAGTATATCAGACTTTATGAAATCTTGGACGTCCTTCTTTTTTCAATAAACTTGATCTTTAGTGATTTAGCATTGCTTCCTTAACATCAATACTTGTGTCTTGAGACAAAATATCTAAACCCTTTTATTAGCACTGCAGATGCTAATGGCTTTAACTGCTTACCTTTTAGCTTTCCAAAATCTAGAATAAGGTTAGCTGATCTATATAACAAAAACCTTTCGGAAAGCATTTAGGATTCATAATCTTCTGCGACATAACAAGTATCTTCTTCTATTTTTCTACAACACAAATCTGATAGAATCTGAATATTTGACTTATTTCTTCTGATACTAAGAACTTTCTCAAACAAAGGATAGAAAAATGACTCATAAATACTCAAGATCATTCAAGATCTTTCCAACAAAATACCTGTGTAGAATTTTCTCTCATCAAACCTTCATGACTGAATGTTTGATTTGTTACTTGAATGTCTCTAAGTGCCCATGCTTCTTACAAAGTTGTAAAAATTTTCTTCAAACAAATCCTTCCGAAGAATCTGCAACTCCTACGTGAAACATAAGTGGACAAACTTCTCACCTTGAGAACTCCAAAAGCTGCAAGTTGATACTTCATCTTTTCATATTCTACCCGGGTGAAATCTGATAGTATCTGCTTGATTTTCTTTTGGCTAACTCCACTTCTCAATTAAGTGATAGGATTTGATGGAACACCTTTGTGAATACAAGCATGTGTCCAAAAATCAAGACAAACACAAAAAGTAGATTCTCCATTGACTTGTACATCAACAAATCTGAATTTTCTAAAGTTATCTGAAAATACTGAATATGAGGTAACCTTTCCAAACAGAAAACCTCAACCCAAGTCTTCAACGTCTGATACAAAAAACTCTTTTACCTCAAGAGTTAGATAAAGAAGAAATATACTTCTCAACCACTCTTGTTGGAAAGCAATGTTCCATTGGTCCATTCAATGTTCCATTGGTTCAATTGTCCACAGTATACAGAATGATTAACTGTTTTTATTAATTCCTTTACATGAAAACAGTGTGAGCGCTGGGAATAAGACATCTGACTCTCATCGAACTGGTGTGGGTTCGAAACCAATCGGCTGTAGCTGAGAAAGGCGAAGATTTATTTTGATAAACAAAGCTTTTCTTGTCAGCGATGGATCACGATAATCATGAACGGTGACGAGCGACGGAGTGTTTTTTCCGATTGAGTGTTTCATAGCGATCTCGTAAGTTTTGCTTTATGAGAAGAGCATGGCTCATTGTTATTTCATCCAACACCTAGTTTCAACACCAACTTTGGAGAGCTTTGGTACCTCAATAGAGGTAGTGCTTTTAGCACATGGGGCAGCCATGGTGCTATGTTGAAGCATGTTGAGGAGCGGCTATGGAGTTCTTATTGGAGAAGAAAGAGTGTGCTCACACTCTTGCTTATGGAGAGGCTATTAGTAGCTTGATGGTGTGGATCAGCCATTCACATGATGTATTTGAAGATTGTCTTCTACATGAAGATTTCAGTGTACTTCAAAGACATTGGATGGTGGTTAAGATAAGATTTGCATTTTATGTTAAGAATTCAGGTACATATTCTCTTTATGCACACGGGTACTACTTGGAGTTTATGGAGGCAGTAATGTCCATATCAAAAAGAGTCCTATTCGGCATAAGGTACAAGAGAATCAGTATGTGTATGCTTTATGCATATTTGGATGAGGTGTTCGAGAAGGTGTTTCACATGAGTTTGAGGATTTCTGGCAGCAAACTTGTTAGCATTCTTTGCTACTTTTGTAAGTATGTGATCTTTTCACACACCTGTCTAACTTAGGGTCTTCCATAGCCTAAGGTTAGATGAGAGTTTGTTGATTATCAGTTTTAGATTGATCCTTCCTCTTTCTGTCACTCATATTCACTCTTCTACAACCTACTAGGTCACACATCTCATGTATATTCAGATTTTTGTCCATACATCTGAATATGTTCGTTACATTTGTACATTCACTCATCCATCTATTTTTCGTCATCAACAAATGAGAAATAGTACCTTGATCCTACCAGCGAAGCTTCTTGACTTGTTCTTCCCCATACATCTGTATGCACTAACTCCAATAAGTTGTTGTGGATGTAGCCTTTGTGGTTGAATGGTTGTCTATGTGCCTTCACAATCTGACATGCATCACATATGTTGATCATGTGTTGCTTTGATATGTTTGGCAGTCCTAGAACCCTTTGATCCTTGCATATATCCTTCAAGGTTCTTTCATTCACATGAGCAAGTCTCTTATGCCACACTTCAACTTCACTTAGGGTTTGAGACCCAAAAGTGAATAGAGCTATGTTCCTGGTTTCCTCTACTTCATAACTAAAGAGCCTACCATGCTTCTCACCTATGGCTATCTTCTTGAAGCCTTGACATGGATCTTTCACAAAAGCTCCATGTTGGGTGAACCTAACTTGCAAGCCTTTTTCAACTATTTGGCCTACACTTATTAGGTTTTTACTAATAGTGGGTACATAGAGAACCTTACTCAGAATGTTTGCCCTACCATTGGAAGCTTTAACATTACCAATCTTCACCACATTGTGCTTTGTGCCAGCCCTTGTTTGAACTTGATGTCTATGCTTTGGACTTTCCAAATCAGATAGAAGAGCAATGTTGCCTGCAACATGATTTGAACATTTGGAATCTATGTAGAACAAATGATCATCTTCTTTACCTTCTTTGTGGCTTAGATTCATAAGAAGCAATGATTCTTCATGTGCTTGATCTCCAAAATAATTGTTGTAGTCCCTTCTATTATGGCCTCTACTGTTATTCTTGAAGTTGTGTCCATCTCTGCCTCTATTGATGCCATATCCACCTCTTCCACTTCCTTTCTGGATATTCCCATTGAACCACCAATTTTGAGTGGTGTGGTTGGTTTTATCATAGATGGCACAAGGTTGAACATTCAAACCTTTGGCTTTGTCATGCTTTGCTCCTTTCTTCTTCCCTTTCCACTTGCTCTTTCTTGCAAAGTTGGCTTGGGAAGTCTCCTCTTCATCTTCTTTCTTCTTCTTGCCTTTCAACTTCTTGTCCTTCTTATTTGCATATAGAGCACTAGTTGAATTACCATGAAAGGAATTACCTTCCTTTTGCTTGTTGGCCTTTTGATTGAAGAGTTTTCCAAGAAAGATGTTGAAGTCTAGAGTTTGCACATCCATGATGAGATCATAAGCCGTGGTGAAGGATTGCCATTGCTTATCACTTTGAATCCCTATGGGAATTTGCCTCATGATGGCCTCTTCTTCAATCAGCTCTCCAATGGATGCTAACTGATCCGCAACCTCCTTGACTTTGGTAGAAAACTTTGTGATCTATCTATCTATCTATCTATCTATCTATCTATCTATCTATCTATCTATCTATCTATCTATCTATCTATCTATCTATCTATCTATCTATCTATCTATCTATCTATCGCTCTTTAGATGTCTTGCATCCTCTAATATGTGGTAATAGAAAGCCAGAGATAGATTTTAATATGTATGACCGTGCTTGAGCATCCTTTGTGCACCAAAGTGTGAGTTTATCTATCTCCTCTTGTGTAGGCCCTCCTTTGGATCTTGGAATAGGCATAGCTTCATCACCTGATACAATTCCACAAAGATTTCTACCTTGCAAATAGGCTTCATTCTAATTTTTCCAAGCTACATAGTTGTGTCGATCAAGCTTCTCAATCATTGAGGGAAATCCATCACCCATCTTTATCTAGCTCTGATACCACTAAAAGAAGCTTGAAGGAGGTAGAAAAGTGAGTTGCGAAGTGACAAAGTTCAGCCTAGCCAACTGACACAAGACCAACCCTTGAGATTATGGAGACTCAAATAGACCTTACAGGCATGTGATAAGTGCAATAAAATGCACTATGTAATTTGGAGCATCAAGGAGAAAGAGTCGATACAAAACAGATAGGTTTTCGCATTGACTAGCTCAAAAAACTTATTTATCTTTGGATGAGATAATGAACTTCAAATGCTCATAGCAGCCAACATGATTACAATTGGAAAAAATCCTTTTGGAGGAGTGATACACATAGGGTTGAGTGTATAGAAATCACAAGAGTACAAGAAATAAGCAAAATATGCTTTTGGAATGAACCTGACACTCAATAGTGGTGCCTCACTATTTTCAAGAATGCGCAAAGATAGACCTCAAGATAGAAAAATTGACATTTCTCCCAATATATTGAACCAAATGCTTTGAAAATTTACACATAAATTAGACACTAATACCTTTGCAATGAATGCTTGTTTATCCAATTTGGAGTTGTGTAGAGAGAACAGCAGCCTCTGCAAGCTTATTGTAGTTGAAGAAGATGATGCAGAAAAATGAAGAAGGAAGCTAATGATGGCCACAAGTGTATGTATATTGCTTCAATGTAATGTACAAGTGATTTGAAGTCTTTATATAGACTCTTGAAGTGCTCCATGACTTCTGCAAGTGGATTTTGAAAGTCAAACGAAGGCAAGATTAGTTGTTGGAGGGAATCAATTCATGTTCCGACACTCTAGGAAAAGTGAAGATCTAGTTTGATCTACTTTTAAGTGAGTGATTGATTCATTGATTGCAACTTAACCATCTCAAATTCGTGGAATTTTAGCTCTCTTTTTCTACTTTTATGTGTGTAAAGTTCTAGGCTTTTACAATGGTAAATGATCCATAAAAAATATTTTAAAAAATACATAAATGGGCATAAGTAAAAGAAATCTCCAACGACTATTCTTTTGACATAATCCAAATGATAGATTTTTTATGTAGATCAAATCCACCTCAAGCATAGTGTAAGATTGATATTCCAATAGTGAGTGCTAGGTTGTGGGACTTCTTATAATATTTCTATAATTTTCTATAATTTCCTCTGCATGTGTAATCTTATAATCAAAAGTATATTTCCCAAATCTTGTATATCTCACAAGATAAAATAAAATAAACTTCAAGATTTCACCACATGTGTAAAAAAGATAGCTGGAGTCGAGATAAATTTTAGAGGAGGCATGAAGGCTTAGAGTAGCACTTGCACACAAGTGAATTGAGATGAGACAAGGGTGGCTTAGAATACCCAACCCGCATACACACACCCAAGAAATATTTTTATTAATTCTAGTTACAAAAGATGATGACACTTAGTGCCAAGAGTGCGAAATGGAGTAGCACTTATGTATGGAAAGTTCAAATAATATGGATAGCCTTGCTATATAAAAATAGATGATTTTGAGAAACTATAGAGATTTAGATTTCCAAGACTAGGACACACTCTTATGAAGAGTGAGTTGGATTCTATTCAAAAGAATGGTACTTGGGATTTAGTACCTTTGCCAAAGGGTAGGAAAGGTTTATTCTATAAAAGGGTATATAAGCGAAAATTCACATCTGATAGTGCTTCTCCAAAGTATAAAGCACGACTTGCTACAAAGATTTTTAAGCAACAACATGGTGTTGATTTCAAGGAAATGTTGTCTCCAGTGGTCAAGATGAATACCCTTCAAATTTTGCTTGGATTTGTTGCAATGGAGGACTTAGAGCTACTCCAAATGGATGTGAAAATTGCTTTCTTGTTGTCACTCTAGCACAATGGCAAGTACCAATGTGAGGAGATTCACCTCATAATTGTCAATCCGTGGAGAAGTGAGGACTAGTATGATGACTATGAGCAAGTGATGGCACAAGTGTGTGAGTGAGAAGCACACAAGTATGCACACACATACACACACATGCACACAAGGCAAGAACAAAGAGAGGAACAATGGAGTTATTTGTATTACTCAAAAAGTCTCTTACAATACCTCAAAATTCTAACAAGTTAACATAAAAAATGAGCTCTCTAGCTCTTTTTATAGTTTTTGACTAGGTTTTGGCCTTGTCGAGACCTAGTGTCCGGCCTAGTTAAAAATTAGGTTCCTAGGCTATTTTGGAGGCTCAAACGAGCTCTAAAAATCATGAAAATTGCCACATAAATACTTATAATACTCCTCAAGCTCGAGGACTCCTCGGCTTGCAAAAAAATGAGTACAAATAATAAAAAATGCTATTTACAATGGTATGAACTGACTAAAATCAATGTTTAGGAAATATTTTCTTCATGAAAAATTAGGTGGCCTACTTGTCGTATCTGCGTTGACTGTTTTGCCTACTTAACCCTATTTGGCTCTCCCTTTGTTCTGACTCCCTTCGGTGGCTTCCCTGTCTTGTAAGGCCCTGACTATCCTGGCTACTACCACACCCCCCCTCTTTCGTGTCTATCATCCCTAACAGACCCTTGTTGGTGGGAGTGCTTGATGTAATACTCAATGACATCTGTGGCTAGGTGATGTTCTTGAATGCACAATCGTCGAGCCAAATCTATCATGAGCTTATCCCAATCTATAGGACCTGGAATGTTTGGATGTGGCAATCATAAATGATCGGCATGTATGGCTTTTTCCACCGGAAAGAGATGTAACAAATGTGTTGGTTTGGGAATGAAAATTTTCTTTGCATTATAGTCAGCTAATAATACAAAGTAGGGCTTATACTACATTTCTAATGTGGTAATCAAGCATTGATGGGAGAGATTCCAAAAGTAAGCGGACCTGAGAACAATTTCTTTTAGATTGGAAAGGGACTGGATCTGCATGGCCACTCTATCATCATGTGTTTGACCGATTTGTTCGACTCTCTATAACCACTCTGGGACTTTGATCTCAAATGTGTCTCGTCCCTCTTCTATGACACACCCACCAGGTACCGACATCGGGTCATAAGGCTCTTCAAGACTCTCTTTGATCGAAATCTCCACCATGGTTTTGGGTTTCGATCCTTCAATAGGAGAAGGTGGCCTCTCATATGGTAGGAGTCTGGCTTTTAATTCTTCAACTTGCTTTCTTAAGGCCTCTACTTCTTCATTGGACTGTTGAGGGATGGTCGGCTCAAGTTGAGATGTGCTGACATTGGCCAACTGCTTTTGGAGATCTGCACATTCTAATTCCATCTTTTCATAGGACTCTAAAAAGTTGGCATGCTCCTTAAGTAAGATTCGTATGTCTTTTGAGGGGACCACTCTATACTTTGTAGGGCTAATTTCTACTCTCGAGGTCTCGTCTATCACAACTTCTAGATTATCTTGGTTTTTCTATTGTAATTGCTTGTTCTCTTCCAATGCCGCAGCCATATGCTTCCATAGTAGACCTAGATTGCATCTTAGTTTAGCATTGGTGAGCATCTGCACTTGGAGCACGTTTTCCAATTCTTTGACTACTTGAGTATCCACCTTTGACATCTTGGACTCCATTTTTGTGTGTGCTTGTTGTAGAGTTGAGTATTCGGCCTTGAGTGTTTCGTTGTCGGCTTCCAGGGAGGTGACTCTTGCTTGTAGTTTCTGCAATTCTGCCTAGAAGGCAGTGTTCCGCTGTTCCAATCATTGGTACTCTTGTTGTAGTTGTGTTATGCATTGAATTATTGTATTAAATGTATTATATACCATATGAGATACAGGGGAGACAGATTGGAATGTAGGGGGAATGGGAATGGGGATGGGAATGGTGAATGCAGTGTCAAACAAAGAGGTGGGTACAGGTGAAGGTGGTGGTTAGGGAATGGGGAATGGTGGAATTATGGGGGGAGGGGGAGCTTCTATGGGTGGTGAAATGTCCATGGGATCAGACAATGTGGTGTGTGTGGGTGCCATCATGTACGTGGGAATGGTAGGTGAAGTGATTGTGGTGTGTGTGTACAATGAAGTGGAAGTGAGTGTGTGTGTGTGTGTGTGTGTGTGTGTGTGGTCCTAATATCTGCATACGGTGTCTGCGAATGAAATCTTCCATGAATGGGACGTAATGGGGTGGGGCAATGGTTGCAAATGATGTGTAAGGAAAGATGGAGGAGGCATGTGGGAAGTACGGATCATGAGGAAGGGGAACATGTGAATATGGGAATGCACGGAAACTTATACTACCTTCTGTGGGCTAAAAATGCTAGATATAAGTGGATGTCCAATGATGGGTTCTACAGATCAAGATGGGGACGTATAGAGAGGGTTGGTAATCGAAGGAAAGAGGGTGGCCTGGGATGTTGGCTCACGAAAATAAAAAAATGTTGAAGAAAGTGGGGTTTGGGTAATGATTATGATTACTACTGCAGTTTCCTCAGTCGTCAGTGGCGGAGGTGCGGGTGATGGAGGAGATGGAGAGTGTTAGGGTGAGATTGGTGATGCATGTACAAATGTTTTGGTTGTAAGTTCTATAGTGGTGGTTGGGGTGGCTATTGGTTCTATCACTGATTTGGGTTTGGTTACTAGTATTTGTATGTTCTTGCCTACCCTTGGTCTTTTGTCCATTCTGTGTTTGTCATATCGAACTGATTGTCGGACAGCTCTGTGGATGGCCTCCTGAACACCTAAGGACTTGGACAATAGTTGGAGGGTAGTGATGAATTGTGGGTCCACTTCTTTGTCTGCTAACGTCTATTCTATCAGGGCTTGGCCTGATGCAAATGATAGTTTGTGCCTTTCTTGTACTGCTTTGATCGTGTCATATAATCTTTGTAACTGGGTAGTGTACACTGGAGCGCCAACAAGTTCTGGTACTTGCTGCTCATCATGATGTCTTTCTTCATGACTTTCCTCATCTTCTTCAGATTCATCATCTTCCTTGTCCTCTTTGTCATCTTCTTCATCCATGTCAACTATGGTAATGGGCACTTGTGATGTTGTTGCTTGCAGTTGAGCATCTTCACTTGTTGTTCCTCTTTGGCCTCAAGATTCACTTCTCTTAAAATTTTCTCAAAGTCCTCATTGGTGAGTTCTTCCAAGGGTGCTCCTCTGGGGAATTCACGGTCCATGGGAGCTACCAGAAATATCAGGTTGGGTCCTTCAAAACTTCATCTTGGGAGGCATAGTGTAAATGGTCATACCCATCATGGTGGAGGAGTGATGTCTAGTGTCAAGGTGGTTGTTGGGTTATAAGGGTTGCTCACAATTTCTTTTATGCAAAGGAACCCTCTAGTACTCATAAAAATACCACACTTAAGTATATTGGAGGTGTGCACATGTGAACACCCTCCTAAGCACTTTTTGATGAATTCTCCAACACTATGGTATGGAGGCTTGTATTAATCCCTTTTTTGCAAATATAGGAGATAACCCATGTCCAAATTCCCACGCCTCCATTTCCTTGAGATTTGGGAATATTTTCCAAGATATGTTAGTTAGAAAGCATGTGCTCCTTTTTTACTAGTCAAAAAGGAGCACATGGGGAAATGTGCTTAGCCTATATATAGAGGCTCATTTTTGTAAGGAGGGGAGCTTTTGATTCCACGTGCTCTCATGTATATATCCTTTGAATGGAAGAACTCTCTTTTCTCTTAAGGCTTTGTGCATATGTGTATTTAGTCTTAGAGTGTGAGAGAGTGAGGTGTGTGTGCATGCTAGCATTTCCTATGTGTGTAAGTAGAGTGTTGCAACTTTCTTGTATTTTACATATGTGACTAGGATCTTTGACTCCCTTCTCTCCATGTTTTCAAGCATGTGGCATAGCTGTGGGCTGATGGCCAATGGCTTGAACATGTTGGAGGTTGGGGTGGATGAAAGGAGAGTCATTCTTGAGCATTCCTTCTTGCTTCCACGCAAGGTCGTGAGGGTTTAGGCTTCCCAAGGGCATACTACAACAACAAATTTGGTGCCATTGCTGGGGAGAACGGCCTTTCATCACTTGGAGAGCTCAAGAGCATGTGGTAAGACATTGATTTGCAACTTTTTTGCTTATACTCTTAGGATATGTGTGTTGGCATGGCATTTTTCACCCTTTCATTGGACCATTAGCTCCCCATTTCTTGTTTTTAGCAATATACTTTTAGTCTACTTTAGTTGTTACAGAAAAACACCCCCTAACCCCCTTGTCTCTCTCACTCTCTCACATACATATACCCCTCCTATACACACACATTGGGCATCATTTTCACCCCTACCACCTCTTGAGTGATTGCCTTGGGTAGAGGGAAGCGGGGGTACTTCCTCTTTGGCTCCTTCGTTCTGTTCATTTTTCCAAGAAAACCCACAAAACGAAATGAGTGTTGAAACTAGGTGCTTCAAAATCTCACGAACCCACTCCCTCTATTCGAATTTGCAACGAATTTGGGATACTCTTTGTCTGACAAGGGCATTCACGAATTTGCAAGTGGGGACCAAGGGAGGATTCAAATTCATTTACTCTCTCTCCTTGGATGCCAACTGCTTGGCCAATTCATATCAATTCTTGGGTTTCCAAAAGACTTCAATTGTCATGGAGTAAATGTGAGCACCGTGAAACATGACTCCACTCACGAGGGTAGATTGTACGGATCTAACGTGGGAATCAGGAGCATTCATTCCCCTCCCTCCCCCAATCTCTGTTGCGCTGGGGGTCGAGCTCCAAGCAAGCTCCCCCTTTCCTCTTCCTCTATTGGGGTTGAGCTCCAAGAGAGCTCCCCCTTTCCTCTTCCTCTGTCGGGGTCGAGCTCCAAGTGAGCTCCCCCTTTCCTCTTCCTCTATCGGGGTCGAGCTCCACCGAACTCCCCCTCCTGCGCGTCTTCTCCTCAAGGTATTCTACCCAGGCAAGTCGAGGGTAAAGACTTCCGCTCTGCTGTGGGGTTGAGCATTTGCTCCTCTTATGGCATCTCTAGCTTGAGGTCGAGCCCGCGCTCCCTCTTGTACTCTGGAATTGATACTCCGTGCATGTTTCCCCATTTTGGCAGAGCCTCCATGGCGGGATGAAGCTCCTTCCTTCCCATCGGTGCTCCCCCTATTGACTGGTCTTCTATACACGCAACTGGTGACCATGTCAGATTGAGCTTCTTGCTCCACCTGCTGGAAAAGTTGAACTTTGGAGCCAGCACCTCCTGTGCAAGATAAGCTATAGCAACCTTTGAAATTTTCTTCAGTGACGAGCTCACTCCCCCAGCATTCGGATGCTCCTGTCGAGGTATGTGCTTCCCTCTCGAGACAAGATAGCTAACAAAAGTGGGTGTTGCCCCATGATCCTCCATGGCTTTCCGTTTGTTTGGCACCATCCTATGTGCGCATGATATCCTATCATTTCAACTACCTTTCGAGAGGGATATGCTTGCTCTCGAACTCTCTAGGTTGCAATCATTGACGAGGTATGATGCTCACGGTTCCTCTCCCACGTATCATTTTTAAGCTCTCCGATGACCTCATAGAAATGGTGATACACATTCCCTTCCACTTGCGGGTGTGAAGGCTATTGCAATTTGTGCGCTTGCATTTCCCTCCGACCTTCCTTCCCACCAGCTATGATTGTTCCTGTTTTTGCATATAGACTCTTCAGGGGGACTCATGTGTCCCTCCAAGCACTCATGAGGGAAGGCTGCAAAGTAGCATCAGTATACCAAGAGGAAGGCAGCTACTGTCCTGACACCATGCGCATTTGATGCATTATGGATTGTTGCGGTCTGAGTCCTTCTTCTAGTCTATCTATTGTTACCCTCTAAAACCATAAGAAGTAATAAGGATGAACACTATTGATCGACCAACATCTTCCTCGAAGGCTACAACAATGATGAACTGCTAAGATTCAGGACCCGAACATGAGCATATTGATCTGACTTCCAAAGAGCTTCAAGGTCTAAATATCATACGATACAGACCAAAAACTAGCTCAACCATATGTTGTGAACGATGAAGGCAAGAACTTAAGGTAATGAAGATTGCTTCATTTTGGAGACAACTGTTGCCACTATTCAGGGGATGGTGTCAAAATCCCCCACACAAATTTGTCAAATGTTATGATCAACAATGAACGAGGATGGGTTGTTATGAGCAAATTGACTAATTTATTATTACAATCTTAGATGTTTTCATCAAACATTTATATGCCAAGTCTCATTCATATTCAAAAAATGTATGATTAAGAAAGGTGTCAGCAAGCGCTTTGGTAGCTGCTAGATCTGATTATGCATGATGAAAGATAAGGTCTCAGTTGCTCTTGCAGGAGACAGTCTTGCAAACCTCAAGGCTGTGATGAAAACTACACCCGAGTGCTACTAAAGTTCTGTTCTGGCTTGTTAATTAGGTCATTAGACGTAGCATCTATACAACTATCACTCACATCTAAAAAGCCTAATACTTGAAGGGTAGGGGTGGAGGTCAGTGTCAAGCACATGAAATGTTCAAAGCTTCAAAGCATTGGAATGGGTGTCCGCAAACCCTTGCTAATTTCTAAAGCCTGAGAGGCTACAAAAGGTGGGAGGTTGTTGAATCAATGGTATAGCAGGTGGTGACCGAATGTCCATACTCATTTGCAGATGTGACTCCTAAGGGGGGAATGTCTTGTCCTCTTTTGATCCATAAAAATATAATTTCCTCTTTTTGAAATTTTTGTTGTGATGAGATCTACATAGAGATGTTGTAATCTTTTGATCTAAGACATAGGGGAGTAATTGTTTCTTCTCATGACCTACAAGACTTGCTGGGAGGAATGAACACAATGCAAAAATATGGCTCTATGGGCCAAGTGATCACGCCTACATTATGAGTATAGGATGTTCTCTGATTTGAAGGATATGATGCTTGGTGTACAGGTCTGAAGGAGGTCGACGGTGGCTATTTGCCATTGTTTCAGAGCATTTATCCACAAATGGCACTCTACAACGTTGTATTGATAACCTCCCATTATGATTAGGGGGAAGGGGTTGTCTTTTATTGTTATACTCACTACAAGTGCGCATGTAGTTTAGTTAATGAGGGATTCTTGTGAAAGGTATTTTACGCCTTGCATATAGTAGTTGGGGCAGGATCTTCATCCTTTTCTAGCCCTCGGGTAATATGTATGCCCTCGTGGCAAATGAAGCTTGTGGTGTATCTCTCTGAAATGATCATATGTATAGATCAGAACACACCTATTTTGACCATGTTGAAACCAAAATAGAGCATACGCTTCCACATGAGGATGTGTATATTAACCAACCAGGGTCCAAGTCACTATACAATCCTCTATGGCTCATTGCCCTCATGCTCCGGCTCACAGTGGTTGCAAAAATCCCATTGTAATTATTAACAACATGAAGTGCATTCTGGGTGGGATTGTGTAACTGTTTAGATTGGTGTGTCCACAACTCTTGCAATCACTACGTGCCTCTGATTTGATGGAATATGGCTGCAAGGATTAGAATTCATTATAGGTTTCAAGACACTACAACTTCTTATGGCAATTGGTGCCTGTCCCTTCAAGATTTTTATTATTATGTATGCCCATGGTGTCCATCGCTAGTGCCAGCATGAGTACTCTTGATTGTTGTCTTGTATGAATACCCTGTTTAAGGAATCTGTCCACTTCCCCACCCATCTTGTGGGGATCATCGCCCATGTTTTTTATAGAATTTACTTGTGAAACACCAACCCTCAGGTAATATGTGATCTTGTTTGAACACTCACCCGAACTAACTAATGTGGACCTTGGTGGAAAAATGGAACTGCAGGATAGATTAAAATATGAGATATAGCACATGGTTTCTGCAGATATTTTTGAAGCAGGGATTTCTCTACTGAGTATTGTGTATGCTGGGTTTATTTTCCCAAATTATTGTGGATGCTTCGAAGCTTATTAGATGGACCTCTAGTTTCTCCGGTGTGACGGCCAACCTTTTGAAGTTGTCTTTGTGGTTGCAAATTTCTTGCAAGATCACTCTTCACTCAAGCTCTTGGTGACCCCTCCTTCGAGGGAATTGTGTCCAAAGTTCTTCCTACACGCAATATAAGTCTTGAATGTTGTTCTACACGCTGATGTTGGGGGGTTACTGCACTTTTCACCACAACCTTTGTTTGCAGTATTGTTGATCATATTTCGTTATGCTGGCCTTGTTGTCTTCATACTGATTTGGTTCACAATTATAACAGAGCTAAATTAAGTACTAAGGCATGTATTCCTACTCATGCCACATACCTTTTCCTAGGGAAAGAGGACAAGGCCTGAGATGAATCCATGATTGTCCAGATCTTAGTCCCTGATGTGCGAACCTCTATAGATTGATGATCTTTTTTGTAAGCTTGGTAAGGATGGGACCTATTGACCTGATTCTCTCTTAATGTGTGCCTCTACATCTTACACTTGAGGTCACACTAAACAAAAATTCTAGGAACTCATCGGATGGAGGTTCCTCTTCTACAGCATTCCACCTTGTGCTTAGGGACAAGGACCAACTCAGTTACTTGAACTCCTTGGGTACACCTACTGTATGTTCTGATGGTGGTGTATGTCTACTCACGGTCTTGCACAATCACTTTGACATTGATGATGCCTTCACGTTTTGGAGCAGGTGTTAAGGTCTCATTTGTAGGTGTTGGAGCTTTTGGTCTTCCAAATATGTCCTCCACAAGAGCTATGCACATTTGGCAAGCAAAGTGCACCTAATGCTGCTCTTCATGTTGGCTAGGCTGACTGTCTCTTAGGGGGATGGTGTCGCCTAGCACCTCAAGACTCCACCACTTGGAAGGCTTTGCAAGAATCAACACTTGGATAGGATGTGGATCTCTTCTCCAACTATTGTTCTCTTTGAGTTGGCTAGCTGACTGCCTCCTCGAAGGATCGTGTCGCCCACCATTTGGAGACCCTTGGGAGAAATGTATTGTTCTAATCACAACTGTCGGTTGAAGGTTTTTTTAGGAACTACTCCAAAGGGATGGCTTCATATTTGGCAACAAAGGCTGCTCTTCATGATTGTTGGGTTGACTGCCCCCCAAGGGGATTATGTCACTCAGCATTGAAGACTTGAAGAACTGAAGACTTGTTGCAGATTTGTAGACCTGCAGACCTGCAGATTTCCAGATAAGTTCAGCAATGTATGCTTCTCCTATAGCCTTTATCCTGCACATATGCATCAGAGTATGCCTTTTGTCTCTTCTTGGTTGCATAAATCCCTGCTTCTGCCCTCAATCTAGTTTCACCTAGACATTCAAGATCAAAGATTCTAGATGAGAGCCGATGGCCAGCCCATTGATGCTCTTGTGCTACTTTCAATGTAGGTATCAAGAAATCTAATGCTAGCACTTCATTTTGGCCAAATACCAGATTTGTAGACCTGGAGACTTGCATATTCGAAGACTTGAAGATTTCTAGATAAGTTCAGCAATGTATGCTTCATAGCCTTTATCCTTCACATATGCATCAGAGTATGCCTTTTGTCTCTTCTTGGTTGCATAAATCCCTGCTGCTGCCCTCAATCTAGTTTCACCTAGACATTCAAGATCAAAGATTCTAGATGAGAGTCGATGGCCAGTTCATTGATGCTCTTGTGCTACTTTCAATGTAGGTATCAAGAAATCTAATCCTAGCACTTCATTTTGGCCAAATACCATCTGAAAGTGTGTGGCTTGGAGCGCCATTTTATAGGCAACTCGATATGCCCAAACAACATGATGTATCTGTTTGTGCCAATCAGAGTGTTTATCACCAATTTAGTCAAAACATTACAAAGTATCTTATTTGTGCTTTTGGCCTGGCCATTAGCTTGTGGGTGATATGGAGCGGACTTCTTGTGAACCACCATGAATTCTTGTAATAAGTATTCAATGACCCAGTTCAAGAAGTGGGTACCACGATCACTCATCAATTCTATTGGCAATCCATATCTGGTGAACACATTCTCAAAGAGGAACTTGGTTGTCATTTGAGCATCATTCTTCATTTTGGCCTTTACCTCTAGCCATTTTGTTCGATAATCGATATCCACAATGATGTATTCAACATGAGAACCCTTAGCTAGGGGATTAATAGGACCGACAAAGTTTATTCCCCACTTAGAGAATGCACGTCCACCCATCATAGGTTTCAAATGCATCTCATCTTTACGTATCAAATATTGAGTTCGTTGACAAGTATCATACCTCTTCACATAGGTATGTGCATCCATGTGAAGGGTTGGCCACCAGAGACCTGCAAATAATATAGCTTTGATCGCCCTATCTGGTCCAAAGTGTCCTACTACACCTTGGTGAGCAGTTTCTAATATCTTAAGATATTCACTCTCATGGACACATAATCTTAGGTATCCATCATTTCCACGCTTGTATAGATTATCACCAATGAGTGCATATTCTAGGGCTTCTTGTTCTAAACTCCATCGTCTGGTCAAGGTCATTTCTTGAGGGAATGTTTTCGTCCTCAAGAAACTTACCAAATGCTCACACCAATCTGTTACTAGTGACACTTGATATAGCGTCGCATGTTCCACAGGTGGTCTAATAGTACAGCTTGGGCACTCCTTGCATAACTTATGGACATCTACTTCCATGGTTGGCCAATAGATGCCTAATCTTTTTAGAGTCTATAGGGTTCTATGCTTGGAGTAATGTTGTTGAAGTGCCCCACAGGTGCTATTTGCAACCACTTTGCATGCTCATCCTCATCTACACAGCAAGCCAATATGCCTTGGTTGGTGTGCTTATACATGCTTCCTGCCATTATGTAATATTTTTGAGACCTCATTACTTCTTCATCCTTGGTTCTCAATACAAGATGTTTAGGTCAAAAGGTGAGGATAGGCACTAGATTCTTGGCCCACTCAGGCACTACTTCTAGATTGAACAAATAAACTTCAGAAAGGTCATCTGACACTCCCTGAGGGGACTCTCCTGAAGTTAGTCTAGAAAGGTGATCCACCCTAAGGTGAGTCCTACCTTTCCTAACCACAACTTCAAATTCATACTCCATTAGTAAGAGGAACCATCTTATTAATCTATTTGTATTGCATGGCTTGTTCACTAGATATAATAGTGCTTGATGGTCTGTGAAAAATTTAAACTTATTTGCAAGCAAAAAATGTCTAAACTTCTTGATCGCATATACCATGCCTAATCCCTCTCTTTCAATAGTAGTATAATTTCTTTCAGCTACATTCAATTGTCTATTGGCATAGGCTATTGGAAGATCCATATTACCTTCACCAGTAGGTTGTGCTAGTACACACCCAATTGCATAATTGGATGCATCCACATGAACATGAAATGGCTTGTTCTAATCTGGTGTAGTCAAGATTGATGTTGAACATAACCATCGCTTAAGCTCAGTAAAGGAGTTTTCACATTCGTATGTCCATTCAAAGTTAGTCAAAAGAGCATAGAGAGGCTTTGCAATGATGCCATACATGTGAATGAAATGTTGGTAATAACCACAATGCCCCATGAAAGCTTATACCTCCTTGATATTCTTTGGCCTAGGTAGCTCTGCAATAGGTCTCACTTTCTCCTCATATGTGGATATGCCATTCTTTGACACTATGTGTCCTATAATCTTGCCTTGCCTAACCATAAAAACACACTTGTTTGGGTTCAGGCAGACTTGATATTCTCTACATTTGTTAAAGGTTTGTGTGAGCTCAGATATATGTATTTGTCTGATGCTGGAATGAGCAAAGAGATCATCAACATAGACCTCCAAGTTCTTCCTCAAGAACTCTTTAAACACATTGCACATCAGCCTTTGAAAGGTAGCCGGTGCATTGGTAAGCCCAAACGGCATTACCCGAAAAGCAAATATGCCCCACTTTGTAGCAAAAGTCGTCTTATGTTGATCTTTCAAGGTAATGGACACTTGATTGTAGCCAGAGAATCCATCAAGGAAGTTGTAGACTTCCTTGTCTGCTACCCTTTCTAATAGATGCTCAGTGATAGGAAGCGGTAACTATCTCTAATGGTGGCTGCATTAACTTTCTTCAAGTTAATGCAAACACGTAACTTTCCATTCTTCTTGGGCACCACCACGATGGGGGACACATATTCAATGCTTGGACAATGCATAAAACTACTCATCTGTGAGATACCAAACTAAATATATGGCCGAGTAATGCATAAGTAAATCAAGCATCCAATAGCCTACTGATAGAGAACAACATCAAATGCATCTCCAGCATCATGAAAGCTCAATCATAAACCTGTCTCCATAGGAGTGGCAATAGGCTTACAGTCTTCAAGGCCAAAATGCTATAATAATGTGTCAATATATTTCCTTTGACACAAAGCCATTCCATCATCAACTTGCATAAATTGAATGCCCAAATAGTAATACAAATGCCCCAAATCAGACATCTCAAATGAGGCATGCAAATCAGCCTTAAAATCAGCAATATGTGTGTCATGAGAATCAATGAGCATCATGTCATCAACATACACCACAATGATCAGAAGCACATCATTAGCACGCTTAACATATAAGGTGCTTTTAGTTGGATTGTTCTCAAAACTATGTGCAATTAGATAGGCATGTATCTTTTCATACCAAGCACGTGGTGCTTGCTTTAAACCATATAATGCCTTCTTTAACCTGCACACCTGGATTTCATGCCCTTTCTGCGCAAAGCCACAAGGCTGAAAAACATATGCTTCTTCATGCAAGTCACCATTCAGAAATGTTGATTTAATGTCCAACTAATGTACATTCCAACCATGATGAGCTGCAAGTGCACAGATGCTACGAACAGTAGTCATTTGACAAGTAGAAGCAAAGGTTTCATCAAAGTCAATGCCTCTTTCCTGTACATAACCCTTTGCAATAAGCCTAGCTTTATACCAGTCAACTGTTCCATCAAGTTTATGCTTCAGCTTGTATACCCACTTAGTACCAATGGGCTTCTTGTCAGGAGGCAAGTCACATAAAGACTAGGTACCATTTTTCATGATAACATCATATTCAGATTGCATTGCAGCCATCCAATGTTCAAAATTTTGTGCTTCATCAAATGAACCAGGTTCAGTCTCATCACAGAGACTAGAGGCAGCCATAGCATAGCAATCTGATGCAAAAGAGGCACTATGAGAGCCTGACCGAGTACGATATGATAGAGGTGCATCTAATTTGTTGTCACGCAAGGTCTACACCAGCCATTTTGGCATAGTTTTTTTCTTCTCAATATCAACTTTCTGATCAACAAGTGCATCATGTAAATCTGCATCAAAAATAGAATGATCTGCATCATCACATGAAACCTGCAAAGGCTGAGAATTTGCCCCATTAAGACTAGTACTAGACTATCCACGTGTAAAAAGAGGAAGCAAAGTATCATACATGTCTTCAGAGCTAAAAGATAACTCCTTAAGTTGAATAGCATCTTCCACAAAAACAACATCACGGCTAACCAGAATGTGTTTAGTCTGTGGATGATATAGACAATAGCCTTTACTTTTAAAATTGTACCCAACAAAAATACATTTTACTGCTTTATCATCCAATTTTCTGTGATGTTGTTCAGGCAGTAATGCATATGCCAGACAACCAAAAACACATAGATGAGCAACTGATGGTTTGCCACCATGCCAAGCTTCATATGGAGTGATAGACTATAGTGCTTTAGTGGGACACCTGTTCAGTACATATGATGCACACATAACAGCCTCAAGCCAAAAACTATGTGGTAAAGCCTGACTCTTGACCATACACCTCACCATCTGCATGAGTGACCTATTCTTTCATTCAGCAACTCCATTCTATTGAGGTGTATATGGCAGTGTACATTGATGTTTTATCCCACGTTCAGCCAAAAATGCATTAAAGTCAGAAGACATATACCCCCCCCTCGATCAGAACGGAGGATGCCCATTTTACATGATGACAGATTTTTAGCCAAAACTAGAAACCGTTTGAAGCACATAAACACTTTGGACTTTGCCTTCAATGGATATACCCATGCATGTCTGGAAAAATCATCGATGAAAGTCACGAAGTAAAGATAGTTCCCAAAAGAAGGTGTCTGCATAGGACAATAGACATCACTATGTACAAGCTGCAATTTCTGAGTAGCCTGAATTGAACCATCTTTTGGAAAGGAAGAACGCTGCATTTTGCCGAAAATATAGCCTTCACATGCATGTTTACCGGGTGCCTCAAGTTTGGGCAAAGAGGACACCATTTCAGATTTCTATAGGCATAGCAAACTAGCAAAATTCAGATGACCAAAGCTTTGCATCTCACATAGCCTGAGAATCATGTACTCCACATGCCAAATCATTTACAAATCTTTCATAATCTATGAGCTTATACAACCCACGACATCAAATGCCAGAAGCAATAATGATGTCACCATTTGACAGATCACGAACAGATAACAGATAACAGATTTTTCTTGATCCCTAGCACAAACAAAGCATCTGACAAAGTGAAAGAACTGATAACAGATTTTTCTTGATCCCTAGCACAAACAAAGCATCTGACAAAGTGAAAGAACTGATAACAGATTTTTCTTGATCCCTAGCACAAACAAAGCAGATAACAGATTTTTCTTGATCCCTAGCTAATGCAAAAACTGATAACAGATTTTTCTTGATCCCTAGCACAAACAAAGCATCTGACAAAGTGAAAGAACTACCATCAGTAGGATTCAAAATGATCTTACCAACTCCCATAACAGGATAGGAGGAGTTGTTGATGCATGTAACAGTATTCCCTGTAGGGTCAGGCTCGAGTGAAGACAAGAAACTGTGTTGCGAGATAATATGTTTGGTCACCCCACTATCAAAGTACCAAACATCTTAGTCTACTGAAGACATGCATTGCTCATGAGAAGATGGGTCAAAATTGCAAACAGTAGTAAATGCCCAATCTTCTTCCTGCACAAGATTAGGAGACTCTGTTTTCGGTGTAGAGGCCTCTGCAACAACCATTCCGACCTCTTTCTTCTTTGCCTCTTTAGCAGCCAGTTTTTGACAGCTCTTGATGACATGATCATTTGTTTTAGAGTATTTGCAAAACAATTTCTGCTTTTCTGATTTCTTCTCATCTTTGTCTTCCTTCTTTGAATGTGTAGCATTTGCAGATTTCTGCTTACTATTAGACCATTTACCTTTGCCCTTCTGACTAGCCAGGAAAGCTTGATCTGCAACACGCATAATAGACCTATTCTGCCTAGACTTGTCTTCCTGCAACAGAACTAAGACTAACTCCTCAAATGAATAGGCATTTGGATTGTCTTTCATGGTCAAACGAAGAGTAGAAGCAAAACTCTTATATGAGTTAGGAAGACCATTCAGAACGATCTGCACAAGTGAGCTATCTGGTATAACTTCATCAACAGAAATCAATTGTTCTTTCAAATCCTTGATCTTTGTGAGAAAACTATCCATAGAATCGCCTTCATTCATGTGCTCACTCTCCAATTGTTTTCGGAGGTAAGCAATATGATCCTCATTCCTAGCCTAGTACAATGTGGTAAGTGTATCTCAAGCATCCTTAGCTGTTCTGCAAGAGCGAATGTGAGGAATAATGGCACGTTTGAGAGACAAAGCTATCAATGCATGTGCCTGAGCATCTCTGCCATCCCAACAAATTTTCTCTGCAGTAGGTGCAACAGAAACAGTAGCACGAACAAGAATCTGTAGAATATCATCATCTCCGATACCATCTCCATCAGCTCGAGCACCTGTATTTGCAGTACTTGTATTTGTAGGTGTAACAGGACGTCTTTCAACACCCTGAACAACATTCCATAGTCCTTTTGCGACCAATACATGATGCATCATATAAGCCCATAATCGGTAGTTGGTACCATCCAACTTATCCTCAACAGCCAACATATGGAATACATCATTGCTTTCAGCCATGGCTAGTGACTAAAATACCTTGATGCATAAAATTGATTGTATCTCAAAAAGTTGAACAGAACTGCCTAGAGAATTCTAATAAACATGTAGCAGACATTGAGATGCTTATAGTGGCGAACCAAAACTGGTATACCTTTGGCACAAAAAGAAGAAATAGCCTGCACACGTGCTACAATAGTGCATTCAGCGGTCGAAACGAGCTCAGATGGTGATTTCGACACAACAGAGAAAACCCGTTTTGATCTTTGAAACACCTTGAGTATGAGGTTTCAGCACCGCTCATTACACACCTCTTCAATCAAGCATTAGTCGAGGGGTTCCCGACCTCATGGACAAAGCACACTATTGTGCCTATTCAAAAATTTTGGGATATGATGAACCCTAATGCTTACTAGACTATCATGATTGGCCCCATCCTAGCAAAACTCTATGGAGCGATTCTTGAGGAGTAGCTCAACACTCTTGTTGAGCAAGAGAGTCTTTGGGCCCCAAAGCACGTTGGCTTTCAACATGCCTTTTTTACCATTGATCACATCTTCACTCTCAAATGTCTGATTGATCTAGCACGGATAAGAAAGAAAAGATTGCATTGTTTCTTTGTAGACTTTAGCAAAGCATTTGATACAGTACCTAGAGAGAGACTCTTCAGATGTCTCCTTGATCTTGAGATTACAAATTATCTAATTTGGGGGATCTATGCTTTATATGAGCAGGTATCTGGTAGAATCTCGTGTCCAAGAGGGCTTTCTGATCCCCTTATTAGCACTATAGGTGTGAAACAAGGGTTCCCATTATCCCCTACTTTATTTGGCATATACATTGATGAGATTGTTGACTCCATCCTACAACATGGCAGTTCAAGAGTGGAGTTGGGGGGAGGGGGGAGGCATTGTCCATATATATACCTTGATAAGTTCACAATTATCCAACCTTACGAACTCAAGATAGAGAACACAAACACATACACATTAGAACAAACAACAAACAAAAGCTAGAGACTACAAAAATAAGATCAATATAAGACATGAAAAATACAAACAAGAAAGAAAACCAATACAAAATGAGACATACTAAAAAATAATAACACATACACATTAGAACAAACAACAAACAAAAGCTAGAGACTACAAAAATAAGATCAATATAAGACATGAAAAATACAAACAAGAAAGAAAACCAATACAAAATGAGATACACTAAAAAAGCAAAAAATAATAAATTAATTAATTAATTAATTATAATAAATTTTTTTTTTAATCAAATTAAACAAAATCAATAACAAAACAAAAAGTGCATCGTTAAATTTTATGTCTGTCCTAAACAAGAAGTATCAAAATTAAACTTTATCATGCATAGCTTGAACAAAGAGCTATGACATCCCTACTTACATCATGAGTGCCCTAAAGTAGGTGCAAACTTTAATAAAGAGTCTTTCTAAATAAAGATCTCTAACAAAGTCAACGAACTGAGTTTCTATCACTTCTTGAAATGAAGGTCAAGCTCAGCCATGATAAAGTTTTGCACAAAGAATAGACAAATAATAAGAAGAAAGAAATTAAAATATGAATTATAAAAAATTGAATTAATATATATATATATATATATATATATATATATATATATATATATATATATATATATATATATATATATATATATATATATATATATATATTAAATAATCAAAAACTTTTTTAAGTAAAATAATAATAAAAGTAATAATAATAATAAAATAAAACAACAAAAGACTAAAATAAAACTATAAATAAAGAGTGAAAGAACCCCCATAAAATACCTTATCATTAACCAATGTTAAGTTCACCTTTTCTATTGAATTTACTAATGATTAATTTGAATACGTAAAAATAAGAACCATAAAATAGCTTGTTACAAAGTAAGAAAGTCCTTACCTTCTTTGAAACTTTCTTGAATAAATGCCCTTTTTGAACAAGCAAAGAGATTAGTTGACGACATTGAACTACAAATGAAGGCAAGCTTGAACATAGATGAGAAAATCTAAACAATTGAGAGCAAACCCCATACTTTGCTCAATGAGAAATATTTGAATCAATATGAGGCATTCATATCATGTTAATGCTAGCAAAGTCTGGTACTAATCTTTTATCATGAATGTCTACTTCTAAACCAAAAGGGGATTGAAATATTTTCAAATCTAGGAAAGCACAAGAATCACCATGTGAAGTACGATTCAGCTCACAAAACGTTTTGGGATACATCAAAAGCATCATTGCTTAAATACATAAAATCTTGAAAAGAACTAAAATCAAGAACAAACAGATCATCTACAAAGCTTCTAATATAAGAAAGTTTGTGTATAATGATAGGACAATCATTAGCTAAAACAAGCATTTCCATAAATTCAAATTCATAAGTAAAAAGATAAAAATTAGCAAGAAAGACCACACAATTTGTACCCATAGGAATTCCAATACATTATTCGAATAAAGTATCACCAACTGAAATATACAAGTTTTCTAAAAGAAAATCTACCTAAAGAAGAATGTCAATTTCATCTACTATTCTAATGTGATGTTTTTTTCTACTATCTATATCTATAGGCTTGGATTTCAACCATGTGTAATTAAAATGCAATGCAAACTTTTCTACCGAAAGAACCTTACATCTATTTTTGGTGAATTTAAAAGTAAAAACTTTCCTAACCAAAAAAGAAATCCTATGTTTTAAATCATCCAAATTTAACTTTGTATACGAAGTGGTGAAGTCAAAAGTTTGAAGCCCCAAATAAACAATTTTTTCTTCTAGAGTTCTTGAAGTTGAGAGACTTTATTTTAGGAATAATACCTAGTGAACTATCTAAGATCCATCTAGAGGAAGCTGGCATATCTGCATCTTTGAGTTACTTCCAAATATCATGGATAGTAGGTAAAATGGCTTTAAAATAATTGCTTAACCATTTGGAAACATCCGTGAGAGAAATATTACAAGATGCAACTATAAATCTCAATTTGATGGGATTCTTATGGAATTTCCAAACTGTATATAAAAATGGTAAATGTTGATACAATTTGAAACCATAAGATTTACAAAAATCTTGATGACTTGAAATAACTTCTCCAAAAGAAACATTGCAAAACTGATATGTAGAGGAGTGAGTTTCTTTCATAATGTACTCTACCTAAAACTTTTTACAAGTAAAAACAAAATTATTAAGACATTTATCCACATAAGAAATCACAAAGTTTCTATGGAAATATTTTAGTGAATTCAAATCACTTGTCAATAAGCTATCTAATGAAGGGGAATTCATCTCTAAAGCTAAATCGACCTTCATAGAAACTTTCTTTATTACAAGTAATTTCCAATGTGTAAGAATTCCACGAATACTTAAAGATTATTCAAATTTTAGAGTGAAATTATCAATGCATGCAAGCATCCTTAGAGGTATGAAGTCTATATTTTGTTCCTCTATGAAAAAAGTTCTTTCAAACCACTAGTAGGAAGAATAGAACAATCGACAAAAACTATATGAACCAAATCCTTATTTACGAAAGAGGAAAAGGAATCATTATTGCAACAAGTTCTTCTAGAAATCGGCCATTTATCTTGCTCTTTCATATTTCTTCCAATATCACTGTAATTGAAAGCTTTTTTACCCAAAGATTTCAATATATTTATATGTAACCAAAGGGTGCACCAACTTTATCTATTTCTGAAGAAGTAAAAATAGTAATTAGTGAAACTCTTCTTGAAATCAAAGGATTATGAGAAACACAAAAGGATTTTAGAAATTTCAATATGAAAATTCAACGTTAAAAACTATGGGATTTTTTAAGACTTAAATCCTCATGAGAAAAATTTTCCAAGATATATAGAAGTCCATATTGTAATATATGCACATGACACTGTCTTGGTCTCAGAGTTAGTTAAGGGAATACAAAGTCACATGCGCTACATGATTTTTGCTTATAGAGAGGACTCTGAGTGAACCTTGATAAAACCAAGGTCCTTATTTTTGGCACATCAATACATATACGAGACAAAGTATATTCACAGTGGCCAATGGTCACATTGAGGTCATTGATTCATATGTTTATCTTGGGTTTAACTTTAGATCGAGGTGAGGTACATTTTCGATGGCCCAGGCAACCTGTGATCGGGTCACTCGTGTATACGTAACACTAACATTGATGGAGAGGCAATGTCATCAAGCACACTTTTAGGAGCCTTGAACAAAGGCCTTGGTTTTTTATACACTAGTCACACCCTCACTAATGTATGGATAACCCGTTTGGGGGCCAAGACTTGCATACCATATTTGGACACTGGTGGAGAGACCCCATACACTCATGATTACATGACATCATTCGAGTAGAGCTTGCTACACCCCAGATGACAGTAGAGGCTTTGTTCCAAGCAATATGTTTGCTCCATAGACTCCAAGATATGGATAGTGGCTTCATCACACATAGGGCTTTTTAGGCATCACGTGATCTTGCCCTAGCAGGGGACACTTGATGCTGATATGCCTAGACTATAAATTAGTTGGCAAGTTACGGATTTGACATGGACTGACTACCCCCCCTCTCTCTTGCACTTTTTTGTTTGGTTCAACTCCACCCCTTTCTTCATTATTTGGCAACATGGTGTTTTATCTCACACATCACACTTGAGCAACATCTTGAGATCCTCATCAACTGAGAATAATCTCAACATTCCACACATTAGAAAAGCCCAGTAGAAAATCAAAAAGCACAAAGCAATAATTAACAATTGCCATCGACAAAGTACCCCCCCTAGAGTATGATACACATGCTTCCACCTATTCACCCTCTCGACATGAGAGGAATAGGATCATACGTCATGAGCTATGCCACATATATATACAAAGAACGTGGATCCTACCTAGGGAGACGCTACCCATGAAAAAGCTCCATTATTGTGAGCCTTTTCTACAAATTTCAGACCAAGGGTTTAATGAGATGCCACAGAATATGCATATCTATATGCCACATCACATATAAGTTCCTATCGGGCAACTTCAACTAACTTCACACCAGCTAGAGATCGAAAGAGGTCAGGCTAGCAAGACACCTAGAGAGGATTGCATATGCCTAATTTGCCAAACAGGTGGAGTGAGGAGCATTTCGTTGTACAATGCGTTGCATATGCTGAGCTTAGAATACAATTCCAAATAGAGTTGTCCTTGCTGAATGCATGAGATAGGGTCATTCTTGTTTTGGACGATTTCTCATTGCTGCATATAATAGATGCACGACTTTGATACAACCTACACAGGCATTGGATGAGGGTGTCCAACAAAGGACTACTGATTTCTTTCGAAGGATTGAGCCACCACTGATCCCCAATGGTCGAGGGCTCACTCATGAGGAGCCAAAGACTAAAAGAGCTAGGAGACGATCGTATGTCCATGGTATAGGAGACCCCATCTCTACCAAGATGAGATATGGAGAATACAATTACTTCATGTGCATAAGATGCAATGGAGACGACTATCCACACCTTGGCATGTCATTTTCCATAGGTTACTTCATCCGACACCCATGTATCAAATCCTTCATCCACTCCACCCCATACTACATTCTTAGGTCTACTCATCTTAGTTGCTTCCTTTGCCGCCCACACACCGTATCATGGTAGGCTTTTCTTGTACTATGTGGTCATTTTCTACGGTGCCAAAACCACATCACATTCAGCACATTGGTAGGCTTTGATTTCAGTTCACTTTAGATGTTTACTTTCTTACTATTATTATTTTCTCTATAGATACTTGGTATATTAATCGTATATGATTTTGTCTCATCGACCAATTTTGGCCTTTAGAAGACCTCCATCCCTCCCTCCCTCCCTCCCCCCCCCCCCCCCCCCCCCCCCCGCCCTCCCTCCCTCCCTCTCCCTCTCCCTCTCTCTCTCTCTCTCTCTCTCTCTCTCTCTCTCTCTCTCTCTCTCTCTCTCTCTCTCTCTCTCTCTCTCTCTCTCTCTCTCTCTCTCTCTCTCTCTCTCTCTCTCTCTCTCTCTCTCTCTCTCTCTCTCCCCTCTCTCTCTCTCTCCCTCCCCCCCCCCCAAAAAAAGCCATTCTCCTCTGTCCATCCATCCATTTTATTTCAATCTACCCATATATCAATCTCTAGACCCGTCCATCCACCTAGCCATCCAAATTTTCTATTATAATTCTATACATCCACCCATTGTCCAGATACCTACCAAAGAATATACGAACCTGCATGAATAACTTCTTTACATAAGAGAGAGAAAAGTGAAATAATAATAACAATAACAATAATAATAATAATCACATTGAAAAACGTCATGATTTATTTACTCAAGTACAGGAACAAAACAGAAACAGAAAGTGCGTTCAAGACAAATTTCCAAATCAAAAATTACTGAACATAACGGTACTTGAACAATTTCTCCTTTTATCAAAAAGGTACAATTTTCTCTTCTATGTATGTGACAAACATGCATCTCCATCATGCAACCTGGAGTCTTTCCACACCAAGCATTCTTTCCTGCAAGCTCTCAAGTACCCAATTTTCTACCCTATGTAGTACACTACAACATTTATTACTATCGTGCTCAGATCCCAGAAAGGCAATCAACCATCTCATGTCACAAGTGCCAATAATGTAAAGCAGAAAAGTCAATATAATACACATGTATAAAGTGAATTCCACTGTGAAATCCAATTTTCACAAATTTCGAATGCTTATATCATTATACCCACTGTAAATTCGAAGGGCAACAGACCAAAAGTTGCAATTGTGCCCCATACCTTCATCACCCCAGATAATGCGAGGAAAGTGTATTTTCCCTCAAATGTGTTTCCCCTCAGATGCTGCAGCATTCCTATTTCACATCATAATAATCTACTTGGAGCAAAACAAAGCAGGGATAACAACAATGCATGCTTACATCTGAGCATCAGGACAAATCCACACAAGCAAACGTGGATAGTACAAGGGTGACCTACTGTCAATTAAAAGGGCAACAGAACGAAAATTGCAATCGTGCCTCATACCTTCATTATTACCCCACATAATGTGAGGCAAGTGTGTTTTCCCTCAAATGTGTTTTCCCTCCAATGCTGCAGCATTCCTATTTCACATCATAATAATCTACTTGGAGCCAACCAAAGTCAGGTATAACAACAGTGCATGCCTACATCTGAGCATCAGGACAAACCCACAAGAGCAAACATGGATGGTACAAGGTTGACCTACAAAATAAAATGACAAGTTGTTTACATGGTAAAGACAAGTGCAACCAAGACCAACCACAAAATCATCAACAATGAACGTAATTACTGTCATTGGATTATGTACATAAATTTCCTTTGATGCGATTC
>CM035439.1:49438069-49615569 GCA_020310875.1 Ceratopteris richardii | reverse complement strand
TGTTCATTACATAATGAAATATACGTTGATTTCATAGTGTTATAACTATCATCTTACAAATGGTGATCAACATGAGTATGATTATGGATGCCACATTAAGGTTGAAAATTGTATATAAATGTTTTGGACCTTTGTTGCAACTTATGTGCCAATCTTGTTTCACTTATCAATGATCATACATGCTAATGTATTTATATTTATTGAAATTCAATTATAATATAAAACCATAAGTATATATGTATATATGTGTATATATATATATATATATATATATATATATATATATATATATATGCAACTTGTCTTGGGAATAAGGTTCAATACTCGAACCTTAAATGCATCAAATCAAACACACCTCATTCCCTTAATTCGATAGACAATGCATTTCATACACACAATACATATAAAACATAGTTCATGCACCAATCATGACTGATTCAACTTTTGGTCCAACCTTGATTATAATTAACCTTGAAACACTACAAGAATTATTCCTTGCAAAAGAAACAAGGTGGAGGCAAATAGTTAGTAGGACAATAAGAAAGTGGGACAAGAATGAGTGGAAACACAAGAGATGAGGGCAAGAATGTGGTTGCCAATAAGAAATGTTATTTGTTTGTGGCTTTAGATAGAGGAGACAATATTGTGCTTCAAGGTACATTGTGGATTAGCCACGGAATTTAAAGACTCAAAGAGAATCCAAAAAAATGCATGCTCAAAGAGAACACTCCAGGAAATACAAGGGACAGTCTCATTTGTAGAGAGTACATGCACGGAAGCAAAATGAAAAGAAGAGTGTACTCACAAAATGAAGGAGTGATAGAGACTTAAAGTGAGTAGACCAAAAAATAGGTAAACTCACGTGGATTAGAAATGAGCTTGCAAAGAGCATGGAGTAGGCTTTTCAACCTTCTAACCAAGTACAAAGTGGCGGAGAGGTCCTCCTTATATAGAGTTAGAGGGGGCTCTCCAAAGTACATCATATGTGGGACGATTCCCCTTGAAGGAGAATGAATACATTGGTAGAAGTAAATGGCAAGGTGTCATGGACACAAAGAAAGCCATCTTAAACCTTACATTCCATGTCAATTTCCTATATCTCATGTTTGGTTAAGATTTTGGAGAAACTAATGGCACAATTGTGTCCGGAGTGTGCCAAAACCCCAAGATCGACTGTCTATTAGTTGAATTCTGATACCGGGAGGTCCTGTTACAAGTCGATAACATCATGATGACATCATCATTTCGCAACCGCCCTTGAAATCCTATATAAAGAGGCTTGGGCCACATTCATAATTAGTCTTGCCAATACCAGTCTTGGGAGCTCAAGGAGTCGTGACCGCCAAGTAAGTACTCTTCAAATTCCAGTTCTAGTTCTTGTCTTGTTTCTTGTTCTAGTCTTGTCTAGTCTAGTTCTTTGACATCCTGTCTTGTCCTCTTGTAATCTCGTAGTACGAGATCTTGTCGAGTTCTTTCTTGTATCTAGTCCATCTCCACGAGGGGAGTTCTTGTAATCCAGACATCTTGTCTCATACTTACGATCCCGGGTTGTGGGATCTCCTGTATCATTTCTAGTCCATTTTTCCATACCTTTTGGTCCCGGGTTGTGGGACGTCTTGTATCAGCTACGTCTTCTTATATTGTTCTCCCTACGTGGGTGTTCTTGTAATCCAAAGTATTTTCCCTACGTGGGTATTCTTGTAATCAGAAGTGTATTTCAGAAAGCTTGTCTATTGTAGTCAGAGAGCACAATCTAGTGCTCCCCTGACATTTTGGCAAGACTATCTTCATCAAGACCAGGCACCATGGATTCCCTATGCAAGGAGATTCAATCTACCATAAAGGACTTGATCGAACATGTCCAAGAGATGAAAAGATTGCTACGACAAGATCATCGATCAGTTTCAAGCTATGCCTTGAATATCAAGATGTTGTTTCATGGAACTACATATCAAGAAGACTACATGGTTAATCAGTTTCGAAGTGGCCTCAATCCTGAAGTCAAACATCTCTTGCTATCCATGCCTCAAGCAAATACATTGCAAGATGTAATCAATCAAGCAATTCAGTGTGAGAATCAGTTATTAAAAGAAATCCAAGTCCATGAGTCAGAAGTCTTGAATAATGAAGACACTATTCCTCAAGAATCTAAATCAAGAATCTTTGAAGGCCAAGAAGTCATTACGAATGATATGGAGCATACAAATTATGAAGATAACAAGAAGATAAAGGACAAGGAGGAGTTCGTGTTCAATCAAGGAGGTGTGCTTACTCAAGGCACTCCACCAAAGATTTTGGAAACACTACAACACGCCACTAAAAGCTCAAAGGACCTATCTTGTCACAAAGCTAAGGAAGCTCAAGGGAGTCTGAGTCCTTCACCACCTTTCAAGATTAAGGATCATGAAGAATTTGAGGTTAATCATGTCTTAGATTCAAGAATCTCACGAGGACGATCGGAATGCTTTATTCATTGGAAAGCATATGACATTAGTGATCATACTTTTGAACTTATAGAAAATCTTCAGAGAGCAAAAGTCAAGGTTCGTGAATTCCATAAGAGGAATCCAATGAAACCCAAGCTAGAGAACATGGCCTCTCCTCATGGAACGTCGCTTGAGGGGGAGGTGATGTCATGGACACAAAGAAAGCCATCTTAAACCTTAGATTCCATGTCAATTTCCTATATCTCATGTTTGGTTAAGATTTTGGAGAAACTAATGGCACAATTGTGTCTCGAGTGTGCCAAAACCCCAAGATCGACTGTCTATTTGTTGAATTCTGATACCGGGAGGTCCTGTTACAAGTCGATGACATCATGATGACATCATCATTTCGCAACCGCCCTTGAGAACCGCCCTTGAAATCCTATATAAAGAGGCTTGGGCCACATTCATAATTAGTCTTGCCAATACCAGTCTTGGGAGCTCAAGGAGTCGTGACCGCCAAGTAAGTACTCTTCAAATTCCAGTTCAAGCTCTTGTCTTGTTTCTTGTTCTAGTCTTGTCTAATCTAGTTCTTGGACATCCTATCTTGTCCTCTTGTAATCTCGTAGTACGAGATCTTGTCGAGTTCTTTCTTGTACCTAGTCCATCTCCAAGAGGGGAGTTCTTGTAATCTAGACATCTTGTCTCATACTTACGATCCGAGGTTGTGGGATCTCTTGTATCATTTCTAGTCCATTTTTCCATACCTATTGGTCCCGGGTTGTGGGACGTCTTGTATCAGCTACGTCTTCTTATATTGTTCTCCCTACGTGGGTAAAAGGGAAATGAAATGGAGATGGAGTGTCTCCTAGATACAAAATGGAGATGCACTCATGCGGATACAAATGGAAATGAAGTAGATGTGGACTAAAGCTAGAGGGTTCCTAGCTCGAGTGGAAGCCTCTTTGGAAACTTGAGCCCTGTGTTGCTTGCTTTCAACGCAAGCTTGACGAATATAGTGTACTTGCCCAATCTTGGGCAATCCCTTAACAATTTGTGATGTTGAAATCTTGGTTAAGTATGAGGTGTGCCAGTATCTTTGGTTCCAGCACCTAGAAAGGGACTCCTTAAACAAAAAGCATGATCGCTTATAGTCCTTTGTCTTCAACTCCTTGTGCTATGATATCTTTGGTTGTAGGAATAACACTTGTTTGTCATGGTTGATGATTGCCTTAACGAATAGTAGATTCATGCACAAGTTGGGGACAAATAGTACATTTGATAACGCTTTACACTCCCTGTGGTGATTGGTAATTTGAACTTTTCCATTGCCTTCTATGAGGAGACATTTGTTGTTGCCTAAATAAACTTCACCAGTGTGATGTTCTATCTCTTGGAAGGATTTGCGATCTTTGAACATATGAGATATGGCTCCACTATCAAAGTTTCCACTCTTGTGAGGAGCTAGAAGTAATTAAGGGATTGGCCTTTGTCGAGATAAATAGATCTTCACTGAAACAGTGAGACCTATTACTTGAATCTTCTTTAAGTGTGTTGTTAGAGTTGTGACTAACATGCTTCGCTTTGTTCCGTGGTCCCTGAGCTTTCATCGCAGTTTCTTTTGAGGATGACGACTTTGCTCGAGAGTCGTGTAAGAGCAAAAGTCGTCGTACTTCCTCCCATGTCAATACTTAGACATGGTTGTAAAGGGGTGTGACAAAGGTTTCATAAGACTTTACTGTAAAGGAAATGATCATGTCATAAAGAGTTGTCCAAAGTTGGTTGCAAAAGAGGCAAAGAAAAAAGAGGTTGGAATGGTTGTTGCATGAACCTCTATACCCAAAATAGAGTCCGCTAAACTTGTGCAGAATGAAGAATGGGCATTTACTACTCTTTGTAGTTATGACCCATCTTCTCATGAAGAGTGTATATCTGCAATAGACTCAAATAATTGGTACTTTGATAGGAGGGAAACCAAACATATTACCTCACATCGCAATTTCTTCACTTCACTTCACTTTAGCCTGCCCTACAAGGATTTTTGTCACATGCACCAACAACTCCTCTTATCTTGTCATGAGAGTTGGTAAGATCATTCTAACTACTGCCGATGCTAGTTCTTTTACATTGTCAGATGCTTTATTTGTGCCAGGAATCAAGAAAAATCTGTTATCAATTTTTGCATTGGCCAAGATCGGCTTGGTTGTGAAATTTCTTGATGATAGATATACAATTCATCGTCTATCAAATGATGACATTATAATTGCTTCTTGCATTTTATGCCGTGTGCTTTATAAGCTCATGAGCTACTTAGAAATTGCAACTTGTTCACAATGATGTCAATAGTCCTATGCAGACACCTTCTTTTAGGAACTACCTTTACTTCATGACTTTCATTGATGATTTTTCCAAGCATGTATGGGTGTATCCACTGAAAGCAAAGTCCAAAAGTTTATGTGCTTCAAACAATTTCTAGTTTTGGCTGAAAATCTGTTGACATGTAAAATGGGCACCCTCCATTTTGCTCGAGGGGGGGATGTCTTTTGACTTTAATGGATTTTTGGTTGAACGTGGGATAAAACATCATTGTACAGTGCCGCATACACCTCAACAGAATGAAGTTTCTGAAGGAAGAACGGGTCACTCATGGAGACGGCGAGGTGTATGGTCAAGGGTCACACTTTACCACATAGTTTCTGGCTTGAGGCTTGTATGTGTGCAGCATATGTACTTAACAGGTTTCCTACTAAAGCATTGCAGTCTATCACTCCATCCGAGGTTTGGCATGGTCACAAGCCATCTGTTGCTAATCTACATGTCTTTGGTTGTCTTGCATATGCATTAGTGCTTGAACAACGACGCAAGAAATTGGATGATTAAGCACTGAAATGTATTTTTGTTGGGTACAATTCTGAAAGCAAAGGCTATCGTCCGTATCATCCACGGACAAAACGCATTTTGCTTAGTCGTGATGTTGTTTCTGTGGAAGATGCTATTCAGCCATTACTTTCATGTACTAAGGAAACATAAGTTAGCTCCAACGATATGTATGATACTTTGCTACCTCTTTTTATAGGTGGACAGTCTAGTGCTAGTCCCAATGAGGCAATTTCTCGACCTTTAAAGATTTCATGTAATGATGAAGATCATTCCATTTCTGATGCAGATTTACATGATGCACTTGTTGATGAGAGAACTAATATAGAGGAGGCAAAAACTATGCCTAAACGGTTGGTGCAGACTTTGAGAGATAGCAAATTAGATGCACCTCTATCATATTGTACTCGTTCAGCCTCTCATAGTGCTTCTTTTGCATCAGATTCCTATGCTATGGCTGCTTGACGAGAATGAGCCTCTTTCATTTGACAAGCATAAATTTTGAAGATTGGATGGCTTCTATGCAATCAAAATATGATGCTATTATGAAAAATGGTACCTGATCTTTATGTGACTTGCCTCCTAGCAAAAAGACCATTGGCATTAAGTGGATATACAAGCTGAAGCATAAGCTTGATGGAACAATTGACAAGCAGAACGCTAAGCTTGTTGCAAAGGGTTATGCTAAAGAAAGAGGCATAGATTTTGATGCGACCTTTGCTCCTACATATCGAACGACTACTGTTCGCAACATCTGAGCACTTGAAGCTCATCATGGTTGGAACTTACATCAATTGTACATTAAAACTGCATTTCTAAATGGTGAATTGCATGAAGAAGTGTATGTTTTTCAGCCCCGTGATTTTTGTGCACAAAGGTCATGAAAACAAAGTGTGCATGTTAAAAAAGGCATTATGCGGTTTGAAGCAAGCACAACGTGCTTGGTATGAAAAGATACATGCCTACCTGATTGCACACGGTTTTAAGATAAGTCCAACTGAGAGCACCTTATATGTTAAGCATGCAAATGATGTGCTTCTTATCATTGTTGTGTATGTTGATGACATGGCTGCTCACTGGTCCTAATGAGAAGCATATTTCTGATTTTAAGGCCGATCTGCATCCCTCATTTGAGATGTCGGCTTTGGGGCATTTGCATCATTATTTGGGCATTCAGTGTATGAAGGTTGATGGAAGAATGGCTTTGTGTCAAACAAAATATATTGACACATTATTGAAGCATTTTGGCCTTGAAGATTGCAAACCTATTGCCACTCCTATGGAGACAAGTTTATGATTTAGTCTTCATGATGCTTGAGATGCACGTGATGTTGTTCTCTATCAACAGGCTGTTGGATGCCTAATTTACTTATGCATTACTCGGCCAGATATTTAGTTTGTTGTCTCACATGTGACAAGGTTTATGCATTGCCCAAGTGTCAAGCATTGGCAAGTGGTTAAGCTAATCTTTCGCTACTTGAGTGGTACCCGACTACTTGGATTGTTTTAGCCCAAGGGGGAATCACTACCGCCAAATTTACATGCTTTTTCAGGCTCTAACTGGGCTGATTGCTATAGCACTCGTCTGTCCACGAGCAATTTTTGCTTCATGCTTGGTAGCTCATGCATATCTTGGTTGAGCAAGATGAAGCCTACTGTGGTCACTTCTAGCTATGAGGCTGAATATAGGGAAGCTTTCACAGCGACTATTGAATGTGTGTGGCTTGGACACCTTATGGCTGATTTGGGTTTTGGTCAGTCTTCTGCCACCACCATCTTCACTTAGGTCAAAGCACATTGGAAGTTGCGAAGAACCCTGTGTTCCATGCTCCCACTAAGCACATTGAGATGCACTATCATTACGTGAGGGAGAAGTTCTTAGCTCCAAAGATCAATTTGGCATATGTGCCCACACAAGAGAACATTGCAGACCTTTTCACAAAGGCTCTACCTAGGAAGAAGTTTGAAGCTTTTCGCAAAGCTTTGGGTTTACTTCCTTTTGTGGGTTGATTCCACATAGCTTGGCACTTCCTTATACATGAGTGCAAGCTCCTTAGTCACTGTTCACCGCATCACTACCAGGGGGGATTTGTTCATATATTTAGGTAGTGAAGTGTGTGAACACACTAGGACAGCGCGGGCAGTTTTTTCCATCTTTAGGAGGTTTTTTTTTCCCGCTTGTATATACGCCTATTACCCTAACGGATCACTTACCTTTGTACATTCTCTTGGTAATACATTCAGTAGTGTGTGTTGTGCTCCAAGCTTCTTCTTCTTCCTTGTGCTCTTCACGTGCTTCCGAAGATCTCAAACTCCAATAGAAATGAGCTTTCCAAAAGCATGGGGTAGGCTCTTCAAGCTTCTAATCAAGTACAAAGTAGGGGAGAGCCCCCCTTATATAGAGTTGGGGGGGGGGGGGGGGGGGGGGGGCTCATTGCAAAGAAATTATATGAATAAAATTGCATAGAACTTATAACTCAATGACACTCTTACTAAAGATTACTGAAAAGAAATCAAAGAAAACAGTTGAAAAGTGACAAAACACAACCGAAACGAGTGTGATTGAAGACGCCAAACCAAAAGATCACGGATATACTAAGCTCAAAACATAAAACACTACACCAAACAAAAAGAAGGACCCTTCCAACATAGAACTAAATGACATGTAGGACTTCCATAGAATTACCATAGGTTCAACCTTCAAAAAGGTGGAAAATGAGTATTTTCCATTGGACAAAACAAGTTGTCCTCAAATGCCACAGTTATTCCACCTCAACATATGCATGACATCCAACAAGTACATCCACATCTTTGGCGGCCAAGTTAACATAGTGACTCCATAATTACAAACCTTAATCCCAAATAGGACTATGTATTATGTTTATGGCCCGAACCTCAAGGCATGTTTACTTGAGCACGAGAATTTACTGAACAAATGCTTCCTTTTTTAACAAACTAAAGCATATCACTAAACCTAATAACAAGAACAATGCCTATTAAAGGAACATACCATTATAAGAAATAAATCCTTACATGAAGCTTCCTGCAGCTCTTACATTTTCAGATCAATCATAATCTGAATCGATAATAATGACCTCCTCTGGTGGTGGAAGTGTAGCTTCTGGATCAAAGTCAAAGGGATCCCAATGAAACTCTTTCTCTTTCTTTATGAGTTCACCCATTGAGGGAAATAGGGTGGAAAGGTCATATTTTGGGGGGTCTTTACCAATCTCTGACCAATTATCTGCCTCTGGAGTGTGGTATGGAAGATCTAATGATGGAAGCTGTCTATGTGGAAACATAGCAAGCGACATTAGTTTAGGCTTTGGCTTTGGCTCAGGTGGGGGGATTTCAGGAAGGTCATCTGGTATATAAATATCAAAAGTACCCTGTGGCCTCATACCAGGAGGGCATGGAGCTGTTATATTCAGCAATCCGAAATCCACCTCAGTGCCTTTTGGTTTGGGAATGCTTGTTTCTGCAAACTGGTTGTTACTTCCAAATGGGGATCTTGTTTCAAGCAATGAAGTACCTGAGTTGATATCAGATATTGTTTGAGTAGCAGGCCTTGACCTAGGGCGTGGCCTTCTTCGCGGTAAGGGAGGATCATTATCCCTGTAGGTGCTGTTGTCAAAAGAAAAATTGGAAAAATCGAAAGTTCCAGAACTTGTAAGGGCAGGACTATTCAAAGGATGTGGGGATGTGCTTGATGCAAGTGTACTTGAACTAGCAGAGGTATCAGCTGGTCCACTTGCAATGGCAGCAGATTTAATCTCAGCTATTGTACCAGAAGGAGTGGAACTATCACTGTTGTTACTAACAGCAGAATTCAAACCAGAGTTAGAAGATCCAATGCTACCAGCATTGACTGACGATGAAGTATTCACAGTTGCTGAAACTGAAGCTGACGTGGATGCTGATGTCCCGGTAACCACTGAAGTTGAAGATATATTGAATGAGGATGTATTAAAGGCCGTTGAAGCTGAACTTATATGGGAGGAAAGCACATTTGCACTGTCTGAAGCAACACGAGACGTAGATCTGTCACATGGCTGTGGATCAAATGTTATTCTGCCGGAGCTCGTGTTGCTTGGATCAGTGAAGCTAGATTGAGCACCTATTGCCCCACGAGTAGGAGAACAACTGATCCTGGTAGAGGCTGCTGGAGGGCTACTTTTGTTCCAACTGGTGAAAGTGGATGTAGCAGTTGATGCAGCATTAGTATTTTCCGGTGATAACGAAGAACTAATACCGGTTGCATTGGCTGCTGAACCAAAACTACTGCTGCTGCTGGAAGTACCTGACGTTTCAAACGTAATACTGCTATAGCTTGTTGCCAAAGAGAACGTATCGCTACCCTCACTACCTGCTGAGGAAGATTCACAGCTGTGAATTCCAGTATTGCTTTGAGGAGCTCGTGTGCTTGCTGACCATGAAGCAGCAGCTTGGCCGAACGTACTGCTGTCGAAAGGGTTTGATGTATCAAGGTTAAACATTGTGTTGCTTTCTACAGAAACTGCCGTAGAGGTTGGAGAAGAGTTTAAGGCTTGCGAAGATCCTAGTTCGACTACATTGCTCGGAATGGTACCCCAATCATCTGCGATAGGAGGTAAAGAAGATGAAACCGGGGGAATAAAGCTGGGAGCACCCCCCGAGATACCACTCGCTCCGGTAGTGGGAAGCGGAGGCCGAGACGAGGTCGCCTTATCGACCCTGATGATCCGCCCATCGAGCAGCTGCCCCGTCATTTTGGAACGGGCGGCCTCTGCATCCGCCTCGGATCCAAAAGTGACAAAACCAAATCCCTTCGGGCGACCTGTTTCTCTGTCATTTATGAGCTTCACCTCCACAACCTCCCCATGCTGAGAAAATGCCCGCCTCACTGCTTCCTCGTCTGTGCGAAACGATAGACCGCCAACAAACAGTTTGCTGCTGTAGCTTCGCCGGAAAGCTCCATGTGGAAGGGACAGACGACTATTCACCTGCGGATGTTGGAAAGCCAAAATCACACCGCGCCTCGCCATGGCTCTGCGCGGAAGCAGCGAGAAACCCATTTTAAGGTCCGCTCCTTAGGCCATCTGAGAAGGGTTTTGTAGGGGTTTCTCTACGTCTCATACATAGACAAGCTTTCGTGCTGATCTCTCGTTTCTCCCTGCTTATTCTTCACAAGCCGTCAACAGACCACCAAACAATTGACATTCAAGAGAAATGGAAATCAACTATCCAAATGAAAAGGTTACGAGTTTTGAATCCATCAACAAACATGAATGGACTATGCTAATCGAAAGAGTGCTTTTCTTAAAAAGAGAATTTCAGATTTTAATCTCCTTTTGCTTGAACTGATTGAAATAATAGTTGTACAAGTCATATCCCACAAAGGAGAGGTTAAGATAATGCAAAGGAGATGACAGCCCAAAGGCAATAAGGAGACAAGGTTTGGACTGACTAAGGCTCATTACATGTCAGTTATTGAACCTCCACCCCCACCTCAAGAGGCAAAAACTCAAACCAATTGAACTAACATCCCACAAAGGAGAGGTTAAGATAATGCAAAGGAGATGACAGCCCAAAGGCGATAAGGAGACAAGGTTTGGACTGACTAAGGCTCATTACATGTCAATTATTGAACCTCCACCCCCACCTCAAGAGGCAAGAACTCAAACCAATTGAACTAGCACGCATCGACTAGAACGAGTGCTTGGCATTGTTTTACATAAATCCTACTCCAAATAAGTATTCCTCAATGAGTGTTGAGATTTTTAGACCAATCATTGGGGATATCTATATCATAGGCATAGTTTTGGAATATCCCATTCTCACATCTTCTAAGCCAACCAAGGGCTTTTCATATATTGAGAATAAACTTTGTTTGTATGATTTTGATGTATTGAGGTAATTTTGATTTGGTGTTCTTGTATATATGATTTTATCCTATTTCCCTTCTTTGATTTTGTGATCCCTAGCGACTACGCTCATGCTACATGTTACCCGTTTCCCTCATTAACTGGATACAATTATCCCAATCCATCTCTCATGTTAGACATTCGTTCATTTTTGCCACTCTTATCACCTTAAATCTCCCACACACTTTTCCACTCATAATGTTAGGCTTATCACACATCCCCTTAGGAAGCTAACATGTTGGTGTAAGTGTTGTAGATGGGGTGGATATAGTAGCCGAAGTCTTTTGAAGGTAGCATAACTAATTTGGGACACTAAGAAAGAGAGAGATGTGTATGTTCAGGTAAAGAAAAGAGAAAGAGACATAGAGAGAGTGTGGGAGAGATTGGAAAGAGAGATTCATAGAGTGTATGTGTGTATGATAGCCTTGAATCCCCCAAATTATGATAAGATAGTGATTGACAATACACACTAAGTATGGGGACTATTCAAGGAAAAGATAAGCAAAAAATGTATACAAGAGAAAGGTATGGTTGGATCAAACTCAATGAGAGTGAGAGCAAAGGAGTCTTCCTGAATGCAACCCAGGATATTGGGGGGTTAGGATCAACAAGTTCCACCACACAATGTCGGCATTGCCCAGCATCAGACTCAAGAGCCACCACAAACATAGTCAACTCAATTAGGTCCCACCTAGACAATAAAACAAGTGATTATGTCATGAATGCAAATCTTAGTCAACTCAAATTAGGTCCGAGCTAGATAGTAAAACAAGTGATTATAAAGATCATAATGAGGGAAGGGAAGAAGGAGCAATGAAAGTTGTGACTCACTGACATAGAGTATTTGATGAATCAAAAGTGTGCTTCTTGAAGCTCACACGTGCTAACCTTTCTTATTGATTCATAAATAGTGAATACAAACAATATTGACAGGTACATGGAGGATGGACATGGATCTTGATTAATATGCTCAAAACCCTAAGCATGAATGGATGTATCAAACTTTGTACCATTGGCATGGAGATTGCTTTAAGACCATAAAGGTTCTTCTTTAACCTTCATAATAAGTCGACCTTATCTTGAGGCATGATACCTTCTACTTGATCCATATATACTTCATCATCGAGTCTGCTATGTAAGAAAGTTTTTGTACATTCACATGGGTCATCTCTAAGTCCTTATGGCTTGTGACGACAAGGAACATCCATAGTGTTCTCATCTTGACCATCGAAAAAAAACTTCCCCAAAGTCAATTCCCTATTCTTGTCTGAATCATTTTGCAATCATTTGATCCTTGTACTTAGATGTAGTCTATTTTGGTATTTGCTTCTAGTTATAGACCCATTTACAGAGCATTGCTTTCTTATGCTTTACCTAAGTGATCAATTCTCCATATATCATTTTTTTAGAATGATTGTTACCGCCTCATGACATAGGGCACACTCTTACACTTTCAATTTAACAATCCATGGAGAGTGGACCTTGACCTAATTGTAGTGAAAGGTAGTAAGCAGATGGAATGGATGGGCATCAATTCAAGTAGTCAGTGTACTGTCCCACATTAGCTTCCAAAGGTAGTAGACCTTGACCTAATTGTAGTCAAATGTAGTAAGCAAATGGAATGGATGGGCATCAATTCAAGTAGTCGATGTACTATACCACATTAGCTTCAAAAGAGATCCCCAACATGATCTAGCTCACAAAGTTCCACATGCCATCAATTACATTTGCTCCATGATCACTCCTTCCATGATAGCCTATGGAGTATCCTTCCCATGATAGGTGATCGAGAAGCCTACTGAAAAATGATCAAGCATACTGTCAAAAAAGTATAGGTTTGTTATAAAGTAACTCTATGATCCAAGTGTTTGGCCAATTCATACAAACCTAAATTCAGACATTGTTTGGTCACTTGAAAGTTTGGCTGAAGATATCGAGAATAGACTTAAAAAAAGGTTCAAATCTTCTCTAAGACAAGGAATCCACCTAGCTTAGTGTTTAAGTCTTAAGGGGAGCACAAAGGAGGTCTTGGGTTCAAGTCTTGCAAGGTGCAAGGTTTTTCCCAAGAGCTCCATGAGTTGGAGCATTGTGGAACATTCTTTCTAATTGGCACCTTTCCAGGTACAGGGTGGTGGAGAATCAATCCACAAAAGGATGGTGTGGATTGATTTAGAAAAGAATGGTTCTAAACTAAAGAAAACTCTTTAAAAGAGTAGTTCTCAAGTAAAGTTGCTCTTTTAAATAGTGGCTTAGAATCAAAGTAGTTGAGTGCTCAATAGCTATATATACAAGGCTTGGTTGGGAGGAGAGAAGTCATTCATTGTCACTCTAGCACAATGGCAAGTACCATTCGTGAGGAGATCCACCTCATAATTGTCAATCTATGGAGATGTGAGGACAAGTATGATGACTATGAGCAAGTGACGGCACAAGTGTGTGAGTGTGAAGCACACAAGCATGCACACACATACACACACATGAAGCAATTTGATGGTGATGCACCACAGTGCGATCTCCTTCTCGAGAGCTCCACGACAATATCCTCAAAGTAGAAAATTGAGCTCCTAGGGCCACACATGGTACTCCGCACAGAGGCTGTAGAATATGCAGAAAAACACAATACAAAGGGAGAACGAAGACAAACTTCTTAGGTCTTACAAATGCGGTCAAACTTACAGTCTGTGACTGACGAGGCTACTATATGTTTTATTAAAGAACATATACAAAGAAGTGTCCGGTGGCCATTTGGCCTAACAGTAATAATCTCTCACTAAAGGCTAATATGACCAAAGTAACTATGGGATAAAAATAAAGAATGATAAAGAATACTTGAGTGTAAGTATACAAACTATACCTCCCACCTGATGGGCATGTTACATAGTATACAAGTGAATGTGTAAGATCATGAATCAAGTAACCCCCATCAAGTGACAACCGTGTCGAAAGCTATCATGTGGTAGAGCTTTAGTCAAAGCATCTGCAACATTATCTCAAGTGCGAACCTTCTCAAGAATATTGTGCTCAGTGGCTAAGAAATATCTAATGAAGTGATACCTCACCTCAATGTGTTTGGTCTTTGCATGATAGACCGGATTCTTAGCCAAATCAATGGCACTCTGACTATCACTGAGCAAATGAGGTATATGCTGAGGTAAACCCATATCACAAGCAAGACGAGAAAGCCACAATGCTTCCTTACATGCCTCACTTGCTGCAACATTCTTGAAGACGAGATCTCCATGAGATAGCACCTCTAGCAAAATGAAAAATGTATCCTGATGTAGACTTACGATTGTCTACACAACCTGCATAGTTAGAATTTGTGTAACCAATAATGGATGCTTTTCCTCTACCTAAGCATAAACACTTGTCCTTAGTGCTACTCAAATATCTTAAAAATCATCTTGACCACTTCCCAATGTTTCTTGCTAGGATTAGACATATATATGCTCACAAATCCCACTGCAAATGAAATGTCTGGTCTCGTAGCTACCATAACATACATGAGACTACCAATAGCAGACTAATAGGGAATTTTGGTCATGAATTCCTTTTCCTCATCTGATTTGGGGCAATCATCCTTGCTCAATTTCACATATGTGGATAAAGGTGTACTCGATGCCTTTCCACCCTACATATTGAACCTGGGAAGTACTTTGGATATGTACTCACTTTGAGATAAGTATATGCATCTTTTACTCATATCACGAGTAATGCGCATGCCAAGAATATGTTTGACATCCCCCAAATCCTTCATATCAAATGTCTGACTCAACTTCTTTTTTAGAATTGACAAATCATAAGAGGACTTCCCAACAATCAACATATCATCAACATAAAGTATCAAGCATATCAAGCTTCCATCTGAGCATCTTCTTGTGTAGAGACAATGATCATCATTGCTTTGAGAATAGCCTTGAGACTTCATAAAAGCATCAAACTTTTGGTACCATTGTCTAGGGGACTATTTAAGTCCATATAAGCTCTTCTTGACTTTCCTTGCCAGGAACTACATAACCCTTTGGTTGTTCCATATAGATGTCATCTGTAAGATCTCCATGCAAGAAAGCAGTTTTCACATCCATTTGGACTAGCTCTAAGTCCTCCATTACAACGAATCCAAGCAACATGCGCAGGGTAGTCATTTTGACCACTGGAGCGAAGATTTCCTCGAAATCAACACCATGTTCTTGCTTAAAAACCTTTGCAACAAGTCGTGCTTTATACTTTGGAGAAGCACTATCTGATGTGAATTTCAACCTATACACCCATTTACATGGTAAAGCTTTCCTGCCCTTTGGCAAAGGTACTAAATCCCAAATACCATTCTTGTGAATAGAATCCAACTCACTCTTCATGGCACGCTCCCACTTGACATGATCCTCTGTTTGCATAGCCTCTTTGTAGCAAGAAGGCTCACCGGCATCTGTTAGCATAACAAAATATAAACCTGGAACATATCTATCAGGTGGATATGAGACACGTGCAGAGCGTCTCAATGGTTGTTGAATAGGAACATGTGTAGACTGATATGAATGGACATTCTCTTGAACATCCCTATGTGCAACATTTTTATGCATGCTAACTGGAGGACTAGTATCCTCGAACACCACTCTTCTCACTTCAACCTCCTTAATGGGCTGTTTATGCATCTTAGACTCATTGAAAATGACATCATTACTTCTGATCACTGACCGTGTTTCAAGATCCTATAAACAATAACCAAATTGTCCTTCTCGACCATATCCAAGAAAAATGCATTTCTTTGACATATGGTCCAACTTTTGTCTAAGATTCTTGGGTATATGAACATATGCTTCACACCCAAAAACTCGAAGATGATCATAATATGGTGGCTTCCCTATCCATAACTCTTGTGCCACTTTCAGACCTTTGGCAGTACTAGGTGAAAGGTTAATCACATGAACTGTAGTAAATACGGCTTTTGCCCAAAAGCCTTGTGAGAGGTTTGCATGATGTAACATAGAGACTGTGGCCAAAACGACCATGCAAATACAAGCCATAGGTTGTTCAGTAACAACTAACAAGTGTTCATTCTGTGATACAAATAAAGGAGAAAGTGAGTCAACTTTGTCCTTTTGCAATAACCATATTACCCTTTGATATACGAAAGGACTGAGCATAGAAGAACACCTTGTAACCAAGGTCATCAAGTTGACAAACTAACATCAAACTGCATGATAACTGAGGTACATGGCATACATTATGCATAGTAAAATTTGAACCATCAATGAACAACACAACCACATCTCCAATCCCCACAACATCACACTGGTAAGAGTCACCAAGTCTCACCGTGCCAAGAGACTTTGTTGCATAAGTAGAGAACCATTCTCTGTGTGGTGTCACATGGAAAGAAGCACGAAAATCTAGCAGCCATGTGTGGGAAAGAGAATCAGCCATAAGAGTCTCAGTTGGCACAGTACTATCAATTGTCAACACATCAACATCATCAAAAATAGCATTAATTTCTTCAATCTTCACAGTGGAAGTAGATGGTGCAGGTAACTATTTAACATGTCCATCAACATTATGTCCTTTATCTTTAGCATTCTTTAATGCATAACAATCTTTCTTCATATGTCCTTTCTCATGACATTATCCCTCTTCCTTGATTCACTTCTACTCTTATTCCTTTGACCATTCTTTTCCTTGTTCTTGCTCCTGACACGTTGCTGATTCTTTCCTTGGTAAGAATCACAACATTATATGCGTCTCCACTCTGAGTCCCAACCATATATTTTCTACAAATCTCCTCACTCAAGATTTCTCCACATATGTCATCATAGACGAGTTTACCATTAGGTGCACTATTGCTAATAGCTATGCAAAATGTATCCCATGATGATGGCATGGTGCATAATAGCAATACTGCTTTCATTTCATTATCCATATCCATTTTTTGAGCTTGTAATTGGGAGAATATAGCATCAAACTCATTTAGATGAGAAGCAACACTATCTATGTCCTTCATGTGAAGGTCATATAGTTTTTTCATCAAATACACTTTATTTGATGTCGTCTCTTTTTCATATGTATTGCATAACTTCGTCCAAAGCTCCTCTGCACTTTCACTGACTAATACTGTAAAGTAAACATTATCTGCTAGGTGCAAGCGAATGGTAGACCTGACCATTTCATCTAAATCATCCCAATCATCTTCATCTATGTGAGCATGCTTCTTTGAAATCCCATTTACTGGCTTCCATTGTCTCCTTTGAATCAACACATCTTTAATCTTATTCTTCCATAGAGCAAAGTTTGTGCCATCAAATTTCTGGATCTCAAAATGGTCGTTGCCCTACAAGTTATAGCTCCTCCTCATAACACTGGCACTAGACCTTGATCCACTAGATGTGCCTGAGACCTCTGATGCCATGATGGTAGAGAACTGAATAGAATGATAATGGAGCTAGAAGATTCCAAACACCAACGAATAAGTGTATCAAGGAGTAAATCGACCACTGTATAGTTGACAAAACCAAAAATCTGAAAAAATTTTGCCTGAGTATCATCAGTTACCCAATAGAAGCCAACTATGCTTATCGAGCACCTATGAACAATTATCATACATCTCCTATGACGAGGCTGGGTAAGTCTTCCACCTGCATCATCGAAGAGACCCTGACATCTAGGTGTCTCCCATTTAAGAAAACCTCACCACAACCCTCTTTATCAAACATAAAAGGCTTTATGCAAAAAACGTAACCGCTATATCAATGACCACATGGATGTACATAAGTAGTATCCACAGAAGCGTACATGTTGTGCATGTGCTCAATATATGCAACAAAATGACACTAAAAGGCTGAATGCATAGCCCGAAAACTAGCCAATAACACCTGTAAGTGTCTGTCAACTCTGATGTTTTAGGCTCAAAAACCTGCATAAATTTGCAACGATGGCTCCCACCAAAATTGAAAACCTTTCGAGAAACCTGTAGTTTTACGAATGTGGCTGAAAACACAGCCCCAAAGGTTGATATTTATTGTTGGCGAAGTACAAAGAACACTCTTCTTGATGTTCTTGGACGTGTGTGAAGAGGACTATGTGCGAAAGTACTCCAAAATGGCTCCAAAAGACACCCAAAAAATGCTCCAAAAATAGGTTTTGAAAGCAAAGAATGAAGCTTTGAGGGACCAAAACATGTTAAAGGTAATTTCAACCTTAGTCTTTCCCCTTCTTGAGACACCACAAGAGTGTAGCTTATTGGCAAGAGATTGCCATGGTTAAGCGAGCTCTAGGGGAAACAATACTGAGATGGGGGACCTCCTAGGAAGTACAGGGAACCGCTATCTTTCTTGATCGTTGAGGTCCTCCCTCGCACGTAACCAACGGTGCCAACGGTGACTTCGGTGACTCAGATGACAAGGTATGCCAAGGTCTATGCCTTGGTTCCCGCCTTAGTCATAAGCCTTGGAGAAAGCCACTGGGAGGGGGGGTTGCTCGCTTCGCTCACACAAAAGGAACAAAGATTTTGTATCCAACCACTCTGATACTAGTGAAGCAATGTGATGGTGATGCACCACAGTGCACTCTCCTTCTCCAGAGCTCCACGACAATATCCTCACAGTAGAAAATCAAGCTCCTAGGGCCACACACGATACTCCACACAGAGGTTGCAGGATACGCAGAAAAAGACAATACACAAGGAGCACAAAGACAAACTTCTTAAGTCTTACAAACGCGATTGAACTTATAGTATGTGACTAACTAGGCCACTATATGTTTTATTAAAGAACATATACAAAGAAGTGTCTGATGGCCATTTGGCCTTTCATATGGACACTAATGGTAACGACACACATGCACGCAAGGCAAGAACAAAGGGAGGAACAATGAAGTTCTTTTTATTACTCAAAAATTCTCTTACAATAGCTCAAAACTCTAACAAGATAACCTCAAAAATGAGCTCTCTAGCTCTTTTTATGGTTTTCTGACTAGCTTTGGCCCTATCTCGACCTACTGTTCGGCTTAGTTAAAAATTAGGTTCCAGGGCATATTTTTGGGGCTCAAACGGAATCAAAAAACTAAGAAAATTGATATGCAAGTACTTTTAATACTCTTCAAGCTCGAGGACTCATCGGCTTCAATAAAATGGAGTCTAATCTATAAAGAACGGTATTTACAATGTTTGTGTAGTGATGAAAATCACTTTGATGGAAAATTAATTATGAAAAAAATGATTGGGCATTATCTATGTCGAATTGTACTTGAGTGCTCTGTCTCCTCATTGCTTGTAGGCCAACACTCCCCCCTCTCTAGAGTTTGTCACCCCTGACAGACCTCTGTTTTGTAGGGTGGTCGATATAATACTGGATGACATTAGTGGTTAGCTCATGTTCGTTGAGCCTTAACCCTTGCACCAAATCTGCTTGCAAGGCATCCCAATTGATGGCCCTAGGGATATCGGGCTGGGGGGTTGTGTAATATTCAAAATACATCGTCTACTCACACGCGAATAAGTGAAGCAGGTGTGTTGGCTTCGTTGCGAACACCTTCGAGTGATATTCCCAGAATCCTATTCTGAACATGTCTTCGAAGGTATGTTTGTAACATGCGGGGAGGTATTTTATATGTGCATGCCAAGCATAGGCAACTCTAATGCTTGGGGTGGTGCTCATGTCGTACACTAGGTCATAAATTTCATTGGTGAAGCCTGGGAGAGCGACTTGTGGTGCTTGTGTATTTTGAAAATTTTTTAGCACAATTTGCATCATATCCAAAAAGTTTAGCATCATTTGCATCGCGACATCTGGCATTGGTTTCAGGAGAGGGATCCAATGGTCAATGTTGGCTATCATGTAAGCAACAGAGGGTAGTCACTACGGTGGCATAATGTATGGATAATTAAGCCATTTTTTACATTGGGCATTATTCTGTACTTTAATATTGAATGTTTTCCATGAGCTGCATCGTGGAACTAAACCATAGCATGGATTGTAAATGAGATGTAGAGGTGCATGGTTCCACGTATGTAGCATTTCGGGGTAAGTCTCTAAGAGCTTTTGTCTCCATGTCGGTTGATAGATCTTGCCTTTTTGTGCCTCTAGTGGTAGGTTCTCGGGTTGAAACTCAGTTGCAAAGGTGGGGATCTTCCTCGTGGCTCTCTGTATTTTTGCATTATAATATGCAAGAATGACATAGTAGGGTTGGTATTGAAGTTCTGATGTTGTGATGAGATGCCTGGGTGCCAATTTTTTGAAATAGTTGGATTGTAACATTGTTTCTTCTATGATTCGCATTGCCTGATTTTGCAACACCGTGCGCTCTTCATGAGTACTCCCTATTTCTTCCACTTGTCTTAACCATGGTGGTCATGGTGCTTCGAATGTATCCTAGCCCTCTTCTATTATCCATCCACCTGAAATGGTTTGAGGGTCACAATCATCTTCAAACATTTGTTCAATTAGAATTGAGATGGTTTCTTCTTCTATGGGGGTTTGGGGCTTCTTCCCCTTCAAATGGTTTCTTAAATTCTGTATCCCACGTGGTTGGTTCTTTGGTTCTGCGAGGGCCACCATTGCTTTTGGCTTCCATACCCATACCATTGTTGCTGGTCTTCTAACTCTTGTTGAGGAGGTGAGTTGGTCTACTTTTCATTTTGGTGTTGGATTCTGACCCTTGCCTCGCCTTGGCTTCTTTGTTGAGACTTTCCTCATGTGGGGGAACATAGGTTGTTGTGTATGTAAGAGCTTCTTGGGTACCCATATGCGTGCCTGACCTTGCTGAGCTGCCACTAATTTCTTAGGGACCCAAACTTGTCGGATACCTTGTGGTTGAACTTGTCCTAGTTGCTTGGTTCTTCTTTTGGCATGGTTGGCCTCCCCAGATTGGAATTGTTGTGGCAAAGCTAGTGGTTGCTCTCCTTCTCGTACCCAGATCTTCTTCATGTGCGACACTACTTTCTTCTTGAAATCTCGTTGTCTATTTGATATAGCAGTTGTCATCTACTGTTTCTCTTGCTTGTGTGGTTGAACTACTATAGATGGCTGAGACTTCGTACAAGAAGGGAGTCTCAACGGGTCTCCCACTCTTTTGTTGGAGGCAATATCATTGTGCATCATAGAGCTTTGAACACAAACAACTTCTTCTTCTCTAAGATTAGTCCTAAGAGAATGTGTGACACCATGATCTATGAGGATGCAATTTCCTAACTCTAATGTAATGCATTGTTGATGAACCCAAACTTGAAGAATTTTTCTCCTTAGATTTAAGTTGACTGCATGGTCATAGATCCAATCTTGTCCCAAGATAAGTGGCTCTATAAGGTCCTCATCTTGACACACTAGCATTGGAACAACTTGAAGGTAGATGGGAAGTTCCACCTCACCCAAATAGGGGGTTTCCACACCTCCCAATCCTATGAGATAGGCTTCTATGCGCTTGATGTTCAATTCCAGGTCTTGGCAGTATGAAAGTTTAACTGGACGAGATCAAAGATCCTAGAGGACAATTCATGTCCATTCCACTCATGCTCTTGTGCTACTTTTAAATCCGGGATTAAGAAATCTAATGGTCGCACAACATTCTGTCCAAAGACCATATGAAATGGGGTGGCATTGAGTACCGTTTTGTAGGCAACTCGGTAAGCCCAAACAACATGATGAAGTTGTTTATCCCAATCAGAGCGTTTTCTATTTACAAGCTTGGTCAAGACATTACATAGGATCTTGTTTGTGCTCTCACCTTGTCCGTTAGCTTGTGGATGATAGGGGGCAGACTTCTTATGTATCACCAAGAATTCTTGGAGAAGATTTTCAATGAGTTCATTCAAGAAGTGCGTACCTCTATCACTTACTAACTGGATTGGTAACCCGTATCGAGTGAACACATTCTCGAATAAGAACTTAGTTGTCATTTGAGCATCATTCTTTGTCGTAGATTTTACTTCTACCCACTTTGTAAGGTAATCTATGGCTACAATAATGTACTCTACATGGGAGTTTCTAGCTCGGGGGTTAATAGGACCTACAAAGTCTATACCCCATTTCGAGAATGAATGTCCTCCCATCATTGGCCTCAAAGGCATCTCATCTTTTCTAACCGCATATTGTGCACATTGGCATGTGTCACATTTCTTCACATAGGTATGTGCATCCATATGAAGAGTGGGCCACCAAAGTCTTGAGAATAGAATGGTCTTGATTACTCGGTCAGGACCAAAATGTCCACCTGCAACACCACTGTGTGCAATTTCTAAGACTTTCAAATAGTTTGATTCATGAATGCATAATCTTAAGTATCCATCCTTGCCTCTTCGGTATAGGTTGTCTCCTACTAAGACATAGTCCTGAGCCTCTTGCTCCATGCTTCTTCTTCTTGCTAGACTAGCCTCTTTGGGTAATGTCCCTGATCTCATGAATTCTACCAATGGAGCACTCCAATCTGGAATTAACGACACTTGATAAAGGGTCGCATGCTCCATTGGGGGTTTTTCCTAGCACACTTGACAATTCTTAATCCACTCATGTATTTCTTTGTCCATGCTAGGCCAATACACTCCTAAATGTTTCAAATTCTGCAATGTGCATTGTTTAGAATAGTGATTTCCTAGCAATCCTTCATGGGCTTCTTGCAACCAACTACTATGTTCATCATCCTCGACACAACAAGCTAATATACCCTCTGTATCTTGTTTATACATGCTTCCTACCAATATTTGATAGTTTTGTGATCTTAAAATTTCATCTTTGTTTGTTTTCACATTCTTATTCACGGGTCCAAAGGTTAGGACAAGTACCAACTTATTTTCTGCTTAGGAACAACTTCTAAATTGAATAGATAAGCGTTAGGTAGTTCATCAAACACTCCTTGCGGTGGCTCTCCTGAAGTAATGCAAGAAAGGTGATCTGCTCTGAGGTGGGTTCTACCTTTCCTAACAACAACTTCAAAGTCATATTCAAAGTCTTACTAATCGTCCTGTATTGCAAGGTTTATTGACCAAATATAATAAAGCTTGATGATCAGTGAAAAACTTGAATTTGTTGGCCAATAAGTAGTGTCTAAACTTCTTCACAGCATATACCATGCCTAAGCCCTCTCGCTCAGTGGTGGTATAGTTTTGTTCAGCTGCGATTAGCTGCCTACTAGCATATGCTATGGGTAAATCTAAATTTCCTTCACTTGTGGGTTGTGCGAGCACACATCCTATTGCATGATTGGATGCATCTAAATGAACATGCAATGGTTTATTCCAATCAGGAGTGGTCAATATTGGGGTTCTGCACAAATGTCTCTTCAGCTCATTGAAGGAATTTTCGCACTCATCATTCCACTCAAAATTTGTCAACAAGGCATAAAGAGGTCTAACTATGATCGCATACATGTGGATAAACCTACGATAATATCCACAATGGCCCATAAAGGCTTGTACCTCTTTAACATTCCTCGGCCTTGGCAGCTCTCCTATGGCTCTACCTTTGTCCTCATCAGTTGATATTCCATTCTTAGAAATGATGTGACCCAAGATTTTACCTTGTCATACCATGAACACACTTTTCTGGGTTCAGACACTCAATATTCTCTACACTTGTTTAAGATCTATCTGAGCTCATGGATGTGGTATCTTCTTTCTTGGGAATGAGCACATAAATCATCCACGTATACTTCTAAGTACTTTTGCAATAACTCTTTGAAGACATGACACATGAGCCTTTGGAATGTTGCAAGTACATTAGTGAGCCCAAATGGCATCACACAAAATGCAAAGATTCCCCATTTTGTGGCAAATGCCATTTTGTGTTGATCTTCTAGGGAAATGGCTACTTGCTTGTAACTTGAAAATCCATCAAGAAAGCTATAAACTTCCTTGCCTGCAACACGCTCCAATAAATGTTCAGTGATGTGAAGAGGATAACTATCTCTAATCGTAGTGGCATTAACTTTTTTAAGGTTAATACACACTCGTAACTTTTCGTTCTTCTTGGGCACTACTACAATGGGGGATACCCATTCAGTATGCCCAATCTCATAGATGAATCCAGCTTCAATTAGCCTATCAATTTCATCTTTGATTTTGGCTGCATAAGTGTCATTATAGGTGTAGGGCTTCTGTTTGGTGGGCTTGGCATCAACAGTCATGGGGATCGTATGAGAGCAAATTTATGGATCTACTCCCTTCAAGTCTCTATAGTGCCATGCAAACACGTCCCTATATTCCCTTAATAAAGCTACAAGCTCTATTTCATCTTCTATACTTAGGTCTTCTCTTATGTACATACATCGCTCTTCATTCCCTTCTATGATTACAACAATTTTTTTGGTCTTTTCTTTATTGTCATACGCTTCTCCTGTGATGGCCTCTCTTTTGGGCATTCGTACCAAAATTTTTCGGTCTTCAACTTCATATTTCTTGAAGTTTTTTGGTACTTCAAACAATGATTCCTCCTCTTCTTGTTTTACTGCTTTTCTTTTCTTTTTCTTTTGAGTGCTCTCACTTCCATCCTTCGAATTTACCGTTTTAATGCTTGTGAGAGGTTCCTCTTCCTTTTGGTTAAATACTCCTATATCTTCTAGATAGTGCTCCTCTGATTCAAAGTAAGTATCCATTACAATGGACTCTAGATCATCGTCATTCTCTTCCTCTTCTATGACATCACTAGGATCACATTCTTCTAGCAAGGGTTGACACATGAACACTGAAATATCATAATCCTCCTCATCACAATGAGGTGTCCACTATTCTTCATTGATAGCAATGTCCATGGTGGCCAAGATTTCTGCCCAACCATGAGGCTCAAATTCCTCATCTGGAAAGATCATCGGTGTGTAGGTTGGGTCTTTAATTGGTCTACCTCCTTGAGAAGTTCCTTATTCTCTCGCTTTTAGGCGTCTCTCCTCTTCCTCTGCAACCTTGCACATCCACAAGTGAGTATCTTCTTGCAGCCATGATGGATTAGGTGAACTTCCAGAATGCACAAAGATAGAATCTTCTTTTGCTTTGTGGATAGGATTCCACTATAGGGGTGGTACATCTCTGAAGGTGTAATCCTTCAAATTGACCTTGGTGGTGACCCCTAAGTAATGTAAGTACAAGGAGTTGGTTCCCCAATCTTGTACTATTTGCAATTGTCATAGGAAGGGCCTTCCTAGGATCATCTCATAGACATTATTTTTCTCAAAGTCACATATAGCAAATGTGTGCTCAAACTCTACACCACAAGTGGTTAGAGTTATCCCTTCGAGCAATCCTAGAGGTCTTTTAAAATGACCGTCTGCCATTTGAAGCTTCATTCTAGTTGGTCTTAAGGTGGGTTTGATCCATCGCTTCCACAAGGAGGTGGTCGCAATAGCAACACCAGCACCTGAATCTATGATTGCTTTGGTTATGTAACCTTGGTACGTGATTGGAAGATAAGTATTACCTTCTTCACCTTCACTCATGTCTCCTATTTTGTCTAGAGGTATCTCTGGTACTTTCTGCTAAGAGCCTACTTTTGGCATATTAGACTCAAGTTCTGGCACTTGATCCTTCACATGATTCCATAGCTCAGGTTTTGCTTTGAGCAGCTCTTCTACAGTGAGATGGCACTGAACCTTAGTGTTCTTTATGTTATGAAGGGACTCCCTGTAGTAGAGATGGTGTGAACCATCTCTTGGGGCTCCACTAGAAGGGCACACACATGAGTGCCATGTGGCACTCATGTGAAATGCCACAAGTTACTCCAATTAAGGAGTAAGGATCTTAGAGGGGGTACGCGGCTGGGGCGGTACACATCATGAGGAAACTTTGTGCACGTGAGGATGGACCTCGAAGTCTGAGCCAGAGGATTCCCAAAAATTGAGGGGAATCATCAAGAATCTATCACTTGGATTCCCAAAAACTGAGGGGAATCATTAGGAATCTATCACTGGTACCAGAGCCAGACGGCGAATGGGACAACACTCATTAACAGTCAACAGACGGCCCACAGGCACATGTAACGAGGCGCCAGGCGGTCAACAGTCAACCGACGGGACTGAGCAACAGCAGCCGATGGGCTCATCCCTCCTCCCCTCCTCAAGGATGAAGAGAGAGCCCTTTTAGCTTCATATATATCTCCATACCCTCTGCGTGTGCGCCTGCATGTGGGATAAAGCAGCTCGCCTTTGACACTCTCTCAGTTATGTGAATCGCCACTTGTATCAACTCCGTGGGAGGGAGAAAATTCGAGTTTTTTCTTAATCTTGGAGCAATAAAATCCATGAGTTAGATCAAGATTTTGTAAAAATGATGAGGTACATATGTAATATGGGCTGTGGAGATGGGGTAGGGGTCTTGGGTTGATTCAAAAAAACTTCAGTCACTCAGTTTTGAGCCTCTTAAAGTCATCCATCTATGAAGATGAAGTTTTTCACTTTCCATCGGTGACATACCCGACTTCTCCGCACCATATCTTCCTCATACGATATCAGATTTTAAAAATCTTGGTCACGTTTCGAAGCTACACTCCTAAGCTTCGATTAAAAACCATCACTGTTGTGGAGGAGATTTGCCCCACCAAAATCTCTCTACAGCACTTCATGAGGAACTAGGCACCCACTCCCGGGCCTAGTTTTTCATCATCCGGACTCCAAATCCACTTTTTTCACTTGGGATAGTCTCAAATTCTTGAAGTACAGGTGCTAGGCAGCAATTTATGGACTGGCAAGGATTGTTACATCTTTGAAATTGCTTAGTTTCACTCAGTTTGCCCGATTGGGGCTTTTCCCACGTGATTTTGGTATTGTTTTGGATGGTTTATGGTGTTTAGAACCTCCCCGGACCAAGCGGACATTTCCAATTTTCTTTTGGGCCTGGCGAGAATTCAAAATCAACGGCTTGAAGCATCAAGGATCACTTGGATTTCGCTTGCGCAGCTCTACTTTGTAACAGGGAAGTGCTCTTGTGATATATTTCTCTTCTTCTTGCATATTTGAACTTTACTTCCATTCATTTTCATACACTCTAGTTAGCAAACGGGGGAAGGGAACTTAAACATGGAAACTAAAGGTAAACAAGTAGTTGAGACCACTTCTCCACCTAATGAGCAACTAGAGGATCCTGATGCTAGAATGGAAGAAGTAGAATTAGGGCAAAATAGAAGAGAACTTAGAAGAAAAAGAGCCTTCACAGGAAGAGTACACTTATGAAGAGCTTATAGATGAATTTGTCACTCGTGACCAATTCATAGGTTTGAAAGAGCAAACCCTTAAATTAGAGAAAGATTTGGGTAGCATCACATCTCTTATACAGTAGCTTAAGTCTCAAATGATCTCACTTGAGACTAGTGTCACCTCTTTCCTAGCTAGGAAGGAAAGAGAGACTCCTACTATTCCTCTAGAGATTACTAGGAAAGAGACTTCTCTTCCTAGTAAGCACAAAGGAGAGAGCTCTAGGGAAGCTCCCCTCCTGAAAGACTTGAAGCCACCTACCTTTACGGGGGATGACCGAGACAGGAATAAGGATGCAATCTACACTTTTTTACAAAAGTGGCATGATTTGCATCAATTGAAGGGCACCCCACCTGAGTATCGTGTGCTAGAGGTGAGTCTCTCCCTCGGCCCGCGTGCTTATAAATGGTGGATGAGTCTTAAGGAGGCAAACTCTATCCCTACTGATTAGACTCAATTTGAGACTCTTTTTCTAAAAGAGTTTCTTCCTGAGAACGAGGAAGAGAGGAATTGGGATGAGTGGGATAGGATTACTCAAAGAGGTAGGCCTATTTCAGTCTATCTATCTCACTATAGGGATATCATTCTGAAACTTAAGGGCTTAGATGATTTTCAAAAGACTAGAGGGTTCGTTAGGGGCTTAGACAAAGCCATAAAGAGGGAAGACAGAAGGAATGCGCCTAAGATGTTTGAGGAGGCGATCAAATATGCACAGATATATGAGGACCATAACCGTCCTCAGTATACTCCTATGGAGATGGATCAGCCCCTCAAGCCTCTTAGTACGACTAAATTTAAGAAAAAGTTGCCTTTTGGGAAAAACAAAGTTTTTATTAAAAAACAAAGATCACAAGGGCCTAGACTATCTACAGACCAGTTTGAGAAGGCCAAAAGGGAGAACCTGTGTTTTAGGTGCCTATCCCCTAGCCATTCACAGTGGAACTGTCCACTCAAGAAGGGGGAAGAAAAGAAGAAGGGACCAGAGTCTAGTACGGCCCCTGAAAAGGGCAAAAAGGCGGTCCACCTAGTGCAGACCCTTCCCATTCATGGTAGCTCTAGCTGCAAGGGAGTGGAGGTGATGCACGAGGATATAGAGCACACCTGTTGTTTGACTCAGTCATTGTGGTCACCGCAGTTTGGACCACATGACTTAGTTAAGCTACATGGTAGTGTATATGGGACCAGGGTGTGGGTCATGATAGATGATTCTGCCACTCATGATTTCATAAACTATGCTTTGGTCAAGAAATTAAAGATTCCCCAGCAGCCTAGTGCACATAAATACATTGTATCTCTGATGCAAGGGCAAGATAAAAGAATATGGGATACTATGGTATCCAATTTGGAAGTCAAGATCCAGGACTATAGAGATTATATGGACTTCCAAATTATGAACATGGAGAGGACAAATCTAGTCTTAGGAAGAGAGTGGCTATGGGGGTTGGGAGATACACTTAAACACAACTATCAAAATAACACACTCGAATTTGAAAAGAATGGAAGTAAAGTTTGTATTCAAGGAGAGAGAGATGTACCTAGTGCACCTCTCATTTCATCACTAGAGTTGTATAGTCTCTGTTATTCTCAGCATGTACAGGATATGTTTTTATTGTATAGTCATGATATGGAGCATTGTATAGACAACTCATCTGATGTATATTTTCATGCTTTGAATGTAAATATGAACATAACTTTCTACTATTATTTTTTGCAAGAGTGTGTGGTTAAATGTTTTAAGGATCTTATGTTTGAGTACAGAGATGTTTTTCCCACTGACTTACCTAGAGGGCTACCACCTGAGAGAGGGGACATTGACCATGCCATAGAGGTTGTTACTAACACTAACCCTATTCGTAGACCACCTTATAGGCTTAGTGTTTCTCAGCATGAGGAGGTTGAGAAGCAATTACAGGATTAGATCCATCTAGGTCTGAAACCATGAAGACGGGACCTTGTCCAAAACTATCTCCTAGGTATTTCATGTTAGCCGGCTTAAGAAAAGGCTGGGTGAATCCGACAACCTCATTCCAGATAGTGAGGTAGTAGAGCCTATTTCTGTTCAATCTATTCCGCATGAGCCAGAGAGCATACTACGCACTCGAGAGAAACGGACGAGGAGTCACTTGTATAAAGAGTGTCTAGTAAAGTGGAAAGATAGTTCAGAAGATAGTGCCACATGGGAGCGGGTTAGCACCCTTCAGAGGCGGTTTCCCAGTTTTAGTTTACCTTCCCAAGATTCTTCTTAAGGGGAAGGATATGGGGAAACAACACGGAGGTAGGACCATGTATTTTAATGCATGGGGATATAGTGGGAGTACCACCCTCTTGATTCCTAGACCTTCCAATACCATTTTGAGGACAAAATGGAGTTTAAGGGGAAGGAAAATGTTATGAAGGGACTCCCTGTAGTAGAGATGGTGTGAACCATCTCTTGGGGCTCCACTAGAAGGGCACACACATGAGTGCCATGTGGCACTCATGTGAAATGCCACAAGTTACTCCAATTAAGGAGTAAGGATCTTAGAGGGGGTACGCGGCTGGGCGGTACACATCATGAGGAAACTCCGTGTGCGCGAGGATGGACCTCGAAGTCTGAGCTAGAGGATTCCCAAAAACTGAGGGGAATCATTAGGAATCTATCACTTGGATTCCCAAAAACTGAGGGGAATCATCAGGAATCTATCACTTTACGACCAGTGTTTCTTGGGACCACTGAGTCTTCATTTCTTACCAGTATTGTGGGAGCTCTGATCTGAAGAGATTCAGGTTCCCATGGGCCTGCGAATTGCGGAAATTGATCATGAAGATCATCAATCTCAGGAATAGGAGGGGGATTACCCTTCTCCTTGGCCCATTTCTCTTCTTGTATTTCCCGCAAGAATTCTTGAGAGTATTCTTGAATTGAAAGAGGTGTTCCAGCATCCGTGGAATTAGGAATATAAGCTTCCCTTGGTGGTGAGCTTTCTCTTTCAACAACTGGTTGAGCCTGTGGAGCTAAAGAAACTTGAGGTTTGTTTACCAACTGCTCTGATCTTTCTAGTAAGCCCTGGAAATGCAAATCCGGTTTGATAGAGTTTGTCTGATTTAACATTTGACTGGTCTCAAGCATAGACTGAGCTAACTCTACCATTTTCATGCACATTTTTGTTCATTCATTGCTCTAGGGTAACTCTTGTCTAGGTTTGGAGTTGTTGGCCCTTCTTGAAGACGAGCCTGGTAGGCCTTGAACATTAGGTCCAAGCCTTTCACGGTTGGATATGCAAGAACAAACCTTGGTTGTGGTCTATTTATAGTGGGTGGTGGGGTGGGATGAGGTGGTGTGGATGGAGTTTCGGCATGCGAGGGACTTTGAGATGCAATGTCTTCTATTTTTGTTTTTGCTTCTTTCAGGCTTTCTTCTAGTTCAGATAACTTTCTATTCCACTTGCGATTGGCCTTCTCTCTAGTATCCTTCCATGTTCTTGTTTTTCTCTTACTAGGCTCTCCTGATTCACTTGACTCTGATTGTTCAGCCGATTTATCCTGTTTCAATGATTGTGCCCTAGTAACTGCTTGTATAGGAGCCATATTAGTGCTACTAGCACTTGAATCCACCACTAAGCCTACCCCACCAGTGGCTAAGAATGTGATGTTCTTAGTCATTCTCTTCAACTTCTCAGCCTCTGCCTCTTTCTAACTTTTGGTCTTCTGATATGTCTTTGACTTCACACGTCTGACCCTATTGTATTGCTCGGAGCCTATTTACTTTCTTCCACCGCACGCCTTAATTTGCTGACCTCTACCCTCTTTTAAGAGAGTGTTACATTTTAAAGGTCCTGTTCTTTGAATCTTCTTTGTCATCCTCTGGGACCTGATTCCTTTCTTTCCACCGCATTCATCCAATGGATGAGGAGGCAGCTAGGACCTTCAGACAATTGGTTATCTTATCTGATGAAGAATCCTTCGTGTGCTATCTCTCTTTTCAGCTTGTTTCGCTTCACCGCCTGCTCCTGGTGGATGAGGAAGCTGTGTGCAACCTCCCATGAAATGTCCTAGTTGTTATCTTTCTTTAATTCCACTCCTTAGGACCTGGTTCTTTGGTGTTGTCGCTTGATGCATGCCCCTGCGGGGCTTTGGGCAGAGAGTTGTTCTTTTCCTTGCTAATCTTCATTCCTTATTGAGCAGTTTTATTCTTTGATTTTCTTCTTCTTCTCTTTTTGCTTGATTCCCCTTCAACATGTCCCTCCTTCTGAACTATATCATCCCCGATAGGCTTTTTATGGTGACGTGAATATGTCTGGATGACATTTTGCTCTTGTTGATTAAGCAGATTGGCATGACATAACATGAATTCTTTCCATTGGTTGGATTTTATGCCGTCCTCTGGTGCCTGTCTATGATCTGCAAAGAAACTCAATTCATAGGCCACCATCTAAGCATTAAGATTTGAAGACATTTTTGCAAAAATTTCTGAGTCTACTTCAAAAAATCTAGTGAAAAACGCTTCTTCAAATGTGTGCGTGTAAGTACTTGGCAAGAACATTAGCCGTGAGTATATAGCCATGAGCGTTAGTCTGCTAGGTATAGTTGATAGATAAAAAATGAGGGCGTCTGACCCCTGATTAATGTCGATGAAGTTCAAAAAATTATATTGGGCGTGTTGGAACACTTTGATGACTGTAAGTAACATGCTCAAAATATTATTAGTCATCTTGGTAGCTAAATCAGGTATGGATGCATAACGATCAATCCAAAATTATATGGTTTTAACCATGTATTCTTCGGTCGGTAGATAATCACGAGGTGGACTAGGCAGTAATGGATAGTTGAGCCACTGATTATTTATGCTTCCCTGGCGTTGTCCTTCCCAAAATTGCATCCATGAGCGTCTTCTGGGTGCTGGGAAAAAAGATGGATTTACCTAAAGTATATACGGTGATGATTCCCATTGTACCCGTAGAGTAGAATTCTTCTCCAAAAATTTTCTCCTCCATACAAGATCAGCTTTGTCAAATTCCTCTTGTGTGTAGGAAAATGTATGCATGCTAAACTGGAGGTTGCTATCTGGCTCTTTATGTGTGGTGGTCTTTATATATTGTCGTGTTTGTGCCTCAAGTAGTCCATATGGTACATTGAAGGGTTTCAATACCTGTTCCAGATTTTTGCTTTCAATCTTCACTGCCTTCATGACTTGGACTACTTGATCTTCAAAATCTATAGTAAGCTGGGACACCAGTAGTGCCCGCTCATGCCGACTCAGTTCTGCAATATCCCGATGATGTCTTTCAGAGTGGATCTCGGTTTCCTCCCTTATCGGTGAATGATGTAAGGGGGGAGAAAGAGGACGTACCTCAGTCTCCTCAGTAGCCGCTGTGGAGTGTGGAACTACTGGTGTCCCCTCTGTTAGCTTTTGTGCTAGTTGATCTTGCAATTGTTTTATGAATTCATCTTTCTCTTTGATCTATTTGGTGGCTTTCAAGATTATTTCTTTGTTTTTGAGGAGCTCTTCTCCTATGACAACGAGTTGATCAACGTCTTCTTTACATTGTACTATATAGCAGTTTTTTGTTGTTTTCCACTTCCTTCTCAGTTTTGTTGTGTCATCCATGTACCTTTTCTCCCATTCTACGATGATGGTTTGCTCCTACTTTAGCTATTCTTCATACTTTTCTATCTTTTCTTCCCATGCTCGTGTGTCTTTCTCTGTCAATTCAGGAGCTTCTATCGGTTGATTACTTAGAAGTGATGTCAGAAGCTCCTTGTTTCTGTCTTGTAAGTTATCTGCTTCTTTCATGTATAGTTTGATTTGCGATTCAGGTATTTTGCTTCTGGCATTCATTCGTGTTTTCTCGGCCTCGCTAGCTTCATATTTTCTTTGTAAATCCTTTAATTGTTCTTTTAGTTTCTGATTTTCTGTTTCTAGTGTGTTGCATTGCTGCTTGGCTTCTTGGATTGATGTCTCTTTCTCTACTATGCTCTTTTGTGCTTAATTAACTGGGCAGAGAGATTCTCACCTATCTCTTGGAATTAGCATTTTTCCCACATTTCCTTGTCATAGTCTGCATTAGCCTCAAGCATTAACTGTTGAGTGTCCATGGCAGTTTTGATCATGTGTTGCACCACTGGCTTGAGCTGAACACTGCCCACATTTAGCCAAGTTTTTGGGATGCTTGGAGCTTCCCCTGTTTGTACATCCTTGCCCTGCTCCACATGTATGGTTTCGTTATGAGGTTGCCTTATTTGTAGCTGAACTTCATGTTTTTTGGTTTCTTCTTCCTTGTTAACGATCTTCGTGGCACTCCCTTGAAATGTGACATCCATTGGAAATTGTTCTACCACTACCCTTATTGGTGTAAAGGGTTTTGATTCCTCAATTGTATTATCCACTTGCTCTTCCTTGGGATTCTTGAAAAGGACCTCTCCCGCAATCAGTGTATCTTGAATTTGAATATTAGATGCTTCATTTAGCTTAATAATATGGACTCCTTTCTGAGATGCCTCTTGCCCTGTAGCTTTCTTGCTTGTGGGGTCAGGTATCTACTCACTATTTGCACCTTCTACCCCAAAGTCATTGTTTATTTTATTTAGCTCTTCCCATTGACCATCGTCCTTTGAATCACTTCGAATATCCACATTTAGCGTCGAGGTGTCTTGTTCTTCTTGCATGCAAATGATGAACTTGAGTTCGTTAAACCCAATTCCCTGTATCTGTGCACCTTGGTCAGCCTTTTCCTTTGTTCTAAATCTTGATGAGCTTGCTGGTAATGGTGCCCTTGCACTGATAGATTGACTTGACCTTTGGTGTACTGGTGTGTGGCTTCCATTGCGTTGGCCAATTCTTCTTTAGTGATAGGTTGATGGTCTTCAAGTCTCGTCCTTGGAAGTACATGTACCCTTTTGGTGGTTGGTACGTCTGCTTTTGCTTGCATCATTTCCCTTAACCTCTTGGTACCTCTCATTCTAAGTTGGGAGCTTGTTTCTGCCTCCTCAATGATCTTGACGCCCTTCTTCTTTCTAGGGATTGTCGTAACCTTTGCATATTTGGCCATGGCTTCAGATGACGACATCTCTCTTAAATGCTCTTGTAGCTCAAGCGTAAGCACCACCTCCTTTACTTGTCAATCCGCGGAGACGTGAGGACCGGTATGAAGACCACGAGCAAGTGAAAGCACAAGTGCGTGAGTGAAAGCACACAAACATGCACACACATACACACACTCGCGCACAAGGTAAGATCAAAGAGAGGAACAATGGAAAGCTTTGATTGCAAAAGAGTTCTCTTACAAAAGCTCTATTCTCTCACAAGCTAACCCCAAAAATGAGCTCTCTAGCTCTTTTTATAGTTTTTTGAGTAGTTTTGGCCCTGTCCAGACCTAGTGTCCGGCCTAGTTAAAAATTAGGTTCCAGGCCTTATTTGAGGGCTCAAACGAAGTCTAAAAATTATGAAAATTGGTAGGATGATACTTCTAATACTCCTCAAGCTCGAGGACTCCTTGGCTTGAACAAAATTGAGTTACAAAAATAGAAAATGGTATTTACAATGGTTTTTAGTGATGAAAATCACTATTTTTGTAGATGGAAAGCTTTGATTGCAAAAGAGTTCTCTTACAAAAGCTCTATTCTCTCACAAGCTAACCCCAAAAATGAGCCCTCTAGCTCTTTTTATAGTTTTTTGAGTAGTTTTGGCCCTATCCAGACCTAGTGTCCGGCCTAGTTAAAAATTAGGTTCTAGAGCTTATTTGAGGGCTCAAACGAAGTCTAAAAATTATGAAAATTGGTAGGATGATACTTTTAATACTCCTCAAGCTCAAGGACTCCTCGGCTTGAACAAAGTGGAGTTACAAAAATAGAAAATGGTATTTATAATGGTTTTTAGTGATGAAAACCACTATTTTTGTAGGGGATTCTTCTGAAAATTCGACATATACTTCTTGGAGCTCCCTACTTGCTCCTTCTTCTTGTGTGTCAACCTCTTTGATGTGCTCCTGTGCTTTGTCCTTGACCTTCAGCTTCAACAGCTCTCTAATGCCCAACGCATGATATATCAATATAATTGAGGCAATACTGCCATTCAAAAAATTCTTGTGATTCCATTGCTTCTTGGCCTCAAATAGCCGTTCTTGAATATACGGAGTCATATTGACTTGATTCCCAATTTGCTTAGTAGCATGTGATAGCATTTGTACTACGATCTTCTGAGGGGCAGTGTATCTGTGCATATTAGGAAAGCAGAACTGATGATGGATGAGTCTCACTTCCTCTTCAATGTCAATACGATTAATGTCATTGAATGTTCGAGTCTTTGCTCCTCGATTTTCTTCCTTCAATACCGTGGTACTGTCCTTCTCCCATCCAAAAGCTTCCTTAATTAGGTCATGTGTAAATTGGATAATGACCCATTCGTCGATGGCATCCAAGACTCTAGCCTCTGGTACCAATGGATCATGCAACGCCGACTGCAAAGTGTTCAGAACTTGCGTACAACGCTGAAAATCAGGTTTGTATATTGGTAACTCAAAGTATTTGTGAATGCCCGCTTTCTTCATAATATCCATGGTAGATGGGAGTTCATGCACCACCTTGAAATCTTTGGACATCACAGGGAACTGGTGATCCGTATCCATGATTTTGATGGTCACAAGGACTAAGTAATCCCCTTCTGGTTGATCTTCTCTAAACCAATGACCTTTTGCTTTAGTCACACTTTGTAGAGGGAATTTCACCACTTCCTCTTGAATGGTAGCTTCAGAATCTTCGGAAGCCATCTGCACTCGTAATGAAAAGAGCATTAGCTTCTATATAAGACATGTCTTTAGTGATGTGTGTTGTAGTGACATTTCGTTCATTGCATCACTCTGTTGCCCTTGCATGTATAAGTAAGATCTTTTACCACATTTTTTTTTTCATTTTCATTCCTGAAAGAAAACAAGAATTAGTGTAGCCGAAGCATTTATTTATTTACATAATAGGTCCATTCCTATGGAAGTAGAAGCTATGACCTGTTCTCGAGTTGGGAATGTGCACCACTACTGTTGTTACATGCATCATGTGTCAAATGCACGGCCTTGTAATGTGGCCCTATCATGCATATTTTAGGTGCATTCGATGCTTCATGTGTGCAAACAAAATTCTCTTGGTTTTGTTGTTCCAACCCTTGTTGTTGCTTTGGTTTCCATATCCCTTTCGTAGTCAAGATTTCAAGCCTTGTCTTCTCCTCGTTTCGTCTTGCTGCATGTGTTTCCTCTTTGTTTTTTATTGTTCGAGTTGTTGCATTCTTGCTTTTACGGTATCTGTGACGAGTCTCGCTTGACTTTATGGTGTTGTTGTGTTGATATAATGTTTCTTTCTGCTTGTCTATTTCTTGAGTGGCCACTTGTCTGACCTTCTTTGGAATCCACATTTGTTGTCGTGTTCTTTGAGCTGCTACTAATGACTTTGGGAGCCATATTTTCAGAAGTCGCTGTGGTTTTGATTTTGGTGAACCCTTGTTTGCCCTTGTCTTCCTATGATGAATGACGTGTATTGGCATGGCCTTCTCTGATTCATTTACTCGATTCTTGCGAACCCACTTTATGTTAGCATTTCTTGATTGCGAGAAGCTGACAATGGGTTTCCATGCTGATGATTTCTGTTTTTCATAGAAGGCTTTAGGAGCATTGTCCTCCTTGGTTCCCTTCTGTTCACCAGACAAGTAGGATGAATCGACTCTCTCCGTGGATGCATTAGGATTTGAAATCCTTTCTTCCTTCAGATCTTCTTCTGGTTGATTTGTGATGGAGTCATTTGCTATGTGCTCTTCTATGATTTGTTTAGCACTTTTGATGATGTCCGGTCTATGAGAGGGTTTCTCTTCTAATAGACTAAAAATTTCCTTGTGCCCTATTTTTGTTGAAATGTACCCTTGAGCTAGATGAATGCTTACCTCGTTCTCAATGATCCAATCTTGTCCTAGGATCAATTTCTTTATTAAATCCTCGTCTCTACACACTAGAACTCGTTGTTCCATAGTTGAATTTCCTAGGTGGAGAGATACTATAGCTTCTCCAATGCATTCTATAACTTGACCTCCCACACCTATCATGTTTGCTTTTGTAGGTGTAATATTCGTTTGAAGATGCGTGATGACTGTACTTCGTATGCAACTGAGTGCTACTCTTGAATCTATCAAGGCATCTATTAGCTGGTACTCTGTCGTTCCAATTCCTAGGTTTAAGTACGGTTGGGATATGCCGATATTGTTCGTGTTGGATTTATGAACTCGATAGTTAGCCATGGGAATAGGCTCTTCTCCTTGTAGATACCGTTCATCCCATTGTCTTATCCACTCTTTCCACTTCTTGATATGCTCTAGGGCTTCTTGCCTCGCTTCCTCTCTAATCCGCTCTTCTTCTTTCTTCCTATTTTGTGCACCTACAAGTCGTGCTAACATTTGGTCTGTCAATGGCTCCATATAACGTTTTACTCGACATCCACTTATGTAGTTAGAAAGAACATCTCCATCCAGAGTAGCTAGATTAACCGCTCCGCTCGTTGAGATCCTATTGATTATTAGAGGTCCATAACGTCGTTTTTGTAACTTCTTGGCATGTTGTTTCAAGGTATAGACCATCACTAAATCTCCTTCTTTTAGTCCTTTGTCTTTGATGTGTGCGTCATAATATGCCTTTTGTCTTCTCTTGGCCGCATAAATTCCTGCAACAGCTTGTATTCTTGTCTCGTGTAGCTTCTCGATTTGATCCAGTATGCCTCGTCCATTCATACTGTTGGGCTACTCTCAAAGTTGGCACTAGAAAATCGATTGGCAGGATCGCGTTCTGTCCATACACTAGATTAAATGGGGTAGTTCCAATGGCAGTTTTGTAAGCGACACGGAATGCCCAAATTGCATGATGTAATTGTTTGTCCCAGTCTGACCTTCCACTATTGACTATCTTTGTCAATACTATGCATAACACCTTATTGGAACTTTCAATTTGACCGTTGGCTTGAGGGTGATAAGGGGCAGATTTTTTATGGATCACTAGAAATTCATTCATTAAGGACTCTATTATGTCATTAATGAAATGTGTTCCTCGGTCACTTACAATCTCAATTGGTAGTCGAAAGCGAGTGAAAACATGCTAAAAAAGAAACTTAGCAGTGGTCTGAGCATCATTTTTTCTAGTAGCCTTTGCCTCTACCCATTTAGTCAAGTAATCCGTTGCTACTATTATATATTCTGCATGTGATCCTTTGGATGGTGGATTAATGGGTCCTATAAAATCAATACCCCATTTGGAAATGCTCTAGTGCAAACCATAGGTCTCAATGGCATGTCATCTCATCTAATCGGATATTTGGCCCTTTGACATGTCTCGCAACTTCGGACATATGTGTCAACATCCATATGTAGAGTTGGCCACCACAAGCCTGCAAAGAGGATCATTTTTATAGTTCTCTCAGTTGAAAAATGACCTCCTACAGCACCTGCGTGTGCCATTTCTAATATAAATAAGTATTCTCCTTCATGCACACATATCCATAGGTGATTATCTTTCCCTCTCTTGAATAATTGTCTTCCCATAATTACATAATCCTTGCTCATTTCCTCTGGGGATCGTTTCCTAGCTAAACTGATTCCTTCCTCATGTTCTTGTGTCTTTAGGAATTTTACTAATGTCTTACTCTAGTTGGGTGCTATTGTAGAGAATGGTAAAGATGTGTGATCATCTGGTATGGTTTCTTGACACTCCGTGCAATTACTGACGTATTCATGGACATCTTTAGGCATATCAGGCCAGTGTACTCCTAGTCGTTTCAACTCTCTTAGAGTTCCATGAGTCCCTTAGTGCATTCTCCATTTGTTTACATGGGCTTGTTCAATCAACTTCTTTTGTTCATCTTCCTCTATACATCTCGACAGTACACCATTGGGTTCCTTATAGTACACACTTCCTGCAATAATGTGTAAGTTATGTGATTGCAGAATTTCCTTTTTACTCTCCTTATTAATTGAATGTTGTGGTCCATGGGTGAGTATGGGGATTAGCTTTTCTGCCCACTTAGGACACACTTGTAAATTGAATAAATAAGTGTCTGCCAAATCGTTTGGTTGTTCGGGACTATCCTTCCAAGCTCTTGTCCTTTTCTTAGGTAGACTCTCAGTCTCACTAAGATCCAAACTCTTTTCTTGACATAAGCCTTGGCTTTGTTGTAACGCGTGAGCTCTAGTGACTACTTGCACTAGGGCAGTGGAAGTCACACTTCCATTAGAATCTACTACTAACCTAATGACATTAATAGGAGTGATCTTTGGCACATTGTTTGGGTTCTTAGGATAGTCCCTTAAAAAGTTTTCCTTCCCACAATCTTGACAAAAACCCTGAATTGTCATTGATTGGGGTTGCATCGGTGCAAGTATAGGGCAATCATGAAAGAAGTGATCTCCCTAGCATTTGTAGCATGATCCTCTAGGGGCTTGTGGTCTCAACCAGGGCCTGAGGTTAGGATTCATATACATGACATTGGAGTATTTTGGCTCCCAATTTGGTTCCATAGGTAGTGCCTCACATTGATACGGATAAGTCTCACTGTGCTCAGGTGACTCTATGTAATAAGCTCATGGACTACCTTCATGGGTGTATTCATGACTTTGAGCATGAGAGACATTTTCTGAGACCAAAGGGGTCATCAGCACCAATGCTCTATTAGTGTTCTCCTCTACCATTGCATACTTAACTGGAATCACATTGGTAGGAGGTGGTGGGTTGTTTCCTAAGACCAGTTGTGTCCTATATGGTGCTTGATATTGTTGTTGGTATTGAGGTTGATATGTTGTTGTGGTCTATAACATGGTTGTTGGTATTGGTTCTGATATCTAACCTGTTGGTAAGGTTGTTGATAAGGTTTTCTAATGGCCTGCCTATTGTACAGACAATCTTGAGATGTATGGTTTGTGTATTTTCTCTCAATAGTGCAATATCAAGCATTCAATTCTCTCACATTCTAGTTTTGCAATGGGCATACATTAGCCATGTGGTCCCCTCCACAAGTATAACATCGCTTCAATGTGACCCTTGGTGTTTGTCTATTTTGCACTCCTAGCTTTTTAGCAACATGCTCAGCTAGCTCATCTATTACAGTGGAGATTCTCCAAGTATGAGTAGTAGAACTCTTAGAATCCTTATAGAGTTTGGACAATTCTAGCAACTCATCCAAGTTGTCTTCTATGTCAATACACATTCTCAAGCATTGATCTACTGTGATTGGCTTCTTGAGATATACATATGATCTAAGTTTCCTACTTAGAAGTCCATCTAAAAATAGGAAAACTTGTTTTGCTTGTGTAGGTAATTCAGGTGTAGGCCATCTCTCCACGTATTGTTTAAATTTGCGTCCGGCTAGTCATGGTATTTCTTGGGGTGTCCACTTGAAGCTGCAGATCAAGGATGACGTGTTATGCCTAATGCCACTTTTGAAAAATTCTACAATGAATGCTTCTAGCAGTTGACCTATATTTTGGTAATTGCAACTGTTTAGGGGTTGAAACCAAGCTAAGGTAGTACCCTTAAGGGTCAAGCCGAATGCCTCGAACTGGGTGAACAAGTCCTCAATCTATTTAGCTCTTAACACTTGTTTGAACTCAGCTACATGATCATAAGGATCTCCTGAACCATCAAAGTCGTTTTTCATTGTCTTGACCACTTGAGAGGGTCTAAGGTTTCTTGGGTACTCTCGGGGTCTAGGCAATGTAAAATCATGTTCCTCTCTTTGATGCCTATGTGCTCTATGTCTCTCTTTTTCATTTCTTTCACTTTCAAGTCTTGACCTATCTTTGCCCCCAGTGTGTGCAAAACTTACCTCAGGTATTTCTCTAACTCTTTCCCTTTGCGTTTCATGAGCCTAGGAAGATCCTACTCCTTGGAGGCCATAGGAAACATTAGATCTTGGCAGAGGGAAAATCAATTCACCATGCCAAGTGTATGCATGTTGTCATGCTCTATTACCAAGAACATTCTCTCTGATATGTTATCCAGATAGACAACTTTTCTTGGTATCTCAAGATCTTTGAACTCGTAGATGGTAATTCCACCTATTTTGCTAAGTTGATATGGCTTGAATCTCTAGAAAGCTTCCTCTGTTTCTCTATTCAAGTACGACAATTAGGTTTGTTGTACTTGATGTTCTTCATCCAATCAAATTAAATTCTTTTCCCTTAAGTCATTCCTCGACTACAATAAACCTATTCTTAAACTTGAGAATTATAAGGCTCCTAAAACTTGAGTGTTCCTATCGTGCCACTAATCAATCAACACCACTAATCGCACTTAGCCTATGCTAAAAATTGACTGAGGGGGTTGAGAGATCTTCAAACCACAAGTTGCTTCTCCTTGTTTGCACTTGTATACCCAGGATGCACGTTCCCAAGCTTGCCACACTCTTGCTTTGGATGCCCTTTGATATTCTCAATGCACTTGTAAAAGTCCCACAGTTAGATGAAGAGTTAAATTTAATTGAATCAACAGACCACTTTCATTCATGTATTTCAAAGACCAAATTTTTCCTTGTTTTTCTTGAACTCAAGATCACTAAAAACGAATTCGGTATGAAAAACTTATGTCAGTTCAGGGTTCTCGGGTTCAAAATGTTGGAGATAGACGTCTGCGGAAGCACGCGAACAACACAAGGAAGAAGAAGAAGCTTGGAGCACAACACACAAGACTGAATGTATTACTAGAGAATGTACAAAGATAAGTAGCCCATTAGGGCAATAGGCGTATATACAAGCCGGGGGAAAAAAACCTCCTAAAGAGGGAAAAAAGTGCCCCGGCGGTCCTAGAGTGTTCACACACATCACTACCTAAATATATCAACAAATCCCCCCTGGGAGTGATGCGGTGAACAAGGAGCTAGCACTCATGTATAAGGAAGTGCCAAGCTATGTGGAAATCACTCCACAAAAGGAAGTAAGCCCAAAGCTTTGCGGAAAGCTTCAAACTTCTCCCTAGGCAGAGCCTTCGTGAAAAGGTCTGCAATGTTCTCCTGCGTGGGCACATATGCCAAGCTGATCTCCCCAGCAGAGAACCTCTCCCTGACATAGTGATAATGCACCTCAATGTGCTTAGTGCGAGCATGGAACACAGGGTTCCTCGCAACTGCCAATGCGCTCTGACTGTCAGTGAAGATGGTGGTGGTAGAAGACTGGCCAACACCCAAATCAGCCATAAGGCGTCTGAGCCACACACACTCAACAGTAGCTGTGAAAGCTGCCCTATACTCAGCCTCACAACTGGAAGTGGCCACAGTAGGCTGCTTCTTGCTCAACCAAGATATACATGAGCTACCAAGCATGAAGCAAAAACCACTGGTGGACACACGAGTGTCATAGCAACCAGCCCAATCTGAGTCAGAAAAAGCATGCAAATCTGGCGGTAGTGATCCCCCCTTGGGATAAAACAACCCAAGTAGCCGAGTACCACTCAAGTAGCGAAAGATGCGCTTAACCGCTTTCCAATGCGTGACTCCTGGGCAATGCATAAACCTGCTCATCTGTGAGACAACAAACTGAATATCTGGCCGAGTAATGCATAAGTAAATCAAGCATCCAACAGCCTGCTGATAGAGAACAACATCAAATGCATCTCCAGCATCATGAAGACTCAATCGTAAACCTGTCTCCATAGGAGTGGCAATAGGCTTACAGTCTTCAAGGCCAAAACGCTGCAATAATGTGTCTATATATTTCGTTTGACACAAAGCCATTCCACCATCAACATGCATAAACTGAATGCCCAAATAGTGATGCAAATGCCCCAAATCAGACATCTCAAATGAGGCAAGCAAATCAGCCTTAAAATCAGCAATATGTGTCTCAATAGGACCAGTGAGCAGCATGTCATCAACATAGACAACAATGATCAGAAGCACATCATTAGCACGCTTAACATATAAGGTGCTTTCAGTTGGACTATTCTCAAAACCATGTGCAATCAGATAGGCATGTATCTTCTCATACCAAGCACGTGGTGCTTGCTTTAAACCATATAATGCCTTCTTTAACCTGCAAACCTGGTTTTCATGCCCTTTCTGCACAAAGCCACGGGGCTGAAAAACATACACTTCTTCATGCAAGTCACCATTCAGAAATGCTGTTTTAATGTCCAACTGATGTACATTCCAGCCATGATGGGCTGCAAGAGCACAAATGCTGCGAACAGTAGTCATACGGCATGTAGGTGCAAAGGTCTCATCAAAATCAATGCCTCTTTCCTGTGCATAACCCTTTGCAACAAGCCTAGCCTTATACCTGTCAACTGTACCATCAGGTTTACGCTTCAGCTTGTATACCCAGTTAGTGCCAATGGCCTTTTTGCCAGGAGGCAAGTCACATAAAGGCCATGTACCATTCTTCATTATAGCATCATATTCAGATTGCATAGAAGCCATCCAATTTTCTGAATTTTGTGCTTCATCTAAAGAAACAAGCTTATTCTCATCACAGAGACTAGATGCAGCCATAGCATAGCAATCTGATGCAAAGGAGGCACTATGAGAGCCTGAACGAGTACGATATGACAAAGGTGCATCTAATTTGCTATCACGCAAAGTCTGCACCAGCCATTTTGGCATAGTTTTTGCCTGCTCAATATCAGCTCTCTCATCAACAAGTGCATCATGTAAATCTGCATCAGAAATGGAATGATCTGCATCATCATATGAAACCTGCAAAGGTTGAGAAGTTGCCTCATTAGGACTAGCACTAGCCTGTCCACGTGTAAAAAGAGGCATCAAAGTATCATACATGTCTTTGGAGCTAACAGATGTCTCCTTAGTACATGAAAGCAATGGCTGAATAACATCTTCCACAAAGACAACATCACGGCTAACCAGAATGCGTTTAGTCTGTGGATGATACAGACGATAGCCTTTACTTTCAGAACTGTACCCAACAAAAATACATTTTACTGCCTTATCATCCAATTTTCTGCGATGTTGTTCAGGCACTAATGCATATGCCAAACAACCAAAAACACGCAGATGAGCAACAGATGGCTTGCAGTCATGCCAAGCCTCATATGGAGTGATAGACTGCAACGCTTTAGTGGGACACCTGTTCAGTACATATGCTGCACACATGACAGCCTCAAGCCAGAAACTATGTGGTAAAGCCTGACTTTTGACCATGCACCTCGCCATCTCCATGAGTGACCTATTCTTTCGTTCAGCAACTCCATTGTGTTGAGGTGTATACGACACTGTACACTGGTGTTTTATCCCACGTTCAGCCAGAAATGCATTAAAATCTGAAGACATATATTCCCCCCCTCGATCAGAACGGAGGGTGCCCATTTTACATGCTGATAGATTTTCAGCCAAAACCAAAAACTGTTTGAAGCACATGAACACTTCGGACTTTGCTTTGAGTGGATATACCCATGCATGCCTGGAAAAATCATCAATGAAAGTCACGAAGTAAAGGTAATTTCCAAAAGAGGGTGTCTACATAGGACCACAGACATCACTATGTACAAGCTGCAATTTCTGCGTAGCCTGAACTGAACCATCTTTTGGAAAGGAAGAACGCTGCATTTTGCCCAAAATACAGCCTTCACAAACATGTTTTCCAGGTGCCTCAAGTTTGGGCAAAGAGGACACCATTTCAGATTTCTGCAGGCGTAACAAACTAGCAAAATTCAGATGACCAAATCGTGCATGCCAAAGCTTTGCATCTGACATAGCCTGAGAATCATGAACTGGAAATAGTCTATGAGCTTATACAACCCACGACATAAAATGCCAGAAGCAATAATCACATCGCCATTTGAGAGATCATGGACTGTACACCTGTCATCAACGAATTTCACAACCAAGCCAATCTTGGCTAATGCAGAAACTGATAACAGGTTCTTTTTGATCCCTGGCACAAATAAAGCATCTGACAAAGTGAAAGAACTACCATCAGCAATAGTCAGAATGATCTTACCAACTCCCATAATAGGATAAGAGGAGTTATTGGCACATGTGACAGTATTCCCTGTAGGGGCAGGCTCGAGTGAAGAGAAGAAACTACGCTGCGAGGTAATATGTTTGGTCGCCCCACTGTCAAAGTACCAAACATCTGAGTCTACTGCAGACATGCACTGATCATGAGAAGATGGGTCAAAACTGCAGACAATAGTAAACGCCCATTCTTCTTCCTGCACAAGATTTGCAGACTCTGTTTTTGGTGTAGAGGCCTCTGCAACAACCATTCCAGCCTCTTTCTTCTTTGCCTCTTTAGCAGCCAGTTTTGGACAGTTGTTTATAATATGATCATTTCCTTTACAGTACTTGCAGAACAATTTCTGCTTTTCTGATTTCTTTTCATCTTTATCCTGGTTCTTCGATTGTGCAGCATTTGCAGATTTTTGCTTACTAGTAGAAGAGCTCCATTTTCCTTTGCCCTTCTGACTAGCCAGGAAAGCTTGATCTGCAACACGCATAATGGACCTGTTCTGCCTGGACTGATCTTCCTGCAACAGAACAGAGACTAATTCCTCAAATGACAAGGCATTCGGATTGCCTTTCATCATCAATCGAAGAGTAGAGGCAAAACTCTGATATGAATCAGGAAGACCATTCAAAACGGTCTGCACAAGTGAGCTATCTGGTATAACCTCATCAGCAAAAATCAATTGTTCCTTCAGGTCTTTGATCTTTGTAAGAAAACTGTCCATAGAATCACCTTCATTCATGTGCTCACTCTCCAACTGTTTTCGGAGGTAAGCAACACGAGCCTCATTCCTAGCCTGGTACAAAGTGGTAAGTGTATCCCAAGCATCCTTTGCTGTTCTGCAAGAGCGAATGTGAGGAATAATGGCACGTTTGACAGACAAGGCTATCAATGCATGTGCCTGGGCATCTCTGCCATCCCAACGAATCTGCTCTGCAGTAGGTGCAACAGAAACAGCAACACGAACAGGAATCTGCGGAATATCATCTTCGACACCATCTTCATCCGCTTCAACACCTGTATTTGCAGTACCTGTCGTTATAGGTGTAACAGGACGTCTTTCAACACCCTGCACAATGTTCCACAATCCTTTTGCAACCAGTACATGTCGCATCATATAAGCCCATAATGGGTAGTTGCTACCATCCAACTTATCCTCAACAACCAACATACGGAATACATCACTGCTTTCAGCCATGGCCGGTGACTAAAATACCTTGATGCACAAAATTGACTGTATCTCAAAAAGTTGAACAGAACTGCCCAGACGAGTTCTGCTAGACTTGTAGCAGACTTTGAGACGCTTAAACTGGCGAACAGAAACTGGTATATACCTTTGGCACAAAAGGACGAAATAGCCTGCACAAGCACTGTGATAATGCGTTCGGAGGCCGAAACGAGCTCAGATCGCAATTTTGGCACCACAAAGAAAAGATGTTTTGATCCTGGAAACACCCTGAGTATGCTCACCAAATTTCGTGCGAATCTGAGACTGCAAACGGAGGAGTGTCGACGGCGCCCTAGAAGAAGCGACGACCTGCTCTGATACCAATTGTTGGAGATAGACGTCTGCGGAAGCACGCGAACAGCACAAGGAAGAAGAAGAAGCTTGGAGCACAACACACAAGACTGAATGTATTACTAGAGAATGTACAAAGATAAGTAGCCCATTAGGGCAATAGGTGTATATACAAGCCGGGGGAAAAAAACCTCCTAAAGAGGGAAAAAAGTGCCCCGGCGGTCCTAGAGTGTTCACACACATCACTACCTAAATATATCAACACAAAACAGGCAAATAGGCAAATAGAACTTCTCTTATTATTTTCTTGGGGCCCCCCAAGTTGCACTAATTGCTTGAGAAATTACCCAAAATTGGCTCCAAAATTGCAAAAAATAAAATCCCTAGTTTTTCGCCATTTTAGTTGAATCGTCATGATGGTCTGCAAGGATCGCAATGGTCAGGAACCCTCATGATGGTCTAATGGATCGTCACGATGGTATGAGCCACTCATGATGGCATGGTCTCCTCACGATGATTTGGTCTCATCGTGATAGCTTGGGCCCATTGCAATGGCGTGGGGTGGTTTCATCACAATGGTATGGTGAGTCATCATGATGGCATGAGCCTATTGCGATGGTCTCAGATCATCATGATGGCATGAACCAATCATGATGGTTTGGTGTCGTCGTGATGGCATGAGCCAATCCTGATGGTGTGAAGTCTCATCGTGATGGCATGATGGATCGTTGCGATGGTACGTGTGGGTCATCACGATGGCCTAGACCTGTCGTGATGGTCATGAACCCTCACGATGGCCACAAACCATCACGATGGTCTCAGATCATCATGATGGCATGAACCAATCACGATGGTCTAGTGTCATCATGATGGCGTGAGCCAATCGCAATGGTGTGGTCTCATCGCAATGGCCTTGAATCATCGCGATGGTAGGAGGAGGTTGTCACGATGGCCTAGGCCTGTCATGATGCTCATGAACCACCGCTATGGTTTGAAAAAAACATGAATTTTGCAATATCACCCATGGTTTCTTGGATGTGCTAGGGCCCTCTCTATGTTGCTATACACGTACTCTGGAAATTCCAAACTTGCAAACCATCACAATGGTCTGAGCTTTCGATAGGGTGATGAAGAAAACATAGAAATTTTACCTGTTTTGCTACTTGTGCATAGTGTTGTATGCTATTCCTACCAAAAAAAAAATCTCAAACACACAAAATCAACTCTCACAAGTGAAATGAGGAAATGGATATGGAAGATGGAGGTATGACCAAAATGATGAAGATAATGATGCAAGGAGATGGAGAGTAGCGATGATGAAGATGATGATGATAGTGGAGAAGTAAAGAAAAGAGAAAAATTACCTACTTACCTATGATTCCAATATCACGTCTCTACATCTTACCATCACATGCTCGCCCTCAAAGCTCGATCCCCGACAATGGTGCCAAATTTGGTGTCGCTCTAGCACATTGGCAAGTACCAATGTGAGGAGATCCACCTCATAACTATCAATCCGGGAAGATGTGAGGAAGGTATGATGACCATGAGCAAGTGAGAGTACAACTGTTTAAGTGAGAAGCACACAAGCATGCACACACATACACACACACGTACACACAACAAGACAAAGAGTAGAACAATGGAATCCTCTATTAGAAAGCTCAAGGATAGTACAAAATGCTCAAGAACAAGTTCACTCTCTAACTGGCTAGCCTAAAAAAAGAGCTCTCTAGCTCTCTTTATAGTTTTTTGACTAGTTTTGCCTCTATACAGACCTAGTGCCTAGTGTAGTTAAAAATTAGGTTCTATGGCTTATTTGAGGTCTCAAACGGAGTCTAAAAATCATGAAAATTGGTATGTAGGTACTTCTAATATCCTCAAGCTCGAGGACTCCTTAGCTTGAACAAAATGCAATTTAAAAAATGTGAAATGATATTTACAATGGTTTTTAGTGATCAAAGTCATTATTTTTATAGGGATTTCTTCTAAAACTTTGACATATACTTCTTGGAGCTCCCTATATGCTCCCTCTTCTTGTGTGTCCACTTCCTTGATGCATTCTCATGCCTTGTGCTTGACCTTCAGTGTCAACACCTATGCATATGTGCTTAGGAAACTACTCAGTGAGGCACCTAAAGACATACAACCTTAGGAGCACAAGTGGACTATCCTTATGTTTGGACTTAAGGATAGTGTCAACTCTTTGACTTCTTTCCACACACATAAATGGATTTGTAAAGAATCCCAAAATAGTTCGTCATGATCCACACTTAATAATTCTTTATGTTTTGGTGATCATGGAGATAACTCTCATCAGACACTTGTTTGACTCTAGAAAATAATGTCTATCTTTAAAAAAAAAGTCACCAAGTAAAAGCCTTGATATCTCAAACAAGTTCAAGTTCTTTTACTTAAAGACTTCAAGAGAAATTTCCTAGCTTAAACTCACTACTCATTTATGTGATTTACCAGGAAAAGAGCATACCATGGAAAGCTCCTCTAACTATCCATGATGGCATTTGGCAAAGCATTTGAGGATCTGATTGCTTCTCCAAGTTAATCTTGCTTCTATTTGCTTTGACTGTGTAAAACCAACAAGTTTCGAAGGGCCTGCCAGATCTACTAACTCCTAGGGCACAAAAAAAAAAGGTGACCCAGGTCTTCTCTACCATGGATATGGTACTTACACCATGGAGGGGCTCCATAAATTTCATTAACTTTTGCATCAGTCCAAATTCCCTGATGGAGAATTTTCCACATAAGAACCACTTTTCCATTCTCTTTGAGGGGACGCCACAAGTCCATCAACTTAAAATCCCATTTGATACGTGGCTAATTAACATGCAATCTCTTGTTAAGCAAGACATGAAAATCCTCATTCTTCTTGATACTCAATGTCTTATCGAAGTTTTTACCATTATACCAACTTCAATCCACAAGGGATCTTGACCAAAAAGGGGGCAAATCTTGGAGCTTTCCCAAGCATTGACTTTGTGTCTTAATAGGCACCAATTCTCATAGTCAACTCTCCTAGTCATGTATATTATCTCAAATCTAATCCAATGTCTTCTTTCTTGATTCCAAAGGTGCTTGAACTTAAGAAACCATTTGTTCCATAGTTTCTCCATCCTTTGAAGGTTCTCCTAATCAATCTCCTTGATTCCCACAATCGAGAACCAAATAAAATTATTATTTTTTAATAGAGGTTGGCCATTTCCAATATTCATTGATCTTTAAGTATGGATTCACCATGTTCCAACTCTTTGATAATGAGCAAACTAAGTTTGAACCTTTGGGAGTCACCAAAAAAGGGAAGAATAATAGAGTTAGTAAATCAAGTACCTTGCACTCAAGAAGACCCACAAGCATAAGAGAAATTTTGTTTCTAAAAATTAGTTTGGCCCAAGAAGCTTCCACATTGCTCCATGCTTTTACCATCCATTTGGCCACTAGCTTATTTGTCATTCCTTCAATGTTTAGAACACCTGAATTTTTTTGCCTTTTCACAAATTACCGAGTTGATTTTGGGCACATCTCGCCTATTGGGATCACCCATCCAGGGGAATTTTTTGCAAACTCTTTCCATCTTAGCTAAATTTTTGTCTTTTGCTTTCCAACATGCCCAAAAATATATAATTGATGTTAGGTGGAATTTGTTAACCACCATATCACACCCTGTTAAGTTGAGCGACAAGCCCTTCTAGTAAGCAGCTATATTATTGAGCTTGGTAAGAACCCACTCCTACCATTGATGCATAAAAACATCAAAACTCATTAGAATTCCCAATATACAAAAGATGTCTCCACTAGGGAGCTCCTAGCATTCAAGATCAACAAGAAATTGCATAGGCTATCCAAAAATAGTCTTGAAAGCAATTTTTGAGTGGTTTATTCTAGATCTGGAGGCAATGCAAAAGGTATTCAGACACTACCAAAATGTAGAGATACTAATTGGATCATTTTTTATTAAAGCATTCATGTCATTCGCAAAGAGTCTCGTGATCATTGGGCCTTGGCAATGGGAAAGAAAAATCTCATGCATTTGACCAAGATGTGCATGATGGTTAACCAAGCAACTAAGGCCATTGGTAGCAATAGCAAAGAGCGATGGAGTCAAGGGGCATCCCTGTCTAATCGATTCTGTTAATCTAATTGGTTGAGGGAGATGAATGTTGATATTAATGCAAGAGGAGTTGTTTCCTAGAAGCTTCATAATCATCTTGATAAATTTAGAGTCACAATCAAGATCTTTAAGAGATTGGAGAATGGTCCCACCGAGTCTATCACAATCTTTATCAAAGTTGATCTTGATGAAGAGTACACTTTGAGAAGATTTTGCAAAATCTAGGCCCTCCCACACATCAATAATGGCCTTTTGAATGGATCTAAGCTTTATGAACCCTTTCTCATTTCATTGATCGAGGTGCAAAGATGGAAAGTAATGCAATTAGCAAGAAACTTAGTGAAGATCTTATACCTTGTTTGCAACATCTTTATAGGCCTCTTTCAATCTTATTTTAATTGTCTTTTTTGTTACCGTTAGTGTCCATCTGAAAGGCCAAATACATATGTTGGAGTTCGAGGTTTGCAGAAGCATGCGGACAACACAAGGAAGAAGAAGAAGTTTGGAGCACCACACACAATACTAAATGTATTACCACTAGAATGTAAAACGATAAATAGCCCATTAGGGTAATAAACATATATAGGGGGGGACCTCCTAACAAGGGAAAAAAGTGCCACAGTGGTCCTAGTATGTTCACACACATCACTCTACCTAAATATATCGACAAATCCCCCTGGGAGTGATGCGATGACCAAGGAGTTGGCACTCATGTATAAGGAAGTGCCAAGCTATGTGGAATCAATCCACAAAAGGAAGTAAGACCAAAGCTTTATGGAGAGCTTCAAATTTCTCCCTAGGCATAACCTTTGGGAAAAGGTCTACAATGTTCTCCTGTGTGGGCACATATGCCAAACTGATGTCTCCAACAGAGAGCCTCTCCCTGACATAATGATAGTGCACCTCAATGTGCTTAATGCGAGCATGGAACACAGGGTCCCTCACAACTACCAATGTGCTCTGATTGTCCGCGAAGATGGGGTGTCAGAAGACTGACCAACACCCAAATCAGCCATAAGGCATATGAGCCACACACACACTCAACAATTGTTTAAAACACTGCAGACATCATTGTGAACAAGCTGCAATTTCTGAGTAGCTCAAAATGAACCATCTCTGGGGAAGGAGGGACGTTGCATTTTGCCCAAAATATAGCCTTTACATAGATGTTTACTAGTGCCTCAAGTTTGGGCAAAGAGGACACCATTTCTGATTTCTACAGGAATAGCAAACTAAAAAAATTCAGATGACCAAAGATTGCATGCCAAAGCTTTGCATCTGACATAGCTTGAGAATCTTGAACTACACATGTTGAATCATTCATAGATTTTGCATAATCTATGAACTTATACAGCCCACAACATAAAATGCTAGAAGCAATAATGATGTCTCCATTTGACAGATCATGAATTGTACATCTATCATTAACAAATTTCATGACCAAGACAATCTTGGATAACATTGAAGCTGATAACAATTTTTTCTTGATCCCTGGCATAAATAAAGCATCCGACAATGTAAAAGAACTACCATTCACATTAGTCAAAATGATGTTACCAACTCCTATGACAAGATAAGAGGAGTTGTTGGTGCGTGTGACAGTATTCCCTGTAAGGCTAGGCTCAAATAAAGTGAAGAAACTATGCTGCGAGGTAATATCTTTCGTTGCCCCACTATCAAAGTACCAAACATTTGAGTCTATTGCAGACATACACTATTCATGAGAAGATGAGTCATGTTGGATAGTAAAGAAGCACAAAGAGGAGTCCCAAAAATTTTCAAATTTGAGCACAATTGTTCTTCTTCAAAATCCTATGAAACTCCCTTGAAGCTATGTAAATGCAGTAGAGGAGTCCGCTAGATGCATAAGCCCAAATCATTGTATCATAATCCTTGTAAAATATTAGGAAATTAGAGTTAGTCAATCAAAGTGTGGTCTCTTGTGTGAAAGGACCATTTTTAGGGCACATGTATATAAGTCACTTTGTGATTCTTGTAAAGGACTTTTTGCCATTGTGAGCTCTGAAGAAGTTTTTTGAATTTGCTTCTTTCCTACTGATTTCCTTCTTCTCCAAGATCTTTTGTGTGTGTAATGCTTGAAATGTGTGTGTGTGATTGTTGTCTACCCCTTCCCATTGCTTTTGAACTGTTGTAGTGTGTGTGTCATCCATCACGAGTTGTGGAGCGAGTGTTGGTGTTTCCCACATTCACTATTTTGCTCATAACTTGAAGTTTGTTTGTCAAATTTGATTGTGAATAGTGCTACTAGATGCGTCTCATCGAGAGCTTCGAAAAAACCCCACTGTTGACCATATTCGGAGTTCGAAGCTGAGAGAAAAAATTGAATTTGTGCTTACTACTATAAATGGTATCCCAGCATGCTTTAGTAGAGGATTAGTGAGTTGGAGAGGTAGCTGAGACTAGTCACATGAATTGTAGCTTAAATACTTCACTTACCATCATGTGTGCACACGTCTTCATACACTTGGTTCATTTGGTTCCTTAGATTGATAATTAAACGTGTATTAATCCACCACTATATGCACTTGTGGGGCGATTGAGGTATAGTCTCATCGACACAAAAGTCTCGAAGGCTTCACGACTTAGGTACACATGTTTTTGGCACCATTGCCAGGGAAGAAAAAACCTAACCAAGGTTCCTTCGTGATGCTTATAGCTCTGGAGTGAAGGAATCGTACTTATAGAGGTGAATTCATTCAGTGGCAAGTCATTGAGTATTTTGGTGCTTGTTACTTCACACTCTTGGAGTGTGTCTAATGAGTTTTTAGGTTTAGGGTTAGGAGTGAGGAGGTAAGGGAAGAGTTAGGGTTAGGTAGGAGAGAGGATTAGAGTAGGGAGGAGTAGAACATCTCAAGAAAACCCAAAAAAAAAAGTCAAATTTAGTTCAGTTCACGCACTTGGCAAACCAAGGCTATAAAAACCAAAAAACTCAGTTCATTTAGTCACCTGTGTGAACAAGTATCGTGGGAGAGCATCGACCGGTATCGCCAAGCTGGTATCATGCCAAGCAAGGAAACAATAGACTTAGTGAGCCCAAAGCTTAGTTAGGGCATCCTTGAAGGTGAGTTCTTCAAATTTAGTATCTCAAAAAGATCACAAGAACACGCACAAACATGATTAAAGGCGCATCTGGTATTGCGGGTTAGAATAGAGAATTTTTAAGCAGTTTTTGAGTGATATAGGGGGTTAAGTGTGAAGGCGAGAGAGAAACAAGTACATTGCATAATTTTTTTTTATAGTTTTGATCATTTTTGGCTGCACTATCACGATCAATTGAGTTTTGGTATCACGATACCAAAATTCCCTAGTATCGCGATACTTGCTCGGTATCGTATCGTGCATGCCCACTTGAGGTATCGGGAGCCCGTCAAGGTATCATGTATCATCAAGTGTTGGTATCGGGATCACGATCACCTGGTGGTATTGTATCATGGTCCATTTGGTATCGTATCGTGTCGGTCAAGGTATTGTATCGTTGTCCAAGTGGTATCGTATCATGTGCATATTGGTATCGATGGTAAACTCTACCGAGTCAGCAATAGTGCCCAGACCCGTAGTTAAGTTCGAAGGAGGAGTGTATATGGACAAGTTAGGTCAAATCTACGTAGTGACGGAAAACCCAGATCAGATCAACAAAAGAGGAGAACTAGAAGGACAAGGAAATTTGGGGAGACCTAACCCTAAAGAACTTGTGACAACCCCAAGGGGCAAGTCTATGGTGACCCAGTCTTGAGAGGGGATTTTATACTTCAAGATGATTACCTATTGGACGTATATCTCATTACATGGGTCTCACCTACTATTACAGGCTCATTCAACCACTCGAGGACAAGAGGTGAGCCCAGTGACCATATATGAGTTGAAGGATCTTGAAGATGAGTCTAGAATTACATACCTAGATCAAAACTAGAGAAGGTATTGGCTAGTAGATGAAGTGGATAGGTCTCAATTGAAATACATGGGGTTGCCTGTATTCCCTCCTCGAGAGCAAGCAACTACCTCCCACAATCCTTTTGGAACCCATCAAGGAATAGAGAATACAATGTCAGGACAAACAAGCCAGAGAAGTATCCCCAACCAAACACATGTGCAGTTCACAATGCTAGGAACATGTTCACACCAGCAAACCAACTCAAGGACAGGTAGCATGACTCGACCACTGGTTAGACCAAGGCCACAACTAGGGATGCAACTAGGAATGCATCCAATTAGACCATCAATTCCTGTAATTCCCATACCACCACAACTCTTGAGAAGGTTGAGACCAATTCAAGTTGCTAAATGTATGAGAAATCACTATGATGGAACGGGAGAACCATATGACCACATAGCATAATTTAAGCAAGTGTTATGAGCTGAACAATTGGATGACTTCTTTGTGCAGTATGAGTCCTTTGGACTAACCATCACAGGAACAACCTTGACTTGGTTCCAACCATTGGATGTATTGACATGCTCCACCTTGACATCCTTTAACATGATCTTCTCTATAATAAAGTGGTAATGCACTTCTATATGCTTTGACCTACAAATCAAGATCAACAAACAACTTCTTGAGCCACATAAGCTCACATGAGACTTTTGCTAAGCCTCTATACTCAACTTCAATCAATGAAAGAGCCATTGTTGGTTGTTTCTTTGACATCCATGAGATGGTCTTCTTCCCTAGCATGATAACATATCCACTAGTGCTCCTCCTATCATCTTAGGAACCTGCCCAATCAACATCACAATAATCTTGCATATCATCAAATGGATAATATAGACCTTCATTCACTGATCCTTTGAGGTACCTAAGTACCCTTTTGGCCGCAACAAGATGAGGTATTCTTGGTGCTTGCAAAAATTGAGATAACACTCCAACTACATGTGCAATATCAGGTCTTGTCATAGTAGCATACAAGAGAGAGCCAATTATTGACCTATACATGGTGACATCCTTCACTTCTTCACCTTCATTAGCACTTAGTTTAACATTTACTTCTAATGGATTTGAAATGGGCTTGCAATCACACAAGCCAAACTTCTTCAAAAGATCTAGAATGTATTTCCTTTGCATCAAGTATATAACTTCCTCTTTATATAGTACTTCAATCCCACGGAAGTACCTTAAAATCCCTAAATCTGAGATTTTAAACTCACATCCAAGCTTCCTCTTTATGTCCTTGATGTTGGCTTCATCATCCCCTGTGATGATCAAATCCGTGACATATATACAAATGAAAACAATTTTGCTACCTTCCTTCTTCACAAAGAGTGATGGGTCTGCATGACTCTGATTGTATCCACATTTTACCAAGTAGTCCACAAGTTTTTGGATCCAAGCTCTTAGGGATTGCTTGAGTCCATAAAGAGCCTTCTTTAGCCTGCATACATGATGTGGAAACCTCTCATCTTCAAAGCCTTGGGGCTGCTCCATGAAGACTACCTCTTCAAGCCCTTCATTTAGGAAAGCATTCTTCACATCCAACTGGTACATCTTCCAACCTTTTGAGGCTGAAATTGCAATCAAACTTCTTATGGTGGACATCTTAGCTACTGGACTAAATGTTTCCTCTAAGTCTATGCCATAGATTTGAGCAAAACCTTTGGCAACCAGCCTTGCTTTATACCTAGTGTTGCTCCCATCTACATGCCTCTTTACCTTGTACACCCATTTGTTGCCAATGACTTGACTTTCATGTCCTTTGTTCTTGGCACCAATGACCAAGTATCATTTTCTTCAAGTGCCTTGAATTCCTCCTCCATAGCTTCAATCCATTCCCTATGCTTATTTGCTTCTTCAAAAAAGTTAGGTTCTTCACAAGCTATAACTTGACTCATGTAGGCATAGTGTCTTGCAATGAATGAATCATATGTTAACCTTTGAACAGGGTATTTAACACTATTGGATGACCTTACCTCACCATTAGGTGGTAAGAATCTCCTCCTCCTTGGTTTAGATGCTTTAAATCTTAGAGTTTCTAATTTTTCCATATCTTTGTCACTTGTAGATTCCATGTCTACCCATCGATGGTCTTCGTCATTTGCCTTTTCCTTTCCTTTTCTATTTCCTTCACTTGAATGAGCTTCATTCCTTGTCCTTCCATGCCAAACTGATGTAGTACTCTCGTCTGATGGTGTGCTTGAAGTGGTTGGACCACTCATCTCCATGCTTTGTTGTTGCTCTTTGAACTTCTTCTCGGCTTCATATGCATCATCAACCTGTAACACATCTTTGCTACCATAACAAGGTAGCAACTCATCAAATATTACATTCCTAGAAACCTTAAGCTCTTTGGTGCAAGGATTATAGCATCTAAAACCCTTTTACTCTGAAGAATATCCAAGAAATATACACCTATTTGCCTTCGGGTCTAACTTGTGTCTCAATTCTTGAGGTATGTGAACATAACACACACAACCAAATACTTTGAGATGTGAAAGGTTGGGTTTTTCTTACCACACCAAGCTTCATAAGGTGTAACTCCATGTACTCCTGAGTTTGGACACCTATTCATAATGTATATGGCTGTATTTGTTGCATCAGCCCAATAAGAGTTAGGAACATTCATTTCATTTAACAAAGCTCTAGCCACTTTTGCTATATATCTATTCTTCCTCTCTGCCACCCCATTTTATTGAGGTGTATACCTGCAAGTGAATTGCCTTTTGATGCCATGGTCATGTAAAAAATCTGAAAATTCATTTGAAAAATACTCTCCCCCTTCGTCCGATCTGAGAGTCTTTATATACTTCCCTATTTCCTTCTCCACTAGGTTTTTGAACCTCTTGAAGTGGTAAAACACCTGTGACTTTGACTTCATGCAATACATCCAAACAAACCTTGAATGATCATCTATAAATGTGACAAAATATCTATTACCTCCAATGGATGGCTCCCTTGTAGGTCCCCATACATCTGTGTGTATGAGATTCCACACTTCATTGCTCACATGTGCTCCCTTCTTGAATGGCAATCTACTTTGTTTTCCTAATTGACAAGAATGGCACAAATGTTGCATATTCTGAGATTTAAGATCAGGTAGACCACTCACCAAGGCCTTCCTTTGCGTTTCCTTCATCGTTTGTAAGTTAATGTGCCCAATTCTTTTATGCCATAATTCGATTTTTGCAATCTGATTATTTCCAATTGACAAGTAGACAATGTGAGGGATTGATGGCTTTACCTCCATGGTGAAGAGCAAGATGGGAAAGCCACAATGCTTTCTTACATGCCTCACTTGCTACAACATACTCTCCTTCTATAGTGGAAATAACTGTGCATTCTTGAAGACAAGATCTCCAAGAGATAGCACCTCTAACAAAACAAAAAATGTACCCTGATGTAGATTATAATTGTCTACATAACTTGCATAATTAGAATCTATGTAGCCAATAATGGATGCTTTCCCTCTACCCAAGCATAGACATTTGTCCTTGGTGCCACTCAGATATCTCAAAATCATCTTGACTACTTCCCAATGCTTCTTGCCAAGATTAAACATATATCTGGTCACAACTCCCACTACAAATGCAATGTCTGGTCTCATGGCTACCATAGCATACCTGAGACTACCAACAACAAACTGATAAGGAACTTTGTTCATCCTTTTTCTCATTTTATTTGGGGCAATCATCCTTGCTCAATTTCACATATATGGGTAGAGGTGTATTCAATGGCTTTCCACCCTACATATTCAACCCGTGAAGAACTTTGGATATGTACTCACTTTGAGACACGTATATGCATCTTTTACTCCTATCACGAGTAATGCGCATGCCAAGAATATTTGTTTGGCATCCCCCAAATCCTTCATATCAAATGTCTGAATCAACTTCTTTTTGAGAATTGACAAGTCATAAGAGGACTTCCAAGCAATCAACATATCATTGACATAAAGTATCAAGCATATCAAGCTTCCATCTGAGCCTCTCTTTGTGTAGAGACCGATCCTCATCAGTTTGCGAATAGCCTTGATACTTCATAAAAGCATCAAACTTTAGGTACCATTGTTTATGGGACTGTTTAACTCCATATAAGATCTTCTTTAGCTTACAAATTAGACTTTCTTTGGCAAGAACTACATAACCCTTTGGTTGTTCCATATAGATCTCCTCTATAAAGATCTACATGCAAGAAAGTAGTTTTCACATCCATTTGGACTAGCTCTAAGTCCTCCATTGCAACATATCCCAGCAACATTGGAGGGGTAGTCATCTTGACCATTGGAGAGAAGATTTCCTCAAAATCAACACCATGTTGTTTCTTAAAACCCTTGCAATAAGTCGTGCTTTATACTTTGAAGAAGCACTATCTGATGTGAATTTCAACTTATATACCCATTTACATGGTAAAGCTTTTCATGCCCTTTGGCAAAGGTACTAAATCCCAAGTAAAATTCTTGTGAATAGAATCCAACTCACTCTTCATGGCATGCTCCCACTTGACATGATCCTTTGTCTGCATGGCCTCTTTGCAGCAAGAAATCTAACCGGCATCTCTTAGCATAACAAAATCCAAACTTGGAACATATCTATCAGGTGGATGTGAGATGCATGCAGAGCATCTCAATGTTGCTGAACAAGCTCGTTTGTAGATTGATTAGATCGGAGATTCTCTTGAACATCCCTATGTGCAGCATTGTTATGCATGCTAACTAGGGGACTAGTATGCTCAAACACCAATCTTTCTCACTTCAACCTCCTTAATGGGTTGTTTATGCATCTTAGAATCATTGAAAATGACATCACTACTTTTGATCACTGACCATGTTTGAGGATCCCATAGGCGATATCCAAATTTTCCTTCTTGACCATATCCAAGAAAAATGAATTTCTTTGACGTATGGTCCAACTTTTGTCTAAGATTCTTGGGTATATGAATATATGCTTCACACTCGAAAACTCAAAGATGATCATAATATGGTGGCTTCCCTATCCCTAACTCTTGTGCTACTTTCAGACCTTTGTCGATACTAGGTGAAAGGTTAATCATGTGAGTTGCAGTCAATAGCGCTTCTACCCAAAAGCCTTATGAAAGGTTTGCATGATACATCATAGAAACTACTCTATCTTGAATAGCTCCATTCATCCTTTCAGCTATATCATTCTATACTCGGGTATAAGGAGTTATAAACTCTCTGTGAATTCCTCTAGACTAATAGAAAAGGCTGAATTCATGTGAGATGTACTAACCCCCATTATCTGAACATAAAGCTTTGAGCTTAGTTTCTTGTGGTAGAGCTTTAGTCAAAGCATCTATAGCATTATCTCGAGTATGAAATTTCTCAAGAATAATGTGTTTAGTGGCTAAGCAGTCCCTAATGAAGTGATATTGCACCTCAATGTGCTTGGACTTTGCATGATAGACTGGATTCTTAGCCAATGCAATGGCACTCTGACTATCAATAAGCAAACAAGGTACGTGTTGAGGTAAACCCATATCAAAAGCAAAATGAGAAAGCCATAATGCTTCTGTTGCTCTAGCACACTGGTGAGAACCACGTTAAGAAGCTCCACCTCCTTAATGTCAATCCGCGTAAGAGATAGGAGTGATATGAAGATCGTGAACGTGAGATGAAGTGAGAGTGAAGGTGAGAAGCATAGAAATGCACACACACATACACACACACTACGAAGAGACAAGCAAGACACAATGGAAGGTGAGAAATCCACTCTATTACTCAAGAACACTATTACAAGCTCAAAAGAACTCTAAGCTCACACTAACCAACCTCAAAAATGAGCTCTCTAGCTCTTTTTATAGTTTCTAGACTAGTTTTGACCGGTTTCACATCTAGTGACCGGCATAGTTAAAAATTAGGTCCTAGAGGCTATTTGGAAGGGTAAACGGTGTCTAAAAATAACGAAAATTGATACGCTTGTTCTACCTAAGCTCCTCAAGGTTGAGGACTCCTCGGCTTGCACAAAATGGAGCTATGGGTTACAAATTGGGGTTTTCTATGTTACATATGTTACAATAGTGATGAAAATCACTGTTAGAGGTCTTTGAAAGGTATTTCTAAAACATGATTCTTTGAAAAAAGATTCGACTGGCTTCCTGCTCCGTCGTTACATGCTTCTGCGTCGTCTGTGCCTCTGGCTGCTTCCAACACCCCCCTCCCTCTCGCTTCTGTTGTCCCTGACAGAACCTTGTTGTGAGGTCTGCCGGATATAGTTCTGTAGGAGGTCTTGAGCGAGGGTGTGCTCGGAGATACCAATGCCTCGGGCCAGGTCGGCCTCGAGTTTCTCCCAGTCGATTGGTTGCGGTTCTTCCGGTGGCGGGAGCTGATAGTGTGTGGAATAGACCATTCATTCACAGGCAAATAATTGTAATAAATGTGTAGGCCTGCTTATGAATACCTCTGAATGGTATTCCCAGAAGCTGGTTGTGAACATCTCTTCGAACGTCTGCTTGTAGCACGCCGGTAGGTACTTGATTCTGCAATGCCAGACATAACACACCCGTAGCGACGACGTTGTACTCATATCATATACCAGATCGAAATTGCCATGCTCAAAGCCCGGGGTGTTTACATGTGGTGCCTTGACGCGTCGGAAGACTTTAAAAATCATTTGCATCATGTCAAAGATTTTGACAGTCATATGCGCCGCTATATCATCCATATGCTTTAGTCTAGGGAGCCAGTGGCGAATTGTAGCCATCATGTAGGCTACAGTTGGTAACTCAATGGGTGGCTTAAAATAGGGGTAATTCAACCAATCTTGGCACTGCTTATTGTTTTGTACCTTAATAGCAAAGGCAGTCCAGGAGCGGCGTCGTGGTACTGGTCCCCAACACGGGTTATACTTCAAATGCAAAGGTGCCTTTACCCATGTACTCATCATTTCTGGATACTTCTGTAGTAAATCTTTTCACCACTCTGGTTGATAGATCACTCCTTGCTGTGCCTCAAGTGGTAGATCGGCCTCCTCGAATTGAGTCGCATGCGATGGTTTCTTACCTGTTACTTTCTCAATGGCTAACTGGTATTCAGCCATTAACATAAAATATGGTTTATACTGTAGCTCATGCCCAGATATGTATCGTCGTGGGGTCAAATGAGCAAAGAATGGAGACTGTAAAATTCTTTCTTCTATCATCGCCATGGCATGTAATTGTGCCTCTACTCTACCTGAGTGTGTTGTCCCAAGTTCCTCAATAGTTTTCATCCACACGGGGGTCGGGAGTTCGTAAGTCATCTGGCCTTCGGCCGTGACGCGTCCGCCTGGGATGGGTTGTGGCTCGTACGCCTCTTCAAACGTTTCCTCCACCGGAATGGTGACAGTTTCTTCCTCAGCTGGAAGCTCAGGTGGGGAATCTGGCCTTGGTGGTGCTTCATATATTGCAATCCTTGATTCAAGGTTTGATACCTGGGCCCGTAATGCATTGAGTTCCTTTAAGATGTCAGGAGAGGGATCCACAGGTGCTAGTACGTCTTGGTGTGCCGGTGCTCGTAACTGGAGTAATTTATGATCTTCTTTGAGTTTCTGTAACTCCTCGTTCATGCAGTCGTATTCATCTAGCAATCTTACATGATCTTCTAGCAGCATCCTCATCGAGTCTGAAGGAATGGCTTTGAACCGACTAGGACTGAGTGGTTGATCTGGGTGGTCGAGCGCTGCTTCTAAGTTTTCTCGGTTTTGATCTTGTAAACGCTGATTTTCTTCCTTGGCGGCTGCTAGGTGTCTTCGTAGTAAGCCCATGTTGCGTGTTAGCATTGCATTGCGGACTGTTTGGGCTCTTAATAAGTTATCCAGGTCAGTAGTGGCTTCTTTAGCGTTTTCTTCACTTTCTAGTTCCAATTTGTGATATGCCTCGCGTAATTCCTGGTATCGGGTGTTCAGAGAGGCATTCTCAATAGACAATAAATTAAGCTGCGACTGTAAGTCATTGGTTGTCCTCTGCAGCTGCTGGTAATTATCGCCAAGAGATGTGAACTCATCTCTTACTTGCGTCATACACATGAACATCTGTCGAAATGCATTATCTACAGTGGGTGATAGTATTAATGAGGTGCTAAATGAAGATGTAGTGGGTGTAGATGCAACGGGAATGGGGAATGGGGGTGGGAAGGTGGATGTTGTGGTGATTGTGGAAAATTGGGAGGTGCCTAAATATGTTTGTGCTGTGAGTGAAGTGAGTGATGATGCAGTGGGTGGTGAGATGTCCATGTCATTGGACATGTCCAATGCGGTGACTGTGAATATGGGTGTGATTGTGGGTGCTGGTGCTGGTGTAAATACGGGATTTACAAAGGTTGAGGAATAATTTACAGGGGGGCTGGCTGGAGCAGCTGGGTGGAAAGGGGAAATAGGGGCTACAGTGGGTCAGGGAGGTGAGACGGGGGAGAAGGTTAATGGCGGTGGGAATGGGAAAAGGGGTCGTGGAGTTGTGGGGAAGGATTGAAAAGCTGGATGGAGGAATGGGTTGAATGGAAAGGTGGATGTGTGAGGGGGTAGATTAGGTGTAATGGGTGCAGGAATTGTGGGCTGAGTGGTCGTAAAGATGATTTCTGCTACGCCACCGGCAAGTGAAGATGTTAGTCTAGGGGAAGGAGGGTGAAGAGGGGAGGCTGGATGGACGGGCGGTGATGGGGGAGCGGTTGGGGTGGTCGGTACTTCAGTGACTACTGAGGTATGTACAGTTGTAGTGCGGGGTGGGAAATCTACAAGGATGGTTTCTGCTGCCAATGAACTTTCGGGGACGAGGCGCGCCGCCCTGGCTTGTTCTGAAGACTATGCTCCTGTTGGTACACGAATGTATTCGCCACGCTTTGAAAGTAGTCGTACCCTGCGGGGGTGAAACTGTGGTAGTGGCTTTCTTTGCAAGTACCTGAGCGCTTCGTTGGAGCCTACTGATTTGACTAACTCACGGAATCCTTTGATGTATGCGTCTTCGAATCCGCCTGTGACAAGTTCCTGTTCTATTATGGCTTGACTCTCTTCCTCGGTCATTTTTTTGCATGCCCAAACTTTTTCCATAGTTCTATACAGCTTCTTAATAGCCAGTGTGTAAGCTGCTGCTTCGTAGGTTTCATCTTCACGGGTACTTGTATCACCATGTGTGTCTGTTTGTTGGCCTTGGCCATCTGTCTGTTCATGCTCTTGGGATTCGTGAGTGCCCTGGCTGGCTTCGTCATCACCTTCGTCGTCATCGGTTGCTGTTCTTTCATCATCAGAGCTGGACACGATCTGTCCTTGTGGCTGATCCTTGGGGGTGGTAGGGTAGCTTGGTCTTTCATATTCCTGAGAAAACAATTGTCCTTCTGAAAACTGGAACTCATTGGAGAATGCATCAGGCATCTCAAAATCAAAAGTTTGGTCCAGTGGCTCTGCTTGTCCTGGTTCCAAATGGGGTATTGGAAAAGAGAAAGCTTCCGCACCAATAGTGGTGGGAAGTTCAGCTGCTGTGGTGACAGGTTCTGGGGTTGTGGCTGCTTGAGGTTCAACAGTACTGGTGGCGCCCTCCGGCGTAACTGGTCTTGATAACCGTATATGAATTGGTGGTACCGTGGGAGTGGCTGTTGTTGGTGACTGCTCTGGAGATGGTTGTGGCGAGGGTGATTCTGGGACTTGTAGGCACCGTATGGTTCCTCTCATGCATTTGCCGGCTCTGCCTTTGCTAGACTTTCTAGCCTGCTTAGTGGTCCCTTTGAATGCTTTCAGTTCCTCACTTGTCATGGCACGCTCAATCGGTAAGTCATATGCCAAGCACATATATATGATCCTGGTGAGGGCGCAGCATCCATTGATGACTTTCTTTCGTTCCCATCTATGTTGGGCCAAATAGAGCTGATCAATTATCCAGCTTGCAAGGTCTACTGTTTGAGGGCCAGTGCATGCCAAGTATAAACCAAACCAGATTCTCTTGTGGGGCATGGTAAAACGATCCTGAGCTGGGAAAGCAAAGTGTTGCATGCATATCCGTAATGGCTTAGAGAGCTCAGGTGTTATAGCAGAAATATCCTCCCACTTAGTTACGTCACCACGTTTCATTTGCTCTGGGATTAGCCGTTCTCTCTCCGTCGGGGTGTGTGTTCCATGTATTTTGAGAGCTGCACGAATTAAATCTTTGGACAAATAAAACCTTTTGAATGGAGGGTCATTTACCAAGGATGGTAACATGAATGTTCCAGGTAGATCCTTGTTCTCTGAAGCCGTTAAGGTGGTTACCAAGTAAAAACATCTGTAAAAATCAGGTTTAGGGAGAGGGTCACTAAAGTATTCTGTAAATCCCGCTCGTGCCCAAACGTGCGTTAAATCTTGTGTATTCTGCAGTCCTTCAAATTCTCTTGAAAAGAACTGGTACTTGGTCCATGTGCGCAAATCAAATGCCAGATTGGCCTCAAATATGAAATTAGCGTCTGCTAAGGGTCCTGCTAAGCCTTGAAACCAGTGAGAATTAGGATGAATCTTCTCAGTGTATCCTCTAGGAGGATCGTCTATTGGCATGGGTCCTCGAAAACCTTGGAACTCTGGTGGTTGCACCGTCGGATAAGATTCCGCAAGTAATTCTCCAATAGTGGCCATTGGTGTGCTTGGGCCAGCTTCTGGTGGTCCTTCTTCGGTTTGCATGATGACTGACGAGCTAATGGAAAAGATCTGCTACAAAAGATTAACACATTAGTATGGAAATTAATTATGATCCCAATAAAGTGAGACCGCAATCCCTTTCCATAACCGATGCGTAACCCGTGTAGCCAAGTGTCGTGAAGTGATTGATGCAATGATCTTTTTGTAGAGCTAATGCAGGTCTCTAGACACCTACATGGTCAGATTATGCATATATTTCTTGATGAGCTTTTATCATGTATGATGTGGGGTTATGGTGTGTGAATTTATACAAGGTTTGGTTGAGGGTGAATTATTACAAGGGTGGGTTTTAAACGGGATGGGAGAATTGTTAGATAATGGGGTACAAGAAGACAGCTGGATACGTTTCGGTATCCATTTCTTAAGAGTCCTTGGGTGGGTGGTGTGGTTCTGATGAGGTACAGAAAGTGGTATCAGGTTTGGTGGTATTGAAGGATGAAAAGATTTCGGAGGGGTATATATTACATGGCTAGAGGGTTGGGCTATAATACATTGTTTGGGTACCCAAATCTGCATGGGTGTGGGTCTATGGATAAGGTATTTCTTGGCGATCCAAATCTGTCGAGTATTGGTACTTGTAGAAGAAGATCGAGGGGACTTTGAATGCTGACTTTGCTTTGTTTGAAACTTTGTCCTGTTCTGGTCTGCAGAGTTCCCAATAGGCTGTGGTTGCTGTCCTTTTGGCACCCATATTTGTCTCGTGCCACTTGTTCTGTGAGTTTGACACTGCTACTGTCTTTGCCTTATCTGGTGGTGTCGTCGGTCTTGGTTCCTCTGTTGTGGTTGACTCCTTCGTGGTTGGGTTTGAGAGGTCCATTGGACGCTCTGCTTTGGAAAAGAAGGGAGATCCAACACTTGCGTGACCTGCCCATTAGGAAGTGATTTGTTCTTTATCTTTAATCTAGGCCAGTCCGCAGCAAGTTTGGAAGGATGAGCACCGCAGGGTGTTGTGCTCATTTGGCCGCTGATGCAACCCACCTGACCGCTGATTGTGTCCATCTGCTCTAGCGGTTGGGTAACTGCCCCTTCTAGTTTGCAGGAAGCCCCAGGGAAGATCTCTTGTCGTCCTTCTGATTGACAATTGTCTATAGCCAAACCCGAGTGGGTTGGTGTAGACGTAACGTGATTGATCTGACCCAAGATCTTCCGGTCTTCCATCGCATGTATTTCATAGGGTCTAGGGTTACAAACCTCAGTCGAAATGCCATTAGGGAAGTCAAGCGGTATCACTCGCTTCTGTTCTAAGGTTCCAATCTGTAAGGAGCCTTGTCTAAGATTTAGGTCCACTGAGTGATCGTAAAGCCAATCTTGGCCAAGGATTAGGGGTTCTATCAGGTCGTCATCATGGCACACTAGTAGCTTTGCTGTCATGGTCACATCCTTAATGAGGATAGGAAGGTCCACCTCACCCATGCAAGGGGTTTCCATGCCTCCTAGCCCTATGAGGTATGCCTCAATTGGCCGCATTTCTATTCCTGAATCCTTATAGTGGGACCATCTAATCGCACTAGTCGCAGCACCTGAGTCAATTAAAGCCCTGAGCTCTTGGCAAGGGTTGCCGTGCTCTAGCCTAACTGTAATGAATGGTCTCCTGTCCACTATACTAGGATGAGTGGTTGACTTTACTTGACACATGGCCATGGGGTATCTGGGTGTAGTTTCCAGATGGTTATAATGTTCTCTCCCTAGTCCTTGTCTTCTTAGCTTCATGCACTTAATGCGTTCTATTGCTTCTGCCTGAGCTTCCGCTCGTATTCTATTTTCTTCCTGCTTACGCTTCTTTGCCAACGTGAGTCGTCTAAGCATATCCTCTGTAAGAGGTTCTTGATACAACCTGACTCTACAGCCACTAATATAACTAGGCATTATGTTTCCTTTTAAGGTGGCTAACTGTACTGCTCCACTTGTCGAGAGTCTGTTAATGATCATAGGTCCATAACCTCGCTTTTCTAACTTCTGTGCGTGTTGTTTCAGCGTATATACTAGAACTAAATCTCCTTCTTTTAGGCCTTTATCTTTCACATGTGCATCAAAATATGCTTTCTGTCGCTTCTTCGCTGCATATATTCCTGTTGCTGCCTTTAGCCTGGTTTCTCCTAATCGTTCCAAGTCCATTATTCTTGTTGATAATTCATGGCCGGTCCACTGATGTTCTTGTGCAACCTTAAGGGTCGGTATCAAGAAGTCCAAAGGAAGCACAGCATTCTGACCAAAAACCATCTGAAAGGGAGTGGCATTGAGTACGGTCTTGTAGGCCACTCGATATGCCCAAACAGCGTGGTGTAACTGTTTGTCCCAATCTGAACATTTGTTGTTCACGAGTTTTGTCAGTACGTTACAAAGGATCTTATTAGTGCTTTCAGCCTGACCATTGGCCTGAGGATGATATGGTGCGGATTTCTTGTGAATTACCATAAAATCTTGTAACAAATATTCAATGACTTGGTTTAGAAAGTGAGTTCCGCGATCGCTCACTAACTCAATAGGCAATCCATATCTTGTAAAGACATTTTCAAATAAGAATTTTGCAGTTGTGTGTGCATCATTCTTTTTTGTGGCTTTTGCCTCTACCCATTTCGTAAGATAATCTGTGGCAACAATAATGTATTCCGCATGTGTACCTTTTGCAGGGGGGTTAATGGGTCCTACAAAGTCTATACCCCACTTAGAAAATGCACGTCCGCCTATCATGGGTTTCAATGGCATTTCATCTCTGCGAGTAGGGAACTGAGTTCTTTGGCACACATCACATCTCTTAACATAGGTATGAGCATCCATGTGAAGAGTGGGCCACCATGATCCTGCAAAGAGGATGGCTTTGATTATCCTATCGGGTCCAAAATGACCTCCTGCAACACCTTGGTGTGCAGTCTCTAGTATGCTCAGATAATCGCTTTCATGAACACATTGTCTTAGATATCCATCTCGTCCTCTTTTGTATAGATTATCGCCAATAAGTGAATAGTCTTGAGCTTCCTGCTCCAGACTGCGTTGTCGAGCTAAGGTCATTCCTTGAGGGAATGTGTTCGTCCTTAAGTATGTCACTAAAGGTTCACTCCAGTCTGGTGTGAGAGACACGTGATATAACGTAGCATGCTCTACTGGTGGTCTTTCACAACAAACATGGCATTCTTTACACAACTTGTAGACATCTGCTTCCATTGAAGGCCAATATACTCTTAGTCTATGCAGAGTCTGTAATGTTCGATGTTTAGAATGATGTAGCTTTAATGCACCTACGTGTGCTAATTGCAACCAATTCGCGTGTTCTGATTCATCTACACAACAAGCAAGAATCTTTTGATTATCCTGTTTATATATGCTTCCTGCTAAGATTTGGTATCTCTGAGACTTGGTAATCTCTCCTTCTTTGATCTTTATCCTAGGGTTCTTGGGTCCATATGTGAGAATAGGGACTATAGACTTAGCCCATTCTGGTGCTATCTCAAGATTAAACAAATATGCATCTGGTAGATCATCCATTACTCCTTGAGGAGCTTCTCCTAATGTTAATCTTGAAAGGTGGTCAGCTCTAAGATGTGTCTTTCCTTTCCTGACTACTACTTCAAAATCGTACTCCATGAGTAATAGAAACCAACGTATTAGTCGTCCCGTGTTACATGGTTTGTTGACTAGGTACAATAGGGCTTGATGATCTGTAAAGAACTTAAATTTGTTGGCCAACAAGTAGTGCCTAAAGTTCTTTACTGCGTAGATCATCCCTAATCCTTCTCGTTCCGTCGTGGTGTAATTTCTTTCTGCTATGTTCAATTGTCTGCTCGCGTAAGCTATGGGGAGATCTATGTTACCTTCACTCGTGGGTTGTGCTAACACACATCGTATGGCGTAATTGGATGCATCCACATGTACATGGAATGGCTTACTCCAATCTAGGGTAGTCAATATAGGTGCTGAGCACAAGCGTCGTTTAAGTTTGTTGAATGAATTCTCACATTCTTCTGTCCATTCAAAATTGGTTAAAAGAGAGTACAATGGCTTGGCTATGATTGCATACATGTGTATGAATCTCCTATAATAACTGCAATGGCCCATAAATGCCTGTACCTCTTTCACATTAGTTGGTCTAGGTAATTCTGCAATTACCTTCACCTTTTCTTCATCCGTAGAGATTCCATTTTTTGACACAATGTGTCCTAGAATTTTGCCTTGTCTGACCATGAAAACACATTTTTCTGGGTTCAAACAAACCTGATATTCTCGACATTTGTCAAATATTTGTCTTAACTCTGGGATATGCGTCTGTCTTACATTAGAATGAGCACATATGTCATCGACATAAACTTCCAAACTCTTGCGTAAGAATTCCTTAAAAACATGACACATGAGTCGCTGGAAGGTGGCGGGTGCATTTGTTAAGCCAAATGGCATTACACGAAATGCAAATATGCCCCATTCAGTGGCAAAAGCCGTCTTGTGTTGATCTTCTGGAGCAATGGCTACTTGATTATAGCTTGAAAATCCATCAAGAAAGCTGTAAACTTCCTTGCCCGCAACTCTTTCCAATAGATGTTCTGTGATAGGAAGAGGATAACTGTCTTTAATCGTGGCGGCATTAACTTTTTTAAGGTTAATACATACACGCAATTTTCCATTTTTCTTGGGCACTACCACAATGGGGGATACCCATTCAGTATGCTCAATTTCGTAAATGAATCCTGGTTCTATCAGTCGATCTATCTCCTCTTTAATCTTCGCAGCGTAATTATCATTGTACGTGTAAGGTTTCTGTTTCGTAGGTTTTGCCTCTGGAGTCATAGGGATTCTATGAGAACATATATCTGGATCTACTCCTTTTAGGTCCTTGTAACTCCAAGCGAACACATCTCTATATTCACACAATAGGGCAACTAATTCTTCTTCTTCTTCAGCTGTCAAATCATGCCCTATGTATGTACATTTTTCTTCTTCTCCTTCTATGGCTACTATTATTTTCTTGGTTTTCTCTCGGTTATCATATACTTGTCCATCATTCGTCTTTCTATTAGGCATTCGTACCATGATTCTTCTATCTTCGATGTCATATTTCTTGAAATTCTTTGGTACTTCAAATAAAGATTCTTCCTTTTCTGACATGGTTTCTTTCTTCTTTCTTTTCTTGCCTTCACTTTTGCTAGTCACTTGAGTGGCTATTCTCACGTCATTCATAACTTCCTCGTGTCTCTGAGGGTGAGTCTCTACTTCGTAGAAATATTCTTCCTCTGATGCAAAGGGTGGGTCCATGATAATTGATTCTAAATCAAAATCACTCGCATCCTCAAATGCATCAGTGTTAGGTTCACATTCTTCTAAAATTGCATCGCACATGATTGGCTCTATCGTGAAAACTGAAATGTCATAGCCATCCTCGTCACAGTGGGGTGTCCATTGTTCTTCATTGATGGCTACATCCATGGTTGCTAGGATTTCTGCCCAACCATGGGGTTCAAACTCTTCGTCAGGGAATACTACAGGTGCGTAGGCTGGATCTTGAAGGGTTCGTGAATGTTGTTCTGCACCTAAGGTCCTTGCTTCTAATCTTTCTTCCTCTTGTTGTGCAACTTTACACATCCATAAATGAGTATCCTCGTGCAACCAAGAAGGATCTGATTCTAATGAGTGCACGGATTCTGTTTCTACTTGTGTCTTATGGATGGTATTCCATTGTATTGGGGGTACGTCTCTATGTGAATAGTCTTTAAGATTGACTTTGGTAGTCACTCCTAAATGTTGCAAGTACAACGAATTAGTTCCCCAATCTTGTACAATTTGCAACTGACGCATGAATGGTCGTCCCCATATCATCTCATATGCATGGTTTTTACTAAAATCACAAATGGCAAAGGTATGCTCAAATTCTACACCACAAGTGGTGAGAGATATTCCTTCTAGTAAGCCTAATGGTTTTTCTATGTGTCCGTCAGCCATTTGTAGCTTCATCCTGGTAGGTTTGAGTGCTGGCTTACCCCAACGTTTCCATTAAGCGGTGGTAGCGATGGCTACCCCGGCTCCTGAATCTAAGATGGCTTTCGTGGTGTAGCCCTGATGGGTTATCGGAAGATAAGTGTTACCTTCCTCTCCTTCGCTTACATCTCCGATCTTTTCCACGGGTATCTCTGGTACCTTATTTTGTGATCCTATTTGTGAGGGAGTAGTAGCAAGCTCGGGGAATTGATTTGCTACATGCTTCCACAATTCTGGTTTTACCTTTAACAACTCCTCTAGAGTGAGGTTACACTGTACCTTAGTGTTCTTGATCACTTCCGTGTTTCTAGGGATTACTGATTCTTCATTCCTCACTATTATCGTGGGTGCTCTCATATTAATAGACTTTGCTTCCCAAGGCCCTGTGAACTGAGGTAATTCTTGTAAAGAATTAGATTCAAAGCCTGTGTGTTCACTCAATTGTTCTTCCTCTACATCATCATATATAGAGGGAATGTCTTGGGGAAATTCCTCCTGCAAATCATCTATTTCTTGAATAGGAGGATGAGTTCTTTGTTCCTTTCTCCATTTCTCTTCTTGGATCTCTCTCAAAAATTCATGTGAGAACCTATGTATAGAAGACAAATTGTCTTGACTTTTTGTATTGGGTACTTGAGACAGGGATGGTGCATTCCTTTCCTGTGTCTTTGGGATGCTAGGGTTCCTATGCTGATCCTTTTTCTCTTTGCTTTCAATCAAATATTCTAGCCTCTCCATTAGTCCTTGAAAGTGTAACTCCGGTTTTGCCATGTTATTCCAATTAAGATATCTAGAGGCTTCGAACAAAGCTTGTGCTAATTCTACCATCTTCATGCAGAGTTTAGTTCTCTCAATTTCTAGATCAGCTCGAGGGTAGTTCTTACTCATTTCAGCTACTTGAGGTCCCTCTTTTAATCTAGCCTGATATGCACGAAACATCATGTCTAGATTCTCTGGTATGGGTTCCGCTAAAAGTGATCCTGATTTCTGAGCTGGATTCTCTTGATTCAATTCCTGTGAAGTCAATTCTAGAATTTTGGCTCTAGATTCCTTTAAACTTCCTTCCAACTCAGTTATCTTTTTACTCAATTTTCTCTTAATTCTTTCTCTAGAATCTTTCCAAGATTTTGTCTTTTTACTGCTAGATTCTGCCACTTCACTAGTTCCGACTACTTTCTCTTGATTAAGCTGTTGGTTCTGTAAGAGCGCCTGGGCCCTTGTTATAGCTTGGATAGGCACGTAGGTAGGGTTGGATCCATCTGCATTATTTACAATACCTATCACGTTGATCGGTGTCACACTCGAAGCATTAACAGGGTTCTTAGGACAATCTTTGATTATGTGCTCTTTGCCACAATCGGCACAAAAGCCTTGGATGTTATAGTACTGTGATTGCCCTGCTATGGGAGGATGTGGACAATCCTTTCTGAAGTGATCTCCTTGGCACCTAAAGCATGGTCCTCTAGGGCCCTGTGGTCTCTGTTGTCTCAATTGGGGCCGTGGATTTGGGTTTGTGTACATCACATGAGCATAGTCGGGCTCCCAACTAGGTTCCACTGGAGGACTATCATAATGATATGCCTCCACATGTTCTGGTGACTCCGTGTAATATGCGGGTGGACTATCTACATGCGTAGAGTCAAAACTGTTTGAGTTTGGGTCACTCTCTGTGATCAAAGGTGAAGAAGGCACTAAGGCCCTACTTAGGTTCTCTTCTGCAGCAACATATTTGACTGAGATGACATTCGCTGGTGGGGGTGGCTGCTGAGCTAAGACAGGTTGAGGTCTCTGTTGAGCCTGGTATGGGTAGTTTTGAGGAGGCCTATAGTAATAAGGCTGAGCATTGTAATGGCCTTGATACCTACCTGGCTGTGCGTATGCTTGCGGGTAGTTCTGTCTCACGGTCTGTTTGTTGTATGGGCAATCCTGAGCCGTATGATTCGTGTATCTTCTCTCCATTGTACAATATTGGCCACTAGGATTGGCTTGAGGTTGTGGTGCATTGGGACACACATTTGCCATATGATCACCACCACAGGTGTAACAACGCTTGTTCATTAGTACCCTAGGTTTACTAGAAACTCCTAGTTTCTGGGCCACTTTCTCTGCAAGGTCTTCTATTGAGCTAGACAATTTTGTGGGTGCTAGAGATGAACAGTCTTAGTCCTTGTAGACTTTTGAGAGTTCCAACTCATCTCCTAAGTTGTCCTCAATGTCTATACAAATTCTTATACATTGCTCTAGCGTTCTGGGTTCTTTTAGGTACACATAGGAGCGTAGTTTAGAGCTCAACAAGCCATCTAGGAACAATGACACTTGCTTGGCTTGTGAGGGTAGCTCTTGCATTGGACATCGTTCAACATATTGTCTAAACCTACATCTTGCGAGTCTAACTGTTTCCTGAGGGGTCTGTTTGAAGCTATGAATCAACGAAGACGTGTCATGTCTAATCCCACTTTTGGAGAATTCAGTGATGAATGACTCTAAAAAGTGATGGATGTCCCTAAATTGCCTTTGTTGCAATGGTTGGAACCAAGTTAAAGCTGTATTCTTTAACGTTAGTCCAAATGCGTTGTATTGCGTGAACATGTCTTCGACTTGTTCTGCTCTTAGTACTTGCTTGAATTCTGCGACATGGTCATAGGGATCTCCTGTCCCATCAAAACAATTTTTCATGGATTTCACTAACTATGTGGGTCTCAATATTCTTGCGTGTTCACGTGGTCTAGGTAGAGGAAAATCATCTCTACCACCTGGTATTCCATGATCTCTTTGTCTATCCGTGGTTGTTCTATCTCTCCCTATGGGATGAGTGAAGCTTACTTCGGGTCTTTCTTTATTCTTTTCTCTTTGATTTCCAAGGGCTGATGATGTTCATTCCCCTTGTTGACTTGTATTCATGTTTATTCTAGATGGAGGGAATACCAATTCACCTCTCCATGTGTATGTGTTTTTAGCGTGGTCAGGCACCACAAAGACTCTTTCTGAAGTCTCATCCAGGTATACAACCTTTCCAGGTGTATCCGGGTCCTTGAACTCGTATATCGTGATGATACCTACGTCACTAAATAGTTCTTTCTTGTATCTCCAAAAGGCTACATTAGTTTCTTTATTTACAAACAACTCTATGCTTCTGTTGTCCTGAGGGATCCATTCCGGGATTAGTACTCGTGTCAGTACAGATTTCCCTCTAGGCGTTCTAGGCTCTTCTAATGGTTCTTTTCCTTGAGATTTAGTTTCCATCTCTAATTGAATCACGCCAAACTCATTCGTATTGTTTGGCTGCGTACTTAAGATGTACATTGTTCCTTCCTTGTCTATGTACGCTTCTCTCTCGAATTTCACCATTGGACGTTCCAATCCAATGGGTTGATCGGGGTTGTGCATTTGCACCACTTGCCTTCGCAAACCATCCTCATAGATGCGAGCACCTAATCGGTTGGTTCGGAGAAACTCTAGTTGAGTCCTATAGGGCCCTTCTGGTTTTTCTAAGTATGCTACATTTGACCCTACTTCTGGTCTATCTGTGCTAAATGCCATTTCTGATCCGCTGGTGTCTGAGCTCTCGTAGGGGTAATTACTATTCAATTGCTGAGCCCACGATCGAGCAGTAGTTCTTACACTTGCCTCTGATGATCTAAGGCTTCGTCGGTCTGACTTACCTATATGTTTGCCCGATCTAAGGTTCATTAATTTTCTTCCTTGCACACTCAGTACACGCTCAGATCGTCAATGATTCTTTGTTATTACTGTCTTGATTCTTTTTAGATTTCTTTAGATTCTTGTCTTAATGTATGCGTCAGGAATTCGACTTTCCGTGGTACTTTGAGTTCTCGTTCCGTCAGACTTATGTTCTTTCCTTTAGGTTTTCGTGTCACACACCTTTACTTTAGTCTTGGACTTGATAAATTTAATCTCTTGAACTTGAGGCGTTCCTATCGTCTTAAATCCACAATGCTACCGTTTATCCTAAGCTAAGAATTGACTGAGGGGGTTGAGTAATCTTCCAACCTCGAGTCAGCTTTTCTGGTTGCTCTAATGCCCAAGAAGCCGCGCTTCCCAAGCTTTATGCCCTTCATTGCCTTGCCTTGGTTGCCCTTGATTGTCCTTGCTAGACCTGGAAAAATCCAATATTAGACCAATTCACAGTTGGATGATCACGCACTTGAGTATATACACCTTTTAAGTCCCTTCCCTTTTGCCCAACTTTTCAATGCTTGCCCCCTGGCTTCCTAGTCCCAAACTAGGTCAACCTCAAAATAGCTTATCTAAAAATAAATGTATTCTTTAAGAAAAAAATAGTTGAGGTCACGTAGTACTCGTCAAGAGCTTTCTAATGAGCTATTAAGCTCAAAAAACGGACTTCGGATGAAAAAGTTATGACCGTTCAGGCCCTGGGGGGTGAAAACTGACAAACAGGTTTTTCTCCAAATATGAGCTAAGGGGTCTCCTATGAGTATAATTACCCAAAAATTTCCCAAAAATAGCCCCAAAATTGGCCAAGAAATGAAACCCTAAAATTTGCGATGGGGGTGCACAATTGCGATGGTCTGAGATGATCGCGATGGTCTGGGACCGTCACGATGGTCCAGGCGAACCGTTGCGATGGCGTGAAAGTGAACCATCGCGATGGTCCAAAGTGAACCGTCACGATGGTCTGGGCGCGATGGCGTGAGCCAATCGCGATGGTCCAAAATTTCGGGTTGTCGCGATGGTGCAAGGGTGCGAGCCGTCGCGATGGTCCAACTTGCCACGTGACACCGTCGGCGCGATGGCGTGAGCCAATCGCGATGGTGTGGGGTCAGCGAACCATCGCGATGGTCTGCGAACCGTCGCGATGGTCCAAATGAACCGTCGCGATGGCGTGAGACCGTCGCGATGGTCCGGCCGAGCCATCGCGATGGCGTGAGCCAATCGCGATGGTGTGACACAATCGCGATGTTTTGAGACCATCGCAATGGTCCACCAAAATGTGATTTTTTGCAATGCAAGTATGGATTCCTAGTGGCGCAAGTGTGCTCTACATGCTGGTGTGGTCGCCTTCTTCAAATTCCGAACTTTGCAGACCATCGCGATGGTCTGACACAGTCGGAAATTTCTGACAGAAACAGAAAATTTTACCTTTTCCAAGCTTTCCTGATGCACTGGAGCTCTGTACCTGCAAGAAAACTCAAGAAAACAAAAGCACATGCAAGCACAAAAGCTTTCTCTCACGCTCTCGCATGCACAAATGAGGGGAATGGGTGGATATGGTGAATTTTCTGATTTTTTTGGAGATGAAGATGATGATGCGGTGATGAAGATGGAGTGTGGGGGAGGTGAAAAACACTAAAAACTAAGTAAAAACAACAACAAACACTGAAAATTTTACCTTCCAACGCCACTTCTTGCTATACTCTTACCATCACACATTCGTCCTAGACTCGATCCCCAGCAACGGCGCCAAATTTGGTGTTGCTCTAGCACAATGGTGAGAACCACGTTAAGAAGCTCCACCTCCTTAATGTCAATCCGTGGAAGAGATAGGAGTGATATGAAGATCGTGAACGTGAGATGAAGTGAGAGTGAAGGTGAGAAGCATAGAAATGCACACACACATACACACACACTACGAAGAGACAAGCAAGACACAATGGAAGGTGAGAAATCCACTCTATTACTCAAGAACACTATTACAAGCTCAAAAGAACTCTAAGCTCACACTAACCAACCTCAAAAATGAGCTCTCTAGCTCTTTTTATAGTTTCTAGACTAGTTTTGACCGGTTTCACATCTAGTGATCGGCATAGTTAAAAATTAGGTCCTAGAGGCTATTTGGAAGGGTAAACGGTGTCTAAAAATAACGAAAATTGATACGCTTGTTCTACCTAAGCTCCTCAAGGTCGAGGACTCCTCGGCTTGCACAAAATGGAGCTATGGGTTACAAAATGGGGTTTTCTATGTTACATATGTTACAATAGTGATGAAAATCACTGTTAGAGGTCTTTGAAAGGTATTTCTAAAACATGATTCTTTGAAAAAAGATTCGACTGGCTTCCTGCTCCGTCGTTACATGCTTCCGTGTCATCTGTGCCTCTGGCTGCTTCCAACAGCTTCCTTACATGCCTCACTTGCTATAGTATACTCTGTTTCTATGGTGGAAATAGTTGTGCATTCTTTAAGACAAGATCTCCAAGAGATAGCACCACCAAAAAAATGAAAAATGTACCCTGATGTTAGACTTATGATTGTCTACAAAACCAACATAGTCAAAATCTACGTAACCAATAATAGATGTTTTCCCTCTACCTTAGCATAGACTCTTTCTTGTCCTTAGTGCCACTCGGATATCTCAAGATCATGTTGACCACTTCCCAATGATTCTTGCTAGGATTAGACATATATCTGCCAACAAATCCCAATTGAAATGGAATGTCTAGTCTCATAGCTACCATAGCATACATGAGACTACCAACAACAGATTGGTAAGGAGTTTTGGTCAGAAATTCCTTTTCCTCATCCAATTTGGGGCAGTCATCCTTGCTCAATGTCACATATGGGGGTAAAGGTGTACTTAATGTCTTTTCACTCTGCATATTGAACCTAAGAAGTAATTTGGATATGTACTCACTTTGCGACAAGTACATGCATCTTTTACTCCTATCACTAGTAATGTGCATGCCAAGAATATGTTGGGCATCCCCCAAATCCTTCATACCAAATGTCTGACTCAACTTCTTTTTGAGAATTGACAAGTCATAAGAGGACTTCCTAGCAATCAAAATATCATCAACATAAAGTATCAAGCATATTAAGCTACCATCTGAGCATCTATTTTTTGTGACTAAAGATGTACACAGAGTGTTTTGTGACTAAAGATGTATCATATCCATACCTTATGGGCTTCTTACTTTCTCTTTGTGATCTCATTAAAGCTTGATTGGAAGATTTGGGTAGATCTTCTAATTGCTTGAATTTGAGCTTGCCTCTTGACTTCCAAGCTTTGAAATCAATCTGCTCCTCATCCTCTAAGTTGATGTCTTGTGCTAAGCGTTGATCTTCTTGAGCGAGGGTTGGAAAATCATTTTCCAAATCATATGGTAACTTGACTTTCCTGCAATCATCTTCAAACCATGAATTATTCTCATCAAATACTACATCCCTACTAACTATGAATGCCTTGTTAGTGGGATTGTATAATCTATATCCCTATTGATTCTAATCATACTGAATAAATATACATTTCTCAGCCTTAGGATCAAGCTTCCCTCTGATTTGTGATGGGATGTGTGCATAGGCAATGCACCCAAATATTTTGCAATGATCCAATGAGGGTCTCCTGCCATTCCAAGCTTCATATGGTTTCATACCATCCAATGATATTGGATGGAAGCCTATTGACCAGGTAGGTGGCTATGGGAACAGCCTCTACCCACACATGACAGTATTCCTTGTAGGGGAAGGCTCGAGTGAAGTGAAGAAACTGTGCTATGGGGAAGTATGATTGGTTGCCCTACTATCAAAGTACCAAAAATCTGAGTCTACTATAGACATACACTGTTCATGAGAAGATGGTGTGTATGATACTTTGCTGCCTCTTTTTACAGGTGGACAGTCTAGTGCTGGTCCTCATGAAGCAACTTCTCAACCTTTGCAAGTTTCATGTGATGATGCAGATCATCCATTTCTGATGCAGATTTACACGATGCACTTGTTGATGAGAGAGCTAATATTGAGGAGGAAAAAACTATGCCAAAATGGCTAGTGCAGAGTTTGTGTGACAACAAATTAGATGCATCTTTGTCATATCATACTCGTTCAGGCTCTCATAGTGCCTCTTTTGCATCAGATTGCTATGCGATGGCTGCATCTAGTCTTTGTGATGAGACTGAGCCTATTTCATTTGATGAAGCACAAAATTCAGAAAATTGGATGGCTGCTATGCAATCTGAATATGATGCTATAATGAAGACTTGGTCTTTATGTGACTTGCCTCTTGGCAAGAAGGCCATTGGTACTAAGTGGGTATACAAGCTGAAGCATAAGCTTGATGGTACAGTTGACAGGTATAAGGCTAGGATTGTTGCAAAGGGTTATGCGTAGGAAAGAGGCATTGATTTTGATGAAATCTTACTTGTCGTATGACTACTATTTGTAACATCTGTGCACTTGCTGCCCATCATGGTTGGAATGTACATCAGTTGGACATTAAAACTGCATTTTTGAATGGTGACTTGCATGAAGAAGTGTATGTTTTTCAGCCCTGTGGCTTTGTGCAGAAAGGGCATGAAAACCAGGTGTGCGGGTTAAGAAAGGCTTTATATGGTTTGAAACAAGCACCATGTGCTTGGTATGAAAAGATACATGCCTATCTGATTGCACAAGGTTTTGAGAATAGTCCAACTGAAAGCACCATATGTTAAGCGTGCTAATGATGTACTTCTGATCATTGTGGTGTATGTTGATGACATGCTTCTCACTAGTCCTCATGAAAAGCATATTGCTTATTTTAAGGCTGATTTGCATGCCTCATTTGAGATGTTTGATTTGAGGCATTTGCATCATTATTTGGGCATTCAGTTTATGCACATTGATGGTGGAATGGCTTTGTGTCAAACGAAATATATTGACACATTATTGCAGCATTTTGGCCTTGAAGAGTGTAAACCTATTGCCACTCCTATGGAGACAGGTTTATGATTGAGTCTTCATGATGCTAGAGATGCATTTGATGTCTCTATCAGCAGGCTGTTGGATGCCTGATTTACTTATGTATTACTCGACCAGATATTCAGTTTGTTGTCTCACAAATAGCAAGTTTATGCATTGCCCAGGTATCAAGCATTGGCAGGCAGTTAAGCGCATCTTTCGCTACTTGATTGGTACCTGGCTACTTGGGTTGCTTTATCCCAAGGGGGGATCACTACCACCAAATTTGCATGCTTTTCTGATAGTGATTGGGCTCGTTATTATGACACTCATGTGTCCCTTAGTGGTTTTTGCTTCATGCTTGGTAGCTCATGCATATCTTGGTTGATCAAGAAGCAGCCTACTATGGCCACTTCGAGTTGTGAGGCTAAGCATAGGGCAACTTTTACAGCGACTGTTGAGTGTGTGTGACTCAGATGCCTTATGGATGGTTTGGGTGTTGGTCAGTCTTCTACCACCACCATCTCCACTGATAATCAAAGTGCGTTGGTAGTTCTGAGGAACCATGCGCTCCATGCTTGCATTAAGCACATTGAAGTGCATTCTCATTATGTCAAGGAGAGGTTCTTTACTGGAGAGATCAGCTTGGCATATGTGCCCACGCAAGAGAACATTGCAGACCTTTTCACGAAGGCTCTGCCTAGGGAGAAGTTTGAAGCTTTCCGCAAAGCTTTGGGCTTACTTGTTGGAGATAGATATCTACGGAAGCACACGAATAGCACAAGGAAGAAGAAGAAGCTTAGAGCACAACACACAATACTGAATGTATTACTAGAGAATGTACAAAGATGAATAGCCCATCAAGGCAATAGGCATATATACAAGCCGAGGGAAAAAAACCTCCTAAAGAGGAAAAAAATACCTCGGCGATCCTAGAGTGTTCACACACATCACTACCTAAATATATCAACAAATCCCCCATGGGACTGATGCGGTGAACAAGTAGCTGGCACTCATGTATAAGGAAGTGCCAAGCTATGTGGAAATCACTCCACAAAAGGAACAGAAAGCTTCAAACTTCTCCCTAGGTAGAGCCTTCGTGAAAAGGTCTCCAATGTTCTCCTGTGTGGGCACATATGCCAAGCTGATCTTTCTAGCAAAGAACCTCTCCCTGACATAATGATAATGCACCTCAATGTGCTTAGTGCGAGCATGGAAAACAGGGTTCCTCGCAATTGCCAATGCGCTCTGACTATCAGTGAAGATGGTGCTGGCAGAAGACTGACCAACACCCAAATCAACCATAAGGTGTCTGAGCCACACACACTCAACAGTCGCTGTGAAAGCTTCCCTATACTCAACCTCACAACTGGAAGTGGCCACAGTAGGCTGCTTCTTGCTCGACCAAGATATACATGAGCTACCAAGCATGAAGCAAAAGCCACTAGTGGACACACAAGTGTCATAGCAACCAACCCGATCAGAGCCAGAAAAAGCATGCAAATCTGGCGGTAGTGATCCCCCCTTGGGATAAAACAACCCAAGTAGTCGAGTACCACCTAAGTAGCGAAAGATGTGCTTAACCAATTGCCAATGCTTGACTCTTGGGCAATGCATAAACCTGCTCATCTGTGAGACAACAAACTAAATATCTGGCCGAGTAATGCATAAGTAAATCAAGCATCCAATAGCCCGCTGATAGAGAACAACATCAAATGCATCTCCAACATCATGAAGACTCAATCGTAAACCTGTCTCCATAGGAGTGGCAATAGGCTTACAGACTTCAAGGTCAAAACGCTGCAATAATGTGTCAATATATTTCCTTTGACACAAAGCCATTCCACCATCAACGTGCATAAACTGAATGCCCAAATAATGATGCAAATGCCCCAAATTAGACAACTCAAATGAGGCATGCAAATCAGCCTTAAAATCAGCAATATGCCTTTCATGAGGACCAGTGAGCAGCATGTCGTCAACATAAACCACAATGATCAGAAGTACATCATTAGCACACTTAACATATAAGGTGCTTTCAGTTGGACTGCTCTCAAAATTATGTGCAATCAAATAGGCATGTATCTTTTCATACCAAGCACGTGGTGCTTGCTTTAAACCATATAATTCCTTCTTTAATCGCACACCTGGTTCTCATGCCCTTTTTGCACAAAGCCACGGGGCTGAAAAACATACACTTCTTCATGCAAGTCACCATTCAGAAATGCAGTTTTAATGTCCAACTGATGTACATTCCAACCATGATGGGCTGCAAGTGCACAAATGCTCCGAATAGTAGTCATACGGCATGTAGGTGCAAAGGTCTCATCAAAATCAATGCCTCTTTCCTGTGCATAACCCTTTGCAACAAGCCTAGCCTTATACCTATCAACTGTACGATCAGGTTTACACTTGAGCTTCTATACCCACTTAGTGCCAATGGCCTTCTTGCCAGGAGGCAAGTCACATAAAGACCAAGTATCATTCTTCATTATTGCATCATATTCAGATTGCATAGCAACCATCCAATTTTTTGAGTTTTGTGCTTCATCAAACGAAACAGGCTCAGTCTCATTACAGAGACTAGATGCAGCCATAGCATAGCAATGTGATGCAAGAGAGGCACTATGAGAGCATGATTGAGTACGATATGACAGAGGTTGTTGCAGAGCTAAAAAGAGCACAAAGCAGAGAAAAAGACGGGCCCCAAAATTTTTTCGATTTGGACATCATATTTTTGTATTATAATCATTCCTGTAATATATTTCCCTTTGTAAATGCACTAGAGGAGTCCTCTAGATGCATCCCCACAGAAGATTAGAGATTTACCCATGTAAATTAGTCTTTTAGTGAATAAAGTGCCGGTCTCTTGTATGAAAGGACCATTTTTAGGGCACTAGTATATAAGTCAAATGTGACTCTTTGTAAAGAACTTTTTGCCATTGTGAGAATAGAGAGCACAAAATTCGAATTTGTGTCTTCTTCACTCTGTATCTTCTTCTCTGTGAGCTTGAATGCATGTGTATTGCTTGGAAAGAGTGTGAGTTAGTGTTGTCTATCCATGAGAGCATTTGTTTGCTGTAGGTAATGTGTGTGCGAAGTGTAGGAAGTGCTGAAGTGTAGGAAAGATTTCCCGCGACTCAGTATTTTGACCATAACTTGAAGTAAGAGCGTCAGAATTGAGTGAAGCCACTGCCATTGGATGCGTCTTCTCGATAGCTTCGAAACGTATATGCTATTCACTATATTTGGAGTTTGGAGCTGGGAGAAAAGTCCAAAATACTGATGGCTGCTGCACCAAGTATCGTTTCACCATAACCGACAGTTGAAGCTTGTTTGGATGAGTATTTACCTTGATTGTACTCTGTGAGTAGTTCATTTGCATTGATCATTACATGATTGCATGTCCTCATACACTCGGTTAGGGTTTGCATACTCTTTGGATTGATAATTAAAAGCGTGTATCCCCACTATATGCACTTGAGAGGGGATTGAGGTATAGTCTCTTTCTCCGCAAGTCCCTAAGTTGGTACTTAGGTCAACACACTTTTTGGCACCGTTGCCGGGGAGTGACGAATCAAACCGAGGCATTCGTGTGATGGTAAGTAGCTTTTTGCATTGAAGTAAGTGGAGGAGTGGAAATTTTCTCTTCTTTGGTAAGTCATTTTCAGCCGCACTTGCTACTTCTCATTCTTGGAGTGTGTGTAGTGAGTTGTTAGTCTAGGGAAGTGAGTGAAAGGAGTAGAGAAGGAGTAGTTAGGGAGTAGGTCAAGTACGGAGAGTAGGAGTTAATCTTTGTTTAGTTAAGTTTCCTTTTTGTAAGCAAGAAAATCCCATTGACTATAAAAGCCAAAAAAAAGTCACTTTGCAAGTCACTTGTTTTCTGAGCAAGTATCGTGGGACTATCGTCGAGTATCGTGAGCCGTAGTCAGAGATCGTGGACGAAGTGTGGAGCAATCTGAGCTACGCAGAGCTAGTCAGGAGGAGTAGAGGGTTGAGATAGAGTCCTAAGGTAAGCTTTGGTACTATTCCATCAACCTCATTACATAGCTCAAGTCTTTTCAGAGTGAAAAGATCTGCGTCAGGTATCGTCTGAGATCTACAAGGGGTAAAAGGAGTGCTTTGCTTGATACAGAGAGTGAGGAGAGAGGAGAGGAACTAGTAAAACAAGTGCATTAAACCAAAACTTAAAAAAACTTTCCCAAAATTTGTCCAAGGGTCAAGTATCGTTTTACTCCCGCGGTCGAGTATCGCGATACTTAGCAAGTATCGTTTTGCTCCTGTGGTTGAGTATCGCGATATTTCCCTCCGATCGTGTATCATTTCATACCGATCGCGATACTTGGCTAGAGATCGTTTCGCCAGCGATCGTCGATCGTTTTCGTCAGGTATCGTGTATCGTTTCGATCAAAGATCGGTATCGTCCCTCAGAGATCGCAATACTTACCAGAGATCGCGTATCGCTTGGCCCAGAGATCGTTTTGATCAAAGATCGCGATACTTGGGAAAGTATCGTGTATCGTTTGTGCTCAAGTATCGTGTATCGTCTCAGGAAGATCGCGATACTGGGTGAGTATCATGTATCGCTGGTGCCAAGTATCGTTTTTCTTGAGTATCGTGATAGTCAGGTATCGTGTATCGCTTTATTCAGAGATCGCGATACCTCCCAAAGATCGTGTATCGTTTTGGGACAAAGATCGGTATCACCTATCCCCAAGTATCGTGTATCGTCTGATCTTCAGAGATCGCGATACTTGATCAGTATCGTGTATCGTCGAATCACAAGTGTCGTGTATCGTTTGGAGCCAAGTATCGTTTGACCCAGAGATCGTTTTGATCAAAGATCACGATATTCATTAGCGATCGTGTTTCGTTTGGTGCAGCGATCGCAATACCTAACAAGTATCGTGTATCGTTTTGCCAGCGATCGTCTGCGAGAGATCGTTTTGTGAGGTATCGTTTTATCCGGAGTATCGAGTATCGTTTTCGTCAGGTATCGTGTATCGTTTCAGATCAAAGATCGTCCAGGCCAGAGATCGTGTATCGTTTGACTTGTAGGTCGTGTATCATTTATTTGCAGAGATCAAGTATCGTCTGTGGCCAGAGATCGTAGAATTTGGAGGCTAAGTATCGTGACTTGAAAAGTTATTTTCAGTCAATTTTTTGCCAAAATTCTTCCTAGAATTCTAACCCTGAGTGAAGAGTGCCAAGGCTAAAGGTTAGCAAAGACTGATTAGAGTTTTTAAGTGGATGAACCTGAGATCCGGAAGAACCCTAGGAAGCCGAAGAAGTGTAATCTCTTCTGTAGGTAGTGTAGCAGAGCCAAGTAACCGCTCACATTACTCAGAGACCTCCAGTGAGTCAGAGGAAGAAATTCCCATGGCTTCAGAGGACATGCAGAACACAGTACCCATGATTGGCATGATGTCAATCATTGAGGGAGAGTACCGGACCTCTTTGGAGTACGTGAACACCAACCAAAATGAGATCCCTATTTATTTGCATGGTCTAAACAGATCAGTGGCCAGGTTAAAGAAAGCTTCAGAGGCTTACATAGTGCCTAGACCAGCAGTCAAGTACTTAGGAGGATTTTACATGGACAAAAGAGATATCCAATATGTGGTCACAGAACACCCAGAAAACATTAATGAAATAGGTGAAGAAAATAATGCTTCAAACTTTAATGGAGGAGGGAATGAAGAACAAGTAACTACACCTAGAGGGAGATCCACGGTTGCCAGGATATGACGAGGAGACCTGATTCCCCAAGATGACACCTTAATGGATGTATATTTGATCAATGGGATAGAGCATCTTCTTAGAGCACATTCTTCAATTTGGGAAGCTGCTCCTAATCCTGTCACCATCTATGAGTTACAAGATCCTGATTTCTCCACCATCATCACATATCTGGATAAGAATTAGAGAAGATATTGGCCCTTAACAGAAGCGGAAAGAGCTGAGTTGAAATATCAGAATATCCCAGTGTTTCCCCCTAGGGACCAAGCCACTACTTCAAGAAATCCACTTGGAACATCCCATAATGATTCTTACCAACAGTCGGGCCAAACACAACAAACACAACAAACCCAAATTCCAGTCAGACCACCTGTGCAGTTTGCAATGCCTGCAAACAACCCTAATTACCGACCTCAACCAACTATTGACCCAAGACATGGAATCCATGCTCCAGTCAGACCGCCGGTAGTAAGAGGACCAGGCATACCAACAGGAAGACCAATTTTCCCAGTAATGCCTAGACCACCCGAAGCAGGAAGAAGGATCAGGCCAATCCAAGTTGCCAAATGCATGAGAAATCACTATGATGGCTCCAGTGAACCTTACAACCATATAGCGGAATTTAAACAAGTAATCAGAGCCGAACAGGTAGAAGACTTTTTTATTCAATATGAGTCCTTTGGCCTTACCTTGTCAGACACAGCGCTAGCATGGTTTCAACCATTGGACCCTAATACTTTTCAAAACATGGAGCAGGTCTATCAAGAAATGATTGAGGAATTCACTAAGTCAGGAATTAAAAACAACTCTTCATCATTGATCCATAGCTTTAAGCAAGCCCCTGCCGAATCAGTGAGATTAGCTGCAAGAAGATTCAAACAGTATGTGGACAGATGCCCAGTAGAAGAGAGACCTACCCAAAATAAAATGGTGTCATTATTTTTGGAAGGATTGTTGAACGGATCTTTGAGATCATTAGTATACGTAAAGAGAGTTCAGACTTTACAAGAATGCATGAAGGAATGTATAGATCTAGAAGACAACCTAGCAGAGGACCTGAAAATACCTCAAGGTAGCTTGAAAAGTGAGGACTCGGCCAGTAACACATCAATCCCTAAAAACAATGTAGAGGAAATAGCCGATTTGGTAGCAAAGAAGTTGCATGTTAAAGGACAAAGGAACTACCCCAATAACCCTATGAGAGTACCCATGCTCAGAAGATGTATGCAGTGTGGAGGTGATCATCCTTCTCATTTATGTACTAGGGGAGTAGTCCCACCACCTGCTCATGGCTATAATAGACCACCTGTTCCAGGACCTCTACAATATTGCAGTGTGGAACAAAAATATACGAATCACAGTACAGAAAATTGTCCTTACAATAGGCAAGCGAGACCAGCACAGCCATACATGAGACCTTATGGATACCCTCATAGAGATCAGGGAGGTGAAGCCTTTAGATATCCTACTTATCAGCCACAAGCATCAGTGCCACGACCATATGTGTATCAGGGATAGACCCAACCACAACCAGTACTAGGACAACAACCGCCCCATCCTCAAAACGTTGTCCCAGTCAAGATTGCTCAACCTGAAGAAAACCTCGAAAGAGCTATAGTCCCAGCCACACCTTTGGCTAGTAATGAACCATATGACTTATCTTACGAACTGTTAGATAATCATCTTTTACTGCCCGTCACTTCTCAAATGAGCCACGCGAGGCCATATCCAGATACACAGAGAAGTCTTCATGTTCTCACCTCCCAGCCACGTCGAGCCTATCTCACTTTTTCATAAGAGAGATAATCTTATTTTTATACTCTCTCATATATGAGATCCTCTTAGTCTCTTCTACCATATGATATTACTCCCATTAGATGCCATGTGGCATGAGTGCCACCTCACCCAAGAGGATATACATCCATAATATGACATTTCCTTCCCCTCGAAAGCATTTTCGTCCTCGAAAATGTAGATGAAATGTCCATCCATAATGGTAGATAAAAGTGCTCGACTCCCCTGAACCCCATGTACTCTATGTACATGGTCATCTCTGTGTGTTGTTTCCCCATATCCTTCCCCTTAAGAAGTCTCATATGAGATCATCTCAAATGTGGGAAACCGTCTGAGTGGTGCCTACTATCTCCCATATACACTCCACCTCCAAACTATCACTCCCATAACCTACTACATCATCCAAATGACCTAAGTCCATATGATGTATCCTCTATGGAGTAATAATATGAAAAGAAAGTGTAAAGTGCCAAACTTATAAGTTTGACCATACCATAGTGGAGATAATAAACCATAGAATCCTCTGAAGTATAGAACAAAGTCCCATAAAAAGTGACTTCAAACCCATCTAGGAGTACATGATAGATTGCCCGCATACCACTCTACGTCTTACTAACCTTGAGTGTAATCACAAGTAGTAGTTTTTGTCTAAACTACCTTGTGAACTATGCAAATCCATCATCTAGCTCATACATAAGAATTTCTTGGTAGTAAAATGAAATCTCTACATTCGACCAACCAAGAAATATGTGGTTTGTCATCCTTTACCATTGGACTAAGTTCTATTGGAAGAGCATTTATTGGCACTAGTGCAAACTCTAATATTTCTCTTCCCTGTAGTTTGCCATATGAATGCAGAAAGCATTCCCTTTGAGATTCAGATAATACCTAAGTACCCATCCTCCTAACTGATGTTAACTCATCATACTCATGATGTAACACCAACTATGAGTTTGGTACCATAATAGGTTAGATATATCTCTATCTCCTAGAAAGCATAAAGAGAAGAGTCATATCTCTACTTCCAGTCTCACTAATGTCAATAACTAGATCATCTCATCTAGTCAAGGACCATCACTAGAAGTAAACATAACTACTTCTCTCTAGAGTCTACAAGTGAGACTCAATCTAACCATCATGACTAACTGATCTCCCTCTTGTCTTTGATAGAAGAGTGCCACTTCTATCTAGACAACCTAAAAGTGAGAAAGTGAAACTCTCTCTCTCTCTCTCTATTCAATCTCTTCTAAGGAAAAGAGCTCTAGCAGTGGAACCTATTCCACTTTCCCTTTCCCTTTGAAAGAGATTGTTTTGAATCCAATTACTATACTCATCCATAACTGAGAACATGCACATAAGTTCTCCATGTTTTTTCCTTCTAAAATAGTGGAGAAAGAAACTCCCATGTGAAGGAAAATTATACTGGAAAGTAGAGTAATTGAATTCCTTCTGAAATAAAGACTAAGAGATGTTTCGCTAACACCTCTTCTCTCTAAAGGAAAACATACTCTATTCTTCTCGTATGAAGAAATCGTATTTTTCCTTTCTTTCTTTCTCTCTTAAAGAGTAGGAGTTAAAGTGAGACCACTGAACTAAAGTGAGATCTCTCATGGATCTCTGAGCTGATTCCCACTTTCTCCTTTCCTTAAAAGAGAAACTCATGAATTTATTTAGTCCTCTCTTCCATAAGTAATGCATAATCCCTCATTACATATATTCCTATGAATATGGAGAACAAATCTCCCTTGACTAATGAAGGTGTATATAGTGAAGAATGGAGAAAATAAATTCCTAATAAGGGTCAAAGCCCTCTACTAAATGGTCAGCAATGATATAGCATGATACCGTAAACACATGTGTATCCATAATAAAAAATTATCTCTGCCAACCATACTCTATACATGGATCTATACGATCCAATCAAACTGATGGATTTATCCTTCTTGAAAAACTCAAAAATGAGTATGTGATACCAATGGTGATAAAATCACCTATCACATTCTCTACTGGAAGAGTAAAGCTTCCCTATACTGTGAAGGATAACTCCCAATCCTAAGGAGATATCTACTAAGAGCTCTCCTCTGATCTAGTGAGACATGACACCATGAATGATGAGTCCTTTTCTCCCTGGCCATAGAAGAAGAGTGCTCAAAGGGAAGTTGTTTCCACCGTCCCATACCAGTGGAACCTTCTTCCAATTCATGTTGTCATACCTACACTAAACCGAATATATATTCCATACATATGTAATGGAATATGAAGGTGGACTCTAATGAATCCCATATCCTAGAATCATATCAGTGGACTCAAATGAGTCCCATGTCCTCGAACTAGTTAGTTTGGTTCTAGTCAACAATGTGACAATGGATATCCGCTTCTGTTCCAAACCAACTTGTTCCTAGGTACAAAGACTAAGTCTAGGTACCTCTCTGTAGATCCCGATATACATATATATATATTGGGTACCCCAAGTATTCCTGACTAAGGGATCTATGCTCTATACCATAGAGCTAGTGCCATGCCTATGGCCTTCCTAACCATCACTCGAATCACATAGCACCCGTCGATGCTGTCTTATGAAACCCATATTTGTGATCCCATCTATTTGGTTTCCTTAGTAGTGTAGCAAAAATGCTTCACTACTTGCTCAAGTGATGTGCAAGAGTGAAACTAGTCACTCTTTGGGTATTTTTAATAATACCACAAAGTCTCCTATACATCATGTGAGACTCTTGTGAAGATAAATAAATCTTCACTAACTTGGAGATTATTAAAAATGCATCTCCCGTGCCTGAATGCAACTTCCTGAACCTATAGGATTGCTTGTGCACATTACTAATGGTGAAGGTGTAACTCCTTCCGTTAGCAATCCTATGGTCTAAATCCATAAGGATTATGTGTAGGGATCCTGTTACTACTGAAGTTGCCTTATGTATACTACTATGATGGTCCTAAGTCCATCAAATACATGCGTAGAAGCATGTGTATACCTTATTGACGTTTGCAGAATAGGCATGTTACCATGCCATATCATTCTTACCTAAAGGCAAGTGCGTATATAACGCCATGAGGTGGGAAATTTTTGGACAGCATTTCCTTAGGAAATGGAATCCCAAAAAATTTAAACCATAGCTCAGTGGCACATAGGCCACCCAATAACATAGGGCTTGACAGGCCCATGGCATGCACGCCATAAACTTATATGTGGATTCCATGACCTGCAAAAAGATAAAAACAAATGTTGGCAACCATTCTCTGTGTTGCCTAACCATATAGTTTCTGCAATCCTGTTTCCTGCAAACAATCAAAAGTGTATACTTCCTGCATGTTGATCCATACTTTAAGAGCTTAAACAATGATCAACACTTGATGTATGCAATCCCATTCATGCATGTAGATACAGAACATGCCATAACATAGATAAAATGCCAGAAAGCATAAAATATACGTCCCTGAGTAGTCTGATTTTGGAATTGCATGCATCCAATCGCTCTCGATAAGCTTCGAGACCTCTGCACCTTCCTCCTCAGGTCCTAACATAAACTTTGAAGTGTCCGAAAACATCGGAACACTCCCCAAAACATAAAGCATGGTCAAATGATTACTAAAATAATGCAAAATTAGTCAAAAAATGCCTTAGTAATCCTTCTTTAGACCTACAAAACCCACTTTAGGACCTGCAAATTTTCATAAACTGAAATATAAAGCATGTGCAAATAGGTCTAAGTGAAATTACTCAAATCGCCTTCCCGGTTTGAAAAATATGGCTCCCGGAAGGTAGTCGCCAAAAACTGTTCAGACTTTGCAGACCTGTTCAGACCTGCAAAAATTTTTACTTTCCAAACTTTTTTCCATAATCTAAAATTAGACCTTGTGCTCTTCGAAACGAGCCGTAGCACGTCCAATTTGGAGTTTCCTAGCCCAAGATATGGCCATTCCAAGTGGGACATGTAAAACTAGTGGACTGTTGGAGGGGCTGGAAAAAGTGTAAAAATGTGATTTTTGAGGTGCCCCAAAGCATTCTTCCATCAAGCAAATGCTAAATTTTTCTCCATAACCTCAGAGAGGGGTATATGAAGATGCTTGGGCCTATTTTTACCTTTCCAAATCCTCCCTTCGTGCATGCTAATTCGCTCCCCAAAATAGGCCTAAATCAAGATTTTTGCTTTTATACAAAAACTTGAATGGGAGCTCTTAGCAAGCTTTTAATCCACTCTAAGTGTGGATTTCTCTTGGATTATGCACAATAATCCATGGGAAGCCTCTAAATGATCTTTTTCTTACTCCAAGAAGTGGAGTTTGGCAAAAGATTAATTTCTGAAATTTTCCAAAAAGTGCGGGAAGGGGGTCTTTGAGGAAGCAAAATTCCTCCTTCACTTATCATTTTGATGAATCTAATGATTTGCCTAAGAATTCCATACACCATATTCTCAGTATATATACTTTTTCCCATCCATCCATAACTATCGCACCTATTTTTCCCTCTTCCAAAATGGGATTTTCTCAAATTTAGGTGCTGAAATTTTTTGTCAAACTGTGATGGAAGGGGGTATTGTGGAGCTTCAAACTCCCATCAAACTGAGATATCTTTTGGATTTCTTGATCTTACATGGAAGTCAATGCACTATACTATATGTGTGTATGATTATTTCCATAAATCTATGAAAAATACTCCCTCTTTTCCCCTTCCCAAAATGGCTATTTATAAAAAATAACCCCTGAAATTTATGTGTGAATCATGAAAAATAACTACTTTGGAGGTATCTAAAGCTTACCTTTTCTTGTATTTTGAGGGAATCCTTCACTCTAGGTGAGAGTACATATCTCATACTCTCCATACATGTGATTTCCCTCCAAAAACTTTGCCCTCGAAGCCTTCATAGCTTCTCGCAAATACAGATCCTTTCAAAATTTAACTAAAGATGCTTGTACATAGTTAGCTCATCTCCACATAGTTCTGTCATATAATGAACATCCCCTTTTCATAAATGGTTGAGATGCTTCTCTTACCTCCTTTCTCATTGGCATCTTTAGTTAACACACTTTCAATAGCTTTTATGGATGAGTACTCCAACCACATTGGGAAAGAGCACTCATGATGCCCTTAAATTTTGACTTCCATAATGAAAACAAGTCCCAAAATTTGGGTAGCTTCCCAAAAAGTCTTATGGGAGGGAGAGAAGGAGATCCATCTCTCCTCCTCCGTCCCCTTTAGCTCACGAGTAGAGTAGCCCTCCACTCGAAAAGAGAAGAAAACTCCTCTCTCTGTTGCACTCACGAGTGGAGAGAACTTTGTAATTAGAAAAGATCACTTACATCACGTGGCTGTGGGATGATGGATAGCAAGAGCGCCTCCCTTGCTACAGGTCGGCGGTTCAAAACCCATCGGCATCTTCTTCGCGCGCATATTGATAATGGCCAAGGACCATGCTCTGATACCAGTGTTAGATAATCATCTTTTACTGCCCGTCACTTCTCAAATGAGCCACGCGAGGCCATATCCAGATACACAGAGAAGTCTTCATGTTCTCACCTCCCAGCCACGTCGAGCCTATCTCACTTTTTCATAAGAGAGATAATCTTATTTTTATACTCTCTCATATATGAGATCCTCTTAGTCTCTTCTACCATATGATATTACTCCCATTAGATGCCATGTGGCATGAGTGCCACCTCACCCAAGAGGATATACATCCATAATATGACACGAACATAGTCAAGGGGCATATCCCAATTATGAAAGCTCAATGATGGAATATGGACAACTGTGTGAACCATATGCCTATGGCATGGATGCACCAGAAAGTTCATACGGATATGAGCAGGATTATGTGTCATTAATGTACACAGCTCCTAGAGCAACTATACCACCCCGATCCATGAACAGACCACCTGTACCCAGAGGACCATGTTACAGATGTGGAGGTGATCACTACATCAGAGAATGCACATTGCCAAACCCACCACCACCACAACGAGTCTGGGAAGGTTACTATAGTGATTGTGGTAAGGAACACCTTTTCAGGGACTGCCCCAAGAATCCCAACAAGGTTACATCTAACGTGCAAATCAATGTAATTGAAGTAATCGAATCGTCAGGGAGTGATAAAGAGTGCACAGTACCATTGAAAGCAATAACAAGAGCCAAAGCTAGAGAGACCTTAGAAAAACCAAAAGAACACAATCAAATTGACCTAGAGATGAATACACCCGCACCACAGAGAGTTGAAGACTCGAAAGAGCCTGAGAAAAGTGTGATAAGTAAGAGAACTCAAAGATGGAGGAACCTTAGAGATAGAATAAAAGAAAAGAAGTTAGTACGGAAAAAGGAAAATGAGAAGAACGAACAGAATCCAAAAGAGGAACAGAAAAAGGTAGAAGAGAATAAAAATGGAAGCTACAAAAAAGAAGAGGTAGGATCGGTTTTAGCAGATCCTATGCTTGAAGAATTAGCCATGTGGATTCAGGCATACAAAGCACGAATAAGAGCCGGACCGACCATCGAACAACATGAAAGAGAATATCCTAGAGGTGACCTAGAGAAGGAGAGGTTGGAGATTTGCAAAAAACTAATAGAAGTTGCCCAACAGACCTTAGAGAAACCTGCATTGCCATTACCTAAGACCCGAATTCTTGAAAAAGAATTCCAAGAGTGCATCATCACCAATGACCACGAAAAAACTGAAGTAGGTAATCCACAGTATGGCAATGATTGTGAGGATAAAAGGGAAGGATCCATTATCCCCGAAGTAGAAGGGGAATGGCCTAAAGATTTGTGGGCTAGAATCCAAGAAGACAGATGGAAGAAAGTAGAAGGAATTGAACCACCCTTCGAAGAGATAGAAGCAAAAGAGGAAATAGAGGGTTCAATACCCGAATTAAATTCAGAATAAATTATACCAATGGATCCTAGTGACAAAGGAGATGAGGGAATAAATGATTTTCCAAACTATACGGGAGATTACGAACATAATTCGGAATTATATTGTATTCCCTCAATAAGGAAAAAAGAATCGAACCCATCCATCCAAACAACGGACATCATACAACACCTTAAAAAGGTAAAAATCCCCTGTACCTTAACATTAGAAGAATTGTTGAAGATCAAACCACATTTGAAGGAGAGATTAACTAGTCAATTGGAGGTCAAGATGGAAGAAAAAGAGAGATTAGACGAAGTAAACACGGTGAGAATCCCAGTGGATAAAGTAGGAGACTTTAGTGAGGGAGATGAAGGAAATACCTGCCTTCCAATTACTTACATGGGATACACTACCAAAGCCATCTTAGATTCGGGAGCTGGTGTTGGTATTGCTACCAAAGAAATTTGGGAGAAATGGGGAAAACCAGCTTTAAGACCAACCCGCATGAAAATAAAAATGGCTGACGGACATACAGAAAGACCCTTGGGATTATTGGAACGAGTAGTTTTCACCACCTGTGGAGTTGAATTTGAACACACCTTAGCAATCTGTCAATTTGAGAGGTCGAGCAATTATGAAATGATACTTGGAAGGCCTTTCATGAGACAGTTAAAGGTCGTACAAGATTGGGGAAAAGATGCGGTGTACCTACAACATGAAGGAACCACCACTAGAATTAACCTACATACGTACGCTTATCAAGATGTTCCACCTCTACAATGGAATCAAATTCATAAGGAGGGAGATGACCAGTCAGTTCACAACGTAGGTTCTAGTGATCAATCTTGGATGAACGAGGACACTCATCTATGGATATGCTAGACTGCCAAAAAAGAAGAGGATAGGAGAAAAGGATGGCAGCAAAGGCAAGGAGTTGCTAGGTCTGTACAAGATCCAGCATACATGCCTCAAGTCTTTTTAGATGAAGAGTTTGAACCTCATGATTGGATGGAAATTTTAGCGACCCTCGATGTATGTGTGAATGAAGAAGTGATGACTATGAATGAATGCATTGACGAGGAAGGATATGACGTTAGTCTCTATGTAGTAGTCCTTCAGGAGGCTGAAGAGGGAGAAATGATCGAGAAAGACTGGAAGGAGGACTACGAGAGCATTGAAATGGAACCAGAACCAATGGAATCTGAGGATGAAAATAAAAAAATAAACATCATAGCTCATGAAACATATAAAGAACCTACACAAAAAGAAGAGCTGGAGTTATATAAGGAGTCCGAGAGTGAAGAAAACAGACCACAAGATCAGTTTGAGGTGCCAGCTCACTTCAAGAAATATGAGGTAGAAGAGAGGAAAATTGCTATTCAAATGCCGAAAAGAGAAGCACAGCCTGGAATAGCATATGATAATAAGGAACAAACCAAGAAGATAGTAGTAACTGAAGAAGGAGGAGAAGAACGATGTACCTTCATAGGACAGGATGTCTCATTAGAGGAAGAACAAGAGTTAATTCGTCTCATAAGAGAATATCGGGATGTCTTTGCTTGGACCTATAAGGACTTGAAAGGAGTCGACCCTTCTATATGTGCGCATAGAATCCCTATGACATCCGAAGCCAAACCTTCTAAACAAAGACCATATACATACAATGATGTGTATTCAGCCAAAATAAAGGAATAAATAGATAAGTTACTAGAGGCTGGATTCATATACGAGATTGAGCACACGGAATGGGTGTCACCATTGGTGGTAGTACCGAAAAAGAATGGAAAGTTGAGAGTATGTATCAATCTAAAGAAAGTGAATGCTGCGACCATAAGAGATAGTTACCCATTACCAATTACGGATCACCTCTTGGAAAGGGTAGCAGGGAAGGAAGTCTATAGTTTTCTGGATGGCTTTTCAGGGTATAATCAGGTAGCTATTGCTCCTGAGGACCAACATAAAACAGCGTTCGCAACTGAATGGGGAGTATATGCCTTTAGAGTCATGCCTTTTGGTCTGACTAATGCCCCAGCCACCTTCCAAAGATTGATGTGCCATGTATTCAAAGAATTCCTAAGAAAGAGTATGGAGGTATACGTGGATGATCTTTGCACTTATTCAGCTATACGATCAGAACATATCCCAGAGCTAGAAAATATCTTTGCCAAATGTAGACAATACCGAGTATGCCTCAACCCAGAAAAATGTGTCTTCATGGTTAGACAAGGGAAAATATTAGGATATATTGTCTCTAAAAACGGAATTTCAACTGATGAAGACAAAATCAAGGTAATTTTGGAATTACCAAGACCTAAGACTGCTAAAGAAGTTCAAGCTTTTATGGGACATTGTGGATACTATCGAAGATTTATACATATGTACGCCATAATTGCTAGACCTCTTTATGCATTATTGACTCTATTTAATTGGACCGAAGAATGCGAGAGAGCCTTCAATGAGTTAAAAAATCGATTGAGTTCAGCACCAATCCTTCGAGTCCCTAACTGGAATAAACCGTTTCACATTCATGTGGATGCATCCAAGTTTGCAATTGGTTGCATCTTAGCTCAACCTGCCGATACAGGAAAACTAGACCACCCTATAGCCTATGCTAGTAGACAATTAAATCAAGCAGAACGCAATTATACTACTACGGAGAGAGAAGGCCTAGGGATGGTGTACGCAGTCAAAAAGTTCAGACATTACCTGTTGGCAAACAAATTCAAATTCTTCATTGATCATCAAGCCCTATTGTACCTAGTCAACAAGCCTTGTAATACAGGAAGACTAGTACGATGGTTCTTATTGCTAATGGAGTTTGATTTTGAGGTAGTAGTCAAGAAAGGAAATACCCACATAAGAGTAGACCACTTATCAAGAATGACCCATGGAGAACCACCCATAGGAGTACCAGATGATCTGCCAGATATGTACCTTTTTAACCTGGAAGTATGTCCTCAATGGGCAGAAAAGTTGATCCCCATACTTACACATGGACCTAAAGATGGGATCACACCAAACCAAACCCAAGATCTATGGAAGACTAAAAACCTTCATATCATTGCGGGAAGTTTGTATCACCAGGATTCAAGCGGATTATTAATGAGATGTGTGGAAGAAGAGGAACAAGAAATGTGGCTTCAGAAAGCACATGTAAACCAATGGAAAACTCATTTGAATGCAAATGGAACGTGGCAAACACTCAAGAGATTTGGCATATATTGGCCAACCATGCAAAGAGATTCACATAACTATGTATCAGCATGCCAAATTTGTCAAGAACAAAATCCAGAAGAGAACTCAACTCTATGCTATTCCACAGTAGCACCGAGATGGAGCATGCCTCTGGTGAAGTTCTTAAAGACTCAAGAATACCCCGAAGGATCCACTATGGCAAGGAAACGTGCACTTGTAGAACAAAGTAAGGATTATGCCATTATAGGAAAACAACTTTTTAAACGAGGGAAAGATAACCAATTACGAATGTGCATTCACGAAAACGAATATCTTTCTGTTTTAGAGATGGCACATACAGGAGCTGTAGGAGGGCACTTCTCTGCAGATAAAACAACAAAAATGATCCTCTTTGCTGGAATGTGGTGGCCAACTCTACACCAAGATACCGTAACATATGTGCAACGGTGTGATACTTGTCAACGAACGAAATATCCAATTAGAAGAGATGAGATGCCACTTAGACCCATGATGAGTGCCAGAGCTTTCACGACATGGGGAATAGACTTCATAGGACCTATTAGCCCACTAGCAAAAGGATCCCATGCCGAGTATATAATTGTAGCCACAGACTATCTGACCAAATGGGTCGAAGCAAAAGCAACCAAGAAAAATGACGCAAGAACCACAGCCAAGTTTCTTTTTGAGAACATTTTCACTAGATTTGGACTACCAATAGAAATTGTGAGTGATAGAGGTACGCACTTTGTGAATGAAGTTATAGAAGCTTTATTGAATGAATTCTTGGTAATTCATAAGAAATCAGCTCCTTATCACCCACAAGCCAATGGACAAGCCGAAAGTTCTAATAAAATCTTGTGTTCAGTTCTCACCAAAATTGTTAACAATGGTAGATCAGATTGGGATAAGCAGTTACATCATGCTTTATGGGCATTTCGAGTAGCCTATAAAACCGCCATAGGCACTACTCCTTTTAACTTAGTATATGGACAAAATGCTATTTTGCCGATTGATTTCTTAATTCCCACTCTAAGAGTAGCAACTACTTATAAGTGGACGGGCCATGAACTATCGGCTCAATTGGATCAAATAGAAAAGCTTCACGAAACTAGGTTACAAGCAGTAGCAGGCATTTATGCCGCTAAACGACGACAGAAAGCCTACTTTGATGCACACATTAAGGACAAAAATTTGAAGGAAGGAGATTTAGTTTTGGTATACACCTTGAAACAACATGCTAAGAAGTTGCAGAAGAGAGGATATGGCCCATTAATCATCAATCGTATATCTACAAGTGGAGCCATCAGTTTAGCAACCCTGGATGGGGATATATTATCAAACTATATCAGCGGATGTAGAGTAAAAAAATATCTAGAACCATTGACCGAGGAAACAATGTCTCGATTAATCAAAGGCAAGAACAGACGCATAGAAGAGGAAAGGATACGAGAAGAAGCGAGACAGGAAGCATTGGAAAGAATAAAGAAACAGAAGGAGTGGATGAGAGAGCGAGATGAGAGATATTGACTAGGAGAAGAACTCATCCCGATGGCTAATTTTAGAGCCACTCAAAACCTAGGATTGCAGAAAACGCAACCATACTTAAATTTGGGAGCAGGTAGAATGGAGTACCACTTAGTGGATGCTCTCATAGACTCAGGAGCTGCTGTAAGCTGTATCAAACTTTCTTTGACCCAGAAATTCCAGGAGGAAGTACGTCCTTCAATGGCACAGTTGATAGGAATAGGAGGAACAATTACTCAATGCATAGGTGAGATCACCTTACCTTTGCATCTTGGCAACAACACCATGGAACAAAAGCTATTAGTGTGTCATGATCAGGATTTACTTGAAGAGGTAGTGTTAAGTCAAGACTGGATTTATGAATATGAGGTGACCATTCAATTGACTTTAGGATACATCTCAGCCAGGATAGGACATCGTGAAGTATTCAGTCTGCTCGACGAACGACCAATCAAATCTGTGAACATAGAGCAAAAAGTTCATTCTAACGAACAAAGTCATGAATGTATGTCCACTAGCACTATAGAAACACCTTCGTCAAGTACTATATGTGAGGACACATTGAATTATGCTTGCACACACTTTTCTAGTCTAGCAAGTCATGAGAGTGTCCATCCATATGAAAATGACCTCAGTGAAACAGACCTTAGTGAACCACAATGCCTAAAAGAGACTAGCCCTCCGAGTAATTCAACATCTATACCTATAGAAATATACCCTATTCCGTACACTCAACAAGCTTGGATAAGGAGAGATCAAGTGAAGGAATATCTTCGACGACAAAAGCACAACCGACATCAGAACAAACAATCAAATGAGAAAACAACTCAGTCTGAACAACGAAGTCATCGACGGAATACTACAATATGGATTCCAAAGAAAGTAGTAGCCGCTCAACCGAATCGATCACAAATATGGATTCCTAGATCATGTGCCCCAAAGAAGCTAAACCAAAATAAAGAACCTCAGCATAAGAAGAGCCAACAAGGTCTACACACAAAACAGCCACAAAAAAAGAGTTACTGGACAAAGAAAGAGTCTGTAATGGCAACCCGAGCCATTCCGAGACTTACAAATCAAATCAAACAGACCTACAACGAGAAGAAAAGAGCCACATTCAGTGGAAGAGGGCAACATACAACAAGGCCCAGCACAAGGAAGCAGATTTGGATACCGAAAGACAAAACAAACAGCTTGCATCATCCAACTACTTCCAATTGCACACATACGGAGTTATTAATACCCAAAGTATGCATGATAGGGCTACTTCACAAGGCCAAGCATTCGGCACATCCTTCTTCTATTTCAGGATAGTCAAGCACATTTTCCTCTTGGGAAATAGGAGAGTACTTGTACAGATATAAAGGAAATTACTCCAAAAAAATAATAATACCCGCTTCGGCTATAATCTAACTTTTCTGTTTTTCTTTTCAGATGAAAATATATAAATACCTAAAAATGTGGAAAATTCAGGTATTACCCTTCTCACACCCACGGGAAAGGGACGACACTACTCACTCGGAGCAACATCGAGCTTATGACAAACAAATAGAGGAGGATTTCTGATAGTATATGGCAACTAATTCATACTCTATATTGAGTGCAGATGGCATCTACTGATTCAGAATCTACGCAACAGGAAGAGGTCCAACTTCTTCCATTGGAATCAGTCACAAAAGCAAGAGGTCACTGGTTTCGGGATGACCAACCAGTCTCGGAACTCATTTTCATGGCAACTATCAAGATTATGGATACCGATCACTATTTTCCAATCATGTCACAGGACTTCAAAACAATAATACAAAGATTACCTCATATTGAAGACGTATGGACACAGGCAGACATAGAGGCATTTCTCAAGTTGCCAATCTATGTTCCAGATTTTCAGAGATGTGCCCAAGTAATGAATACCATGCAACCGGCGGCAACAAAAATATCAATCCCTGAAGCACAAGTATTAGATAAAGTGGGAACCTGGAAGACCATCCAATTCACACACGAATTGATCAACAAAGCATTTGGATGGAAGCAAGAAGGCGTCACAAATGTCAAAGCAGAGTGCCATGATCCCAAGAAGAGATCATTTTTGGATATAAACAGAATTGACATAGAAGATGCCGTTCGATTGGTGCATCAACACTTTTGTTTCCCAAGCATGCACAGGTATACCGCTCCACAAAAAATAGTCGTACAATTACTATCGCATGCCATGAGACAAATTGGGAACAAAGTGAATATGACAGGCTATGTTCAAGAAAGATTATTTGAAGCCCAGAAGAAGTGGGGCCAGAAGAAATTTTTGAATGGTAGTTCGGCTCTCACATTACTGATATATGAAGCTTTACATATGAAGAATTGTTTGAGAGAGATGCCAACTTCAGCAAAGCTAGCTCAATATGCAAAACCAGCCACTGTCCCTAAGAAAAAGAAGGTTGCCATCAGTGGGGAAAAAGCAGAAACCAGTCCTCAACCGAGAATGAGAGGCACAAAAAGACTAAGAGAAGTCAAGCACGATGAAGAAGGAGAACCTACGACAAAAAGAGTCCATGTACTTCCCAAAGTAACCATGGCAGGACAAAAACATATCACGAAGGAAGAATTGACTAAAGCACTGGAAGGGACGCACAAATACACGGAGGGACAAATCAACTTACCAGTGCAAGGTCATCATTATCAGCAGTCACAACAAGGATTAAATCCAAAAAGGAAACTCACTAAACTTCACCGATACCGCGAAATCGGATTAGATAATTCTAGCTCGTCATCACAGGACAAAGAAGAAAAGGACACATCATTGTTGGATATGGATTTTCGAAGCGAATCGAAGGATGATGGGCAATGGACTGAATTAAATGAAGTTGACTATGGTGAAGAACCAGAAGGCCTCAAGCCAGTCGATCAAGATGTAAAAGTCAATCAGAAAACCACAAGCACAAAGACAGATGTGGAGATTCCAAAAATGGAGCATAAAGATAATGATATAGAAACAGAAGAGCCCTTCACACCAATCAGGGTTGTGGCAGAACCCTCCCCAATGGATGTCACGTTTCAGGGGAGTGCCACTAAGAAGGATGAAGCAAAAGGAGATGATGAAGAACCCAGAATACAATTGCAAGTTAGACAACCACATAATGAAACACTCCAGGTGGCAAAAGGCAAAGATGTGCAAACAGGAGAGACTCCAGGAATAGCAAAGACATGGCTGAATGTAGACATAGCTCAGCTCAAGCCTGTTGTGCAAGATATGATTAGAACAGCTTTGGACACGCAACAATTAATGCTTGACGCTGATGAAGATTACGACCAAGCCATGCGGGACAAGAAAGAACTTGAACGAGCAGGTCAAAATCTTTCCAAAGAATTATCCAAGGTAAGAGAACAAGCTCTGAATAAAGAAAAGGAGCTTCAAGAGGTCAAAACACGAAACAACATGCTACAGACAGAGCAGACAAAACTGAAAGAACAAGTCCAGGAATTAACAAAGAAATTAGAGATGAGTGAGACTGAGAAGACATGTATTCAAGCACGAGGTAAAATCTTAGAGTCTCAGCTTAAAGTCAGTATGGAGGAAACTGAGAATATATGACAAAGAAATAAAGAACTAATGACAGCTCTCATTAGTGATCAGCCACTTGCAGTTACTGACAACCCACAAGGAAATATCAAGAATTTGGAAGAAAAGATCACTAAACTAGAAGACCAACTCAGACAGGAACAAGCAGTCATTACAGATTGGGAAAAGAGATACATGGAGGACACAGCTGCCCTCAGAATGAAATGGAAAAGAGCAGAGAATAACTACCTACAGCAGTGTAAGGAAGACACAGATCAAATGAATATTGTGGCCCAGGAACTAATTAAACACCAGGAAACTATTGCTAAGGCTGAAGAAGAAAACAAGAAAAAAGATGATTTAATCAAACAGCTTCAGGAGCAATTAGAGCAACGAGCACAACAACGGACACCAGTAGTTCCACAAGAGACCAAGGCTACTGTGGAGGAAGAGAACTAAGCCGAGCAGACAGGGCACTACTGGTGTCCCAGCTTACTGCGGAGTTTGAAGATCAAATCATCAAATTAATGAAAGAGGCTCAAATCGACAGCAGGCAACTCGAGCACATACTCAAGCCATTCAATGTACCATACGGGCTATTGAAGGAACAAACTAGGCATTACATAAAGCATACGACAAATAAGGAACCGGATCATAATCTCCACTTTCGGTATGACACGTTTAACTATACTCAAGCAGAGTTTGAGGCAGCAGATCCAATATGGAGAAGGAAGCTCTTGGAAAAGAATCCTACATTACGGGTACAGTGGGAAGCATCCCCGTATGAGCTTCAAGTCAACCCATCATTTTGCCCACTCCCTCGTAGAAGAGCATGGATGCAATTTTGGGAAGGTCAGCGACAAGGCAGCATTAATAATTAGTGGTTAAATTATCCACTGCTACCTAGTCCACCACATAACTACCTACCGACAGAGGAATACATGGTCAAAACCATGGAATTTTGGCTTGCAAGATATGCTACAGTTCGAGATTTAGCAGTCAAAATGACAAATAAAATATTTAGCATGTTCCTGACTGTAATAAAAGTGTTCCAACATGCACGGTATACATTTTTGAATTTCATCGGCATTACAGAAGGATCGGAGGCATTAATTTTTGATTTATCTACTATTCCCAGCCGGTTAACTATTATGGCATATTATTCTCGTCTCATGTTTTTGCCATCGACATATATGCAGACTTTTGAAGAAGCATTCTTTACAGGCTTCTTTGAAATTGATTCAGAAATTTTTGTTAAAATGACTTCCAATTTGAATGCAAGACTGGTGGCCTATGAGACAAGTTTCTTTGCTGATCATAGACATGCACCAGAGGACGGAGTAAAATCACAGCAATGGAAGGAGTTCATGCTATGTCACGCTAATCTGCTAAATCAAAGAGAGCAACAAGCCATCCAAACCTACACACGTCGCCACAAAAAGCCTGTCGGGGACGAGAGAGTCTAGGAGGGGGGCAGTGTTGAGGGAGAGTCAAGTAAGAAGAAGAAAAGAAGAAGACAACGAAAGAAGCAGCTTCACTAAAAAGAACTATTTGAAGACATATCTCTGCAGGAAGCCCCGCAGGGGCGCATTACCCATCTCTGCACAGAGCCCCGCAGGGGCACGCATCAGGCAACAACGCAAATCATCCAGGTACAGCACGGTGGAAGAAAGTAAACAGGCTCAAAGCAATACAACGGGGTTACATGTTTGCAACCAGGACAAATCACAGTACTACAAGCAAGACATAAGTCACTGGTGGCGTGCGTGGCAACCCAACTGAATAGAGCAACCCAGATATGTGATATACGGAATACCAAGGGGCACAAACAGAAGCAAAGGACAAACCTCGGATAAGATACCCAATTGTCTAACGGTCCTTATTGCTTCTTCAACCACTGGACGCGTGCGTGGCAACCCAAAAGTTAAGAACCTATAGGTGAATTAGACTGCAAAATATCAGATAGTCAATCTAACTCCAAGGGTTGCGGGCAAGCAAGTCGAATGCATCAAACCTCTCCAAGAAGTAAAGCCTGTCAAGGGACGATAGAGACGAAGAGGGGGAGAGTGTTGTAGAGCTAAAAAGAGCACAAAGCAGAGAAAAAGACGGGCCCCAAAATTTCTTCGGTTTGGACATCATATTTTTGTATTATAATCATTCCTGTAATATATTTCCCTTTGTAAATGCACTAGAGGAGTCCTCTAGATGCATCCCCACAGAAGATTAGAGATTTACCCATGTAAATTAGTCTTTTAGTGAATAAAGTGCCGGTCTCTTGTATGAAAAGACCATTTTTAGGGCACTAGTATATAAGTCAAATGTGACTCTTTGTAAAGAACTTTTTGCCATTGTGAGAATAGAGAGCACAAAATTCGAATTTGTGTCTTCTTCACTCTGTATCTTCTTCTCTGTGAGCTTGAATGCATGTGTATTGCTTGGAAAGAGTGTGAGTTAGTGTTGTCTATCCATGAGAGCATTTGTTTGCTGTAGGTAATGTGTGTGCGAAGTGTAGGAAGTGCTGAAGTGTAGGAAAGATTTCCCGCGACTCAGTATTTTGACCATAACTTGAAGTAAGCACATCAAAATTGAGTGAAACCACTGCCATTGGATGCGTCTTCTCGAGAGCTTCGAAACGCATATCTATTCGCTATATTTGGAGTTCGGAGCTGGGAGAAAAGTCCAAAATACTGATGGCTGCTGCACCAAGTATCGTTTCACCATAACCGACAGTTGAAGCTTGTTTGGATAAGTATTTACCTTGATTGTACTCTTTGAGTAGTTCATTTGCATTGATCATTACATGATTGCATGTCCTCATACACTCGGTTAGGGTTTGCATACTCTTTGGATTGATAATTAAAAGCGTGTATCCCCACTATATGCACTTGAGAGGGGATTGAGGTATAGTCTCTTTCTCCGCAAGTCCCTAAGTTAGTACTTAGGTCAACACAGAGGTGCATCTAACTTGCTGTCACAGAAGGCCTGCACCAGCCATTTTGGCATAGTTCTTGCTTGCTCAATATTAGCTCTCTCATCAATAAGTGCATCATGTAAATCTGCATAAAAAACGGAATGATTTGTATCATCACATGAAACCTGCAAAGGCTGAGAAGTTGCCTCATTAGGACCAACACTAGATTGTCCACCTGTAAAAAGAGGCAGCAAAGTATCATACATGTCTTTGGAGCTAACAGATGTCTCCTTAGTACATGAAAGCAATGGTTGAATAGCATCCTCCACAAAAACAGCATCACGGCTAACCAGAATACATTTAGTCTGTGGATGATACAGATGATAGCCTTTACTTGCAGAACTGTACCCAATAAAAATACATTTTACTGCTTTATCATCCAATTTTCTACGATGCTGTTCGAGAACTAATGCATATGCCAAACAATAAAAAACACACAGATGAGCAATAGATGGCTTGCGATCATGCCAAGCCTCATATGGAGTGATAGACTGCAACACTTTAGTGGGACACGTGTTCAGTACATATGTTGCACACATGATAGCTTCAAGCCAGAAACTATGTAGTAAAGCTTGACTTTTGACCGTACACCTCGCCATCTCCATGAGAGACCTATTCTTTTGTTCGAGAACTCCACTCTGTTGAGGTGTATATGGCATTGTACACTAGTGTTTTATCCCATGTTCAGCCAAAAATGCATTAAAATCAGAAGACATATATTCCCCCTCTCGATCTGAACGGAGGGTGCCCATTTTACATGTTGATAGATTTTCAGCCAAAACCAAAAACTGTTTGAAGCACATGAACACTTTGGACTTTGCCTTCAATGGATATACCCATGCATGCTTGGAAAAATCATCAATAAAAGTCACGAAGTAAAGATAATTTCCAAAAGAAGGTGTCTGCATAGGACCATAGACATCACTATGTACAAGTTGCAATTTTTGAGTAGCCCAAACTGAACCATCTTTTGGAAATGAGGAACGCTGCATTTTTCCAAAAATACAGCCTTCACAAACATGTTTTCCAAGTGCCTCAAGTTTGGGCAAAGAGGACACCATTTGAGATTTTTGCAGACGTAGCAAACTAGCAAAATTCAGATGACCAAAGCGTGCATGCCAAAGCTTTGCATCTGACATAGCCTGAGAATCATGTACTGCACATGCCTAATCACTTACAGATCTTTCATAGTCTATGAGCTTATACAGCCCACAACATAAAATGCCAAAAGCAATAATCACGTTGCCATTTGATAGATCATGAACTATACACCTGTCATCAACAAATTTCACAACCAAGCCAATCTTGTCTAATGCAAAAACTCATGACAGGTTCTTCTTGATCCCTCGCACAAATAATGCATCTGACAAAGTGAAAGAACTACCATCATCAGTAGTCAAAATCATCTTACCAACTCCCATAATAGGATAAGATGAGTTGTTGGTGCATGTAACAGTATTCCCTATAGGGGCACACTCGAGTGAAGAGAAGAAACTACATTGTGAGGTAATATGTTTGGTCGCCCCACTGTCAAAATACCAAATATCTGAGTCTACTGCAAACATGCACTGCTCGTGAGAAGATGGGTCAAAACTGCAGATAGAAGTAAACGTCCATTCTTCTTCCTGCACAAGATAAGCAGACTTTGTTTTTGGTGTAGAGGCCTCTGCAACAACCACTCCAGCCTCTTTCTTCTTTGCCTCTTTAGCAGCCAGTTTTGGACAGTTCTTTATGATATGATCATTCCCTTTACAGTACTTACAAAACAATTTTTGCTTTTCTGATTTCTTCTCATCTTTATCTTCCTTCTTCAAATGTGCAGAATTAGCAGATTTCTGCTTACTAGTTGAAGAGCTCCATTTTCCTTTGCCCTTCTGACTAGCCAAGAAAGCTTGATATGCAACTCACATAATGGGCCTGTTCTGCCTCGATTGATCTTCCTGCAATAGAAGAGAGACTAACTCCTCAAATGATAAGGCATTTGGGTTGCCTTTCATCATCAACCGAAAAGTAAAAGCAAAACTCTGATATGAATTAGGAAGACCATTCAGAACGGTCTGCACAAGTGAGCTGTCTGGTATAACCTGATCAACAGAAATCAATTGTTCCTTCAACTCTTTGATCTTCATTAGGAAACTGTCCATAGAATCACCTTCATTCATGTGCTCACTCTCCAACTGTTTTCGGAGGTAAGTAACACGAGCCTCATTCCTAGCTTGGTACAATGTGGTAAGTGTATCCCAAGCATCCTTAGCTGTTCTGTAAGAGTGAATGTGACGAATAATGGCACGTTTGACAGAGAAAGCTATCAATGCATGTGCCTGGGCATGTCTGCCATCCCAGCGAATCTGCTCTACAGTAGCTGCAACAGAAACGGGAGCACGAACAAGAATATGCAAAATATCACCATCTTTGACACCTTCTGCATCAGCTTCAGTACCTACAGTTGTAACAGTTGCAGGTGTGATAGGACATTTTTCGACACACTGCACAATGTTCTACAGTCCTTTTGCAACCACATGTCGCATCATATAAGCCCATAATGGGTAGTTGGTACCATCCAACTTATCCTCAACAGCCAACATATGGAATAGATCACTGCTTTCAGCCATGGCCAGTGACTAAAATACCTTGATGCAGAAAATTGATTGTATCTCAAAACGTTGAACAGAACTCTTAAGACGAATTGTGCTAGACCTGTAGCAGACTTCAAGACGCTTATATTGGCAAACAGAAACAAGTATATATACCTTTGGCACAAAAAGGTGAAATAGCCTACATAAGCACTATGATAGTGCGTTTCGAGGCTGAAACGAGCTTAGATCGCAATTTCGGCACCACATAGCAAAGGTGTTTTGATTTCGGAAACACGGTCAGTATGCTCACCAAAATTCATGTGATTCTGAGACTACAATCGAAGGAGTGTTGATGGTGCCCTAGATGAAGCGATGACCTACTCTGATACCAATTGTTGGAGATAGATGTCTGCAGAAGCACACGAACATCACAAGGAAGAAGAAGAAGCTTGGAGCACAACACACAATACTAAATGTATTACTAGAGAATGTACAAAGATGAGTAGCCCATTAGGGCAATAGGCGTATATACAAGACGAGGGAAAAAAACCTCCTAAAGAGGGAAAAAAATGCTCTGGTGGTCCTAGAGTGTTCACACACATCACTACCTAAATATATCAACAAATCCCCCCTGGGAGTGATGCGGTGAACAAGTAGCTGGCACTCATGTATAAGGAAGTGCCATGCTATGTGGAAATCACTCCACGAAAGGAAGTAAGCCCAAAGCTTTGCAGAAAGCTTCAAACTTCTCCCTAGGCAGAGCCTTCGTGAAAAGGTCTGCAATGTTCTCCTGCATGGGCACATATGCCAAGATGATCTCCCCAACAGAGAACCTCTCCTTGACATAATGATAATGCACCTCAATGTGCTTAGTGCGAGCATGGAACACAGAGTTCCTCGCAACTACCAATGCGCTCTGACTGTCAGTGAAGATGGTGCTGGCAGAAGACTGACCAACACCCAAATCAGCCATAAGGTGTCTGAGCCACACACACTCAACAGTCGCTGTGAAAGCTTCCCTATACTCAGCCTCACAATTGGAAGTGGCCACAGTAGGCTGCTTCTTGCCCGGCCAAGATATACATGAGCTACCAAGCATGAAGCAAAAGCCACTAGTGGACACACGAGTGTCATAGCAACCAGCCCAATCAGAGTCAGAAAAAGCATGCAAATCTGGGGGTAGTGATCCCCCCTTGGGATAAAACAACCCAAGTAGTCGAGTACCACTCAAGTAGCGAAACATACGCTTAACCGCCTGCCAATGCTTGACTCCTCGGCAATGCATAAACTTGCTCATCTTTGAGACAGCAAACTAAATATCTGGCCGAGTAATGCATAGGTAAATCAAGCATCCAACAGCCTGCTGATAGAGAACAACATCAAACGCATCTCCAACATCATGAAGACTCAATCGTAAACATGTCTCCATAGGAGTGGCAATAGGCTTACAGTCTTCAAGGCCAAAATGCTGCAATAATGTGTCAATATATTTTGTTTGACATAAAGCCATTCCACCATCAACGTGCATAAATTGAATGCCCAAATAATGATGCAAATGCCCCAAATTAGACAACTCAAATGAGGCATGCAAATCAGCCTTAAAATCAACAATATGCCTTTCATGAGGACCAGTGAGCAGCATGTCATCAACATAAATCACAATGATCAGAAGTACATCATTAGCACGCTTAACATATAAGGTGCTTTCAGTTGGACTGTTCTCAAAACTATGTGTAATCAAATAGGCATGTATCTTTTCATACCAAGCATGTGGTGCTTGCTTTAAACCATATAATGCCTTATTTAACCTGCACACCTGGTTCTCATGCCCTTTCTGCACAAAGCCAGGTGGCTCAAAAACATACACTTCTTCATGCAAGTCACCATTCAAAAATGCAGTTTTAATGTCCAACTGATGTACATTCCAACCATGATGGGCTGCAAGTGCACAGATGCTCCAAACAGTAGTCATACGGCATGTAGGTGCAAAGGTCTCATCAAAATCAATGCCTCTTTCCTGTGCATAACCCTTTGCAACAAGCCAAGACTTATACCTGTCAACTGTACCATCAGGTTTACACTTCAGCTTCTATACCCACTTAGTGCCAATGGCCTTCTTGCCAAGAGGCAAGTCACATAAAGACCAAGTACCATTCTTCGTTATTCCATCATATTCAGATTGCATAGCAACCATCCAATTTTTTGAATTTTGTGCTTCATCAAACGAAATAGGCTCAATCTTATCACAGAGACTAGATGCAGCCATAGCATAGAAATATGATGCAAAACAGGCACTATGAGAGCCTGATCCAGTACGATATGATAGACGTGCATCTAATTTGTTATCATGCAAGGTCCGCACCAGCCATTTTGGCATAGTTCTTGCCTGCTCAATATTAGCTCTCATCAATAAGTGCATCATGTAAATCTACATCAGAAATGGAATGATCTGCATCATCACATGAAACATGCAAAGGCTGAGAAGTTGCATCATTAGGACCAACACTAGACTGTCCACCTGTAAAAAAGGCAGCAAATTATCATACATGTCTTTGGAGCTAACAGACGTCTCCTTAGTACATGAAAGCAATAGCTGAATAGCAATCTCCACAAAAACAACATCACGGCTAATCAGAATGCGTTTGGTCTGTGGATGATACAAACGATAGCCTTTACTTTTAGAACTGTACACAACAAAAATACATTTTACTGCTTTATCATCCAATTTTTTGCAATGCTGTCCAGGCACTAATGCATATGCCAAACAGCCAAAAACATGCAGATGAGCAACAGATGGATTACGATCATGCCAAGCTCATATGGAGTTATAGACTGCAGCACTTTAGTGGGACACCTGTTCAGTACATATGCTACACACATGATAGCTTCAAGCCAGAAAGTATGTGGTAAAGCTTGACTTTTGACCATACACCTCGCCATCTCCATGAGAGACCTATTCTTTCAATCAGCAACTCCATTATCTTGAGGTGTATATGGCACTCTACACTGGTGTTTTATCCCATGTTCAGCCAGAAGTGCATTAAAATCAGAAGACATATATTCCCCCCCTCGATCTGAACGGAGGGTGCCCATTTTACATGATGATAGAGTTTCAGCCAAAACCAAAAACTGTTTGAAGCACATGAACACTTCGGACTTTGCCTTTAATGGATATACCCATGCATGCCTAGAAAAATCATCAATGAAACTCACGACGTAAAGATAATTTCCAAAAGAAGGTGTCTACATAGGACCACAAACATCACTATGTACAAGCTGCAATTTTTGAGTAGCCCGAACTGAACCATCTTTTGGAAATGAGGAACGCTACATTTTTGCCCAAAATACAGCCTTCACAAACATGTTTTCTAGGTGCCTCAAGTTTGGGCAAAGAGGACACCATTTTAGATTTCTGCAGGCATAGCAAACTAGCAAAATTCAGATGACCAAAGCATGCATGCCAAAGCTTTGCATCTAACATAGCCTGAGAATCATGTACTGCACATGCCAAATCACTTACAGATCTTTCATAGTCTATGAGCTTATACAGCCCACAACATAAAATGCCAGAAGCAATAATCACGTCGCCATTTGATAGATCACGAATTGTGCACCTGTCATCAACAAATTTCACAACCAAGCCAATCTTGGCTAATGTAGAAACTGATAAGAGGTTCTTCTTGAACCCTGGCACAAATAATGCATCTGATAAAGTGAAAGAACTACCATCATCAGTAGTCAAAATGATCTTATGGACTCCCATAACAGGATAAGAGGAGTTCTTGGTGCATATAACAGTATCCCTGTAGAGGCAGGCTCGAGTGAAGAGAAGAAACTACACTGCGAGGTAATATGTTTGGCCGCTCCACTGTGAAAATACCAAACATCTGAGTCTACTGCAGACATGCACTGCTCATGAGAAGATGGGTCAAAACTGCAGACAGTAGTAAACGCCCATTCTTCTTCCTGCATAAGATTAGCAGACTCTTTTTTTGGTGTAGAGGCCTCTGCAACAACCATTCTAGCCTCTTTCTTCTTTGCCTCTTTAGCAGCCAGTTTTGGACAATTCTTTATGATATGATCATTCCCTTTATAGTACGTACAAAACAATTTTTGGTTTTCTGATTTCTTCTCATCTTTATCTTCCTTCTTCAAATGTGCAGAACTAGCAGATTTCTGCTTACTAATTGAAGAGCTCCATTTTCCTTTGCACTTCTGACTAGCCAAGAAAGCTTGATCTGCAACTCGCATAATGGACCTTTTCTGCCTGGACTAGCCTTCGTGCAATAGAATAGAGACTAACTCCTCAAATGATAAGGCATTTGGGTTGCCTTTCATCATCAACCGAAGAGTAGAAGCAAAACTCTGATATGAATTAGGAAGACCATTCAGAATGGTCTGCACAAGTGAGCTATCTGGTATAACCTCATCAACAGAAATCAACTATTCCTTCAAGTCTTTGATCTTCGTTAGGAAACTGTCCATAGAATCACCTTCATTCATGTGCTCACTCTCCAACTGTTTTTGGAGCTAAGCAACACGAGCCTCATTCTTAGCTTGGTACAATGTGGTAAGTGTATCCCAAGCATCCTTAGCTATTCTGCAAGAGCGAATGTGAGAAATAATGGCACGTTTGATAGACAAAGCTATCAATGCATGTGCTTGGGCATGTCTGCCATCCCAACGAATATGCTCTATAGTAGGTGCAACAAAAACCGTAGCAGGAACAGGAATATGCAGAATATCACCATCTTCGATACCTTCTGCATGAGCTTCAGTACCTGCAGTTGTAACAATTGCAGGTGTGATAGGACGTTTTTTGACACCCTGCACAATGTTCCACAGTCCTTTTGCAACCAACACATGTCGCATCATATAAGGCCCATAACGGGTAGTTGGTACCATCCAACTTATCCTCAACAGCCAACATACAGAATACATCACTGCTTTCAGCCATGGCTGGTGACTAAAATGCCTTGGTGTAGAAAATTGATTGTATCTCAAAAAGTTGAACAAAACTACCGAGACGAATTCTGCTAGACCTGTAGCAGACTTCGAGATGCTTATACTGGCAAACAGAAACTAGTATATACCTTTGGCACAAAAAGATGAAATAGCATGCACAAGCGTTGTGATAGTGCGTTCGGAGGCCGAAACGAGCTCAGATCACAATTTTGGCACGAGCTAAAGCAAAGCGGTTTTGATCTCGGAAACATGCTGAGTATGCTCACCAAAATTCGTGCGATTTTGAGATTGCAACTGGAGGAGTGTCGACGATGCCCTAGATGAAGCGACGACCTTCTCTGATACCAATTGTTGGAGATAGACGTCTGCCGAAGCACACGAACAACACAAGGAAGAAGAAGAAGCTTGGAGCACAACACACAATACTGAATGTATTACTAGAGAATGTACAAAGATGAGTAGCCCATTAGGGCAATAGGCGTATATACAAGCCGGGGGAAAAAAACCTCCTAAAGAGGGAAAAAAATGCCCTAGCGGTCCTAGAGTGTTCACACACATCACTACCTAAATATATCAACATTACTTCCTTTTGTGGAGTGATTTCCACATAGCTTGGCACTTCCTTATACATGGGTGCCATCTCCTTGTTCACCACATCACATCCAAGGGGGATTTGTTGATATATTTAGGTAGTGATGTGCGTGAACACTCTAGAATCGTTAGGGCACTTTTTTCCCTCTTTAGGAGGTTTTTTCCCCTTGCTTGTATATACGTCTATTGCCCTAACGGGCTACTTATCTTTGTACATCCTAATGGTAATACATTCAGTATTGTGTGTTGTGCTCCAAGCTTCTTCTTCTTCCTTGTGTTGTTTGCATGCTTCCGCAGACGTCTAACTCTAACAAATCTTCCCTAGGACTCTTGTCAAGGACAACAAGATCTAAGAAGGGGGGTGTTACATAGTGTGGAAATCACCTTTTTTTTTGCATCTTCCCAAATCATGTTTTGTAGAGAAGAACAATTGTACATACATGCGGATTTAGATTTTGTATATTTGGGAAGAGTATTCCCTTAAAAATCCATAAGATAAGAGGTATGTTTTAGTAGGTTCTTTTATTTTTCTAGGACTTTTCAAATAAAAAAGGAATGGTTTTGAAGGAACCACTATAAAAATGCCAAAACCCTCATATGTAAAGACTTTTTGTCAAACAAAGTAGTGAGCTCTCTCTTCTTGAAAACTAGCATCTTGGCTTTGTATTTTGAGTGTGTATGTTGCTTGATTTTGGGTGCGTGACACTAGTCTGAAGCACCTTGAAGTATTATTTAACATGCTTTTATCCTTTTGAAGCATAATTCTATGATTTTACACCTTTTTAGGTGATCAAAACAATTGGAAGAATATTTTCTACAAGTTTGCAAGCTTTATATGGTGATCTTAAGACCTTGTTTTACATTTTTGCCTATTTCAACTTGTATAACTTATAAAGGGTTACAAAACAAGCCATATCATGCATCAAAAAAATCAATAACAAGGGAGATACAATCATTTTTGTGATGTAGCCTTGTTTTCCCATCGAATAAGGAAGTTCCCATCATAGCTTGGAAGACTTGAGTTAAGTGATCTTTGATCAACTTCGACTTGGCCATTCAACAATCGTATCACATAGCGATCTAAGCACCCTTGCAACAAAGTCTCCACAATTGCGAGCTCGTGAATGAATGTGCACTCTCTTCCCAACCAAGCCTTGTAGATATAGCTATTGAGGATTCAACTACTTTGGTTCTAAGCCACTCTTTAAAAGAGCAACTTTACTTGAGAATCACTCTTTTAGAAAAGTACCTTTAGTTTAGAACCTTTGTTTTTTGGATCAATCTACACCATTCTTTTGTGGATTGATTCTACACCATCATTTATCTGGAAAGATGCTAGTTCAAAAGAATGGTCCACAACACTCTAGCTCATGGACCTCTTAGGAAAAACCTTGCACCTTGCAAGACTTGAACCCATGACCTCCTCCTTGCCCCCCTTAAGACTTAATCACTAAGCTAGGTGGATTCCTTATCTTAGAGAGCATCTGAACCTTTGCTTAAGTCTAGTCTTTAGATCTTTGACCAAACTTTCAAGTTACCAATTGTTATCCAATCTCACACTTGTGAACTGGCTAGACATTCAGATGATAGAATTACTTTATAAGATGCTTCCCCCTTTGGAAAGATTTTCATCCTAAAAAATATAGCAATATATAAATTCATACGCAGGCACAATTTTGGATCTTTAACTCTTTTGACATATGTGGAACTCAAAGGTAAACTTGGACTCCATCTTGCAAAGAAAATTCACATCTTTTTGGATTGGCATAAGCTTTTTCTCAATCTTGAGCTATTTTCAAGTTTTCTTTAGCTAACTTGAGCTTAAAGCTCATGTCTTGAAATAATTCTTGAGCTTCTTGAGCTCTTTCATTTTGAAGTCCCATTGTAGATAGAGGCCTAGGCTAGAATCCACACATCAACATGAATGGACTAAATTGAGTTGATGAATTCTTGGCACTATCATAGGCGAATTCAGCTAAAGGAAGATAATCTTCCCAATTAGTTTGTTTGGAAGTAACATAAGGTCCTAGGATGTCTTTCAAAATTCAATTGACTTTTTTTGTTTTTCCATATGTCTAGGGATGTTGAGCCATACTTAAGCTTAGTTGAGTTTCAATTCTACCAAAGACTAATCACCAAAAATGAGTTGTAAACTTGGCATCTCTATCAGATACTATGTCTTCCAAAAGATCTATAAAGTCTATAAAGTTGATTTACAAATATTTTTGCCATATCATAAGTCTTATAATTAGCCTTGACTGGTATAAACGGAGCTAACTTACTCAATCGATCTACTACAACCCATGTTGAATCATAGCCTTTTTAAGTGTGGGGTAATCTTGAAATGAAATCAATGGAGATGCTTTCCCATTTTCCTTTGGGAATCTCCAAAGAGTACAACAATCCCCCAATTTTTAATCTTTCAAATTTATTCATTTGACATTTATGACATTTAAATACACATGTTTTCATATTTAGATGTATAGTAAGTCAATAGAAATGTCATTTAAATAGTTTGTAGGTTTAGTTAACACCAGATGTCCTACACTTAGGGCATTGTGGCATTTGAAAAGTACTCGATTTCATCTATCCGATTTACTTGGGACAGAAACCTTACATTTATAGAGAAAATATACATCTTTGAGGGGATATTGTTTAGAATTTCCCTCTTTCTTCATTCACTTGGGCTTAATTGCTTTCATGCTTGGCTCTAACTTCAATTATTGTTCAAAGTAGAAATATATTCACTTTGAACTTGTACAAAACTCAAATTGTTTCAGCATAGGCACATCTAGATTTTTTTTACCTCTTCAATTTGGTTGGTTTGCAAACCACTTGAGGCTCCCTTGATCAAAGACAATTGTTAACTTTGTTCCATACAAGTAATGGTGCCATGTCTTAAGAGCATTAATTATAGAAAGCATTTCTTGCTCATAGGTAGAGTAGTTTTGCTGAGCATTACTTAGTAACCTATTGATCACCATCTTTTCTTAGTAATGCTCTTACTGCGTGCATCTATTTCTAATGGGAAAGGTTTTTTCGGATCTACTATTTATAGAACTAGGGCTGAAGCTAAAACACATTTTGAATCTTGAAAACTCTATGCTTATTCTTCTTTCCAGTTCAACTTTTGGTGTTTCCCTTTGAGTTGGTCCGTCAAAGGTACTCCACTTTCAGCATATCCAGCCAAGAACTTCCTGTAGCATCCTACCAATCCAAGAAAACTCTGTAGTTCTTGAATAGTCTTGGGCTCAAGGCATTGAAGAATCACTTGGACCTTTTGTTCTATCTTTCTTTTGTACAAGAAGGATGGGTGAAACCCAAGGCAACTGGCTTGTCCATATAAAACCTTTGTCAAGATATTCATTGATCTATTTTTTGACTTCCATAATCTAGAAATATGGGAGTCGATATGGGTCTTTAGATTTTGGCTTGGTTCTTAAAAATGGATCTATACTATGATTGATGTTTTTGCAAGAATGTGGCAAGCCATGGGGTAGTTCCTTAGGGAACACATCTTGAAATTCTTTCAAGAGTTGATTAAACTTAAAAAAAAAACTTCATGAGGTATATAAGACGAGACATAAGAAACTTGTTTTGTATTATCAAAAGTGTTTACATTAGTGCTAAGGAACATACATGCTTGTGTTCTAGCTTTAGTGTTTACAAGTTTCTATATTTCTAAACTAAAAATCAAAGGATTAATTGGAACATTATGCTCACCCTTGATTTTATACATGACCTCATCACATTGGAATTCCAAAGTATTCATATAATAACTTCTAGATCATGCAAGTCCAAGACTCGAGAGCCACTCTCACTAGAACTAAATCTACCCTTTCCATGTTCATAATTTGAAATTCCAACTTATTCTTGAAGTCTTGGCTTTCAAGTTCCAATTTAGAAATCATGGTTTCTCAAATGTGGTCTTTCCCGTGCATCATTGATACTACATACGTGTGCAGCAAAAGGCTTTGAGGAAGAGCTAACTATTTCACAAGCTTAACTAATAAAACTATGTGTTGCCAAATCATCCACCATAATCTTGCTGGTGTGACCCTTGATTGAACCATGCAACTTGGCCAAATAATATGGCCCAAATTCATGAGGTTGCCACATGTTTTAGGAAACTTGAAATTGATGGGTACTATCACATTGCATTATGTGCACTCACCTAGAACGTGAATTTTCATCCAAGTTTAAGGTTTGTATTAGGCAAATTTGTTTTTTCCCCTTCCTTTTGTCAACTCCTATGTCCAAGCTTTAGGCACTTAAAACATACATTGTCTTTTTCTGCTTTGTCAAAATCTTTCAAAGAAAGCACATTTCTGAAAACGTGAGGCTTTTTAATTGTGCATTCTATTGATTTTGATCCTTTGCCTTTACATTTAGTGAAAGTTTGTTGGAAATTACCACTCTCTCGCAGAATTATATCTAAGTAGGAATTATCCTCATAAATGTGCATGACCTTGATCACTTCCTTAGGTGACTTTGGTGCATGATGTTTCACTTCATCTCGGATTCTCCTATTTAGTCCTTGACCAAAACCACGAAGTTGATGAAAATCATCAAAAATTTTTAGTTTTTGAATAATTTCTCAATACTCTAAAATGTAAATCGACAATGATCTTCCCTTTTGTTGGACTCAATCCAAAGCCTCCCAATTTCGTTCCTCCTAATTCTTGGGGACAAAATCTTTTTTGAAGAGACTAGCAAATTTAGTCCAAGTTGAGGGTTTTTTGTGAGAATCTGAGAGATTCATCCACCACATCTTTTGGGCTTAAAGATAAAATGGCTTCTACCATCCTAACATGTTCAGGAGTATTCTTGAGGTGGCGGATGTCTTGTCACTTCTCCAAGAATGTAAGGATAGCAACCTCGTTCCGATCCCTATCTTCACATGAGAAGTAAAGGGGTCGGAGATCTTTTTCCAAGGAAAGATCTAAGGGATGACTTACACATAATCTTGTCCCAATTGGTTGGCAAATAAAGAAGTGATAGGAGTCATCAAACCAAGACAACTCATAGTACTAGTGAAGGGGAGTAGGTTTTCTTGGGAAATGGGAAAATCCTTTTCCATTGAGATAGACATTGGTGGGTCGCTATGGCATAGGTGTGGCTACCTATAATAATCCTACTTACATCTTGGGACCCTTGGAGTGATCCTGAAATGTCCCTAAGTTGATATTGAACTCCATCAAAAGATTGATGAAGTTCCGTGACCTTTGCCTTGACATTGGACAAATGTTCAAAACCATGCTCTAATTTCAATATTCTAGCTTCTACCCTTCAATAGAAGTAATGTTGTTTGTATCCCCTTCAAACATGGTACACTCAATGCTTGTAACTATGCCCTTAGCTCCTATGTCCAATGCATCATGCACATGACTTAAAGATGAAACATTTCATGCTGATGCACATGAGACTACTGGTGGACCAAACATGAATGATATAATGGATGATAAATTATTGGAACAAACATGTAAGCACTAGTACTACCCGTTGATGTAACATGGCTCATAGATCCCTTCGCTGCATACAAACCTTACTTAAGCTTTAGAATTCCTAGCATTAAGTGATGCATGCTAAAATCAAAAGGGAATTTAAAAAAATTACAAGAAATACTCACCCACATGTAATTTGCTTTGGCATAGACTTGATTCTAACCCAGGGTGCTAGAATTACAATGTGGCAACCTCCAAGAATTATCCTTCACTTGCTTGAAGAGCTCCACAAGTTGTTGAAAGTGCGACACTCCACTTGATGAAAAAACCTTCCTTAGAATTCCACTGACATAAAAATAACTCCTTTTGAAGGCTCCAAATTCTCCCTTTGGATGATTGAAGAGATTAGAAGCACTGAAAGAGGCCAAATTGGCCTCCTTTTGGATGGTTCAAGAGTTGAATAAGGATTCAAAGATGGCCTCTAAGCTTCAAGGATTGAAACAATAAGTAATGGGATTTGTGGTCAATGAAAGAGGCTAAAAATTTATCCTCCTCGATGTCTCTTGGGATATTAAGAAGCGAAAGAGCAAGCTTTGCTCTTGGGTTCTATATTGTGCAAAAAATTGAAGCATTTGGGTTGTCACAATGTGCAAGAATTAATGGATTCAAATTGAAGCATTTGGGTTGTCACAATGTGCAAGAATTGATGGATTCATGGTCTGATAAAAAAAAACTAGAGAAGCAAAAGTTTATGCGCATGATGAGAGCACGTGAATCAGATGTATGTTTATCACATATAGGGACACAACAAGTCAAAAAGGAAGAAGAGCGCTTGGCTTCTCCTTACTTCTTCCAACACAAGAAGGAAGAAGAGCGCTTGGCTTCTCCTTCTAGAGAAGCTCGTAGGGAGCGTGGGAAGGTCTGCTTTCAAAAGGTGGCAGCCCTTGGGTGGGCGATCGAGGCTATGCATGTGCCAAAAAACTTTTTTTTTTAGTATTCCCTAATGCCCCACCTCCTACACATCGACAACAATGGAAGAGAAACTCCTCCATGAACTATTCTACTGACTGCACTGAGATAATGATGTGAAAGAAGATGATGCTCACACCAAGTGCACCATGAGAGCTCTGATACCAATGCAATAGAGTCTTCATAATTGCTAGCTCATGAATGAATGTTGGCCTACAAGCAACGAGGAGATAGAGCACTCAAGTACAATCTGGCATATATAAGGCCCAATCATTTTTTTCATAATTTATTTTCAATCAAAGTGATTTTCATCACTACACAAACATTATAAATATTGTTTTTGATAGACTAGACTCCATTTTGTTCAAGCCGAGGAGTCCTCAAGCTTGAAGAGTATTAGAAGTACTTGCATATCAATTTTCTTAATTTTTTTATTCCATTTGAGCCCCCAAATATGCCTTGGAACCTAATTTTTAAGCAAGCTAGACACTAGGTCTGGAGAGGGCCAAATCTAGTAAAAAAAACTATAAAAAGAGCTAGAGAACTCATTTTTGAGGTTAGCTTGTTAGAGTTTTGAGCTATTGTAAGAGACCTTTTGAGTAATACAAAGAACATTGTTCCTCTCTTTGTTCTTTCCTTGTGTGTGTGTGTGCATGCTTGTGTGCTTCTCACTCACGCACTTGTGCAGCATCACTTGCTCATAGTCATCATACTAGTGCTCACGTCTCCACGGATTGACAATTATGAGGTGGATCTCCTCACATTGGTACTTGCCATTGTGGTAGAGTGACACCAAATTTGGCGTCGTTGCCAGCGAGAGAGCTTCGAGGACGAGCGTGTGATGGTAAGACATAGAGTTGTGACATTGGAGTCATAAGTATTTTCCTTATTTTTCATCATTTTTTCTTACTTTCTTCATCACTATCATCATCCTCACCACCTCCCACCTCCATCTCCACCTTCACAAAAATTTTAGTTTTTTGGTCATATTCCCCTCCCCGCCTCATTTCCCTCATTTCACTTGTGAGAGAGAGCGAGAGAGAGCTTGTGTGCTATCCGTTTCTTGTGTGTTTTTGAGATTTTGTTGCAGGATCTAACTGTATCATCATCTCCAACAGCTTGTGCAAGTATGATAGACCTCTGCACAAGTCCCAAGATGACAACCTCTGTCTATCATGATAGACAAAGAAAGTTGGTATTTTGTTTTTGCATGCATGGCACGACAAACTGCACCATTAGAGCACTCCAAATCATGAGAAAGTTCCAAAAAAATTGCATTTTTCCAGTCTATCACGATAGCCCAAAATCACAATAGATGATAGATAGAGTCTATCGTGACAGACACCATCTACCGCAACAGATAGGCCTCACAACAGATAATAGACCTCTTCTATCATGACAAACATGACCCCATGGTAGACACCATCTATCGCGACAGACAGGACCCTAGGATAGACCTCATCTATTGCGACAGACCGATCCACGACAGACGATAGACCCCATCTATTGCAACAGACACATGTTTATTGCAATAGACAGGCCTCATGATAGACGATAGACCCCGTCTATCACAACAGACATCCATGCATGATAGATAGCATTGTTGGGGGATTCTTTGACAAGAAGGAGTTTGAGGGTTTGTAGGAGAAAATGAAAAGACCAAAAGAGGAAATACACCTTGGAAGCTTCTGCCGTTTGATTATAGTAAGACAATTACAATGTTTGAAGCACAATACAAGCCAAATACTTCTGCGGACAATCACACAGAGTGCTCAATTACCAATACCCAATATCCCAAAGTCTTCTTGCCGCCGGCCTCCTCTGCACCAGACCTCCACCTGCTTCAAGCTTATCCTTGTGCACACCTTGCACCAAGCTTCCACAAAGGGGGAGGAGTGAATACCTTCTGTCGGCACTGCAAGGGGAGCTTGAGATCCTTGGGGGACTAGCTTAGCACTCTCTGCACAATCCCTTAGTCACTCTCCATGCACTCTTCACTTCCACTTCTCTGCGTCGCGCACTGGTGACTCTTTCCCTTCTCTCTCTTGCTTCCCTCCGACTATGCTTCTCTTGCTTCCTCTAAGATTGATCCCAGAATGGTCCTTGCCTTCATTTGAGTGTGTCGATCACGTACGCGCCTAACTACAATAGTATCTTGGTGTCCCTTGATGTCCCAAGATTTGTCCTTTTAAGTGGCAACCAATGACTCCTTGTTTTGTCCTGTAGTGACTTTAGACTAAAACTCAAAAGATTTAATTGGGGGGCCATATCTCACTTGTGCGTACACCGCTTCACATACCTTCACATTTTCATTTTGAGTCTTCACTTTTGCACCTAAGAGAGGGTTCACTTGAACCTTCCAAAACACTTTAAAACCCACTTTGAACCTTGAGAAAATTAGAGAGATACCTCTGCAACACTCTCCAATTTAATCTCCATTTTACCCTTGTCTGTGAACAATTAAAATTCCCCCTTTTTATGAACAATTGGAGGTGCACTACCGGTGCACTTTGACCCTTGTGTTCTGACACTTTACTCTTGCCTATGCTTGACTGTGATCTTGACTTTGCTGGCTTCATCCTGCTCAACAGATGCCCACCACCTAATGTGCTCTCCGTCCCGGAGAGACCAAAATAACCCTTACAGTAACACAGTGAGCTAAACACAGAAGAATGTAGCACAAAGATTGGAAGCAGAGAAAAAATTGTGTGTTATTACACCTTAATATAAAGGAAACAATTGAAACATGAAAATTGCAGAATAAGAAATTATTGGATGAATCTATGTAATGGAAGCTGAAGCCTAAAATGCGAAGCGAATGGAATTATGGAAAAGGGGGGTTTATTCCTGCATCGAAAGTTTGCGGGGAAGCGGGCAAAGGAGTTGAAGCTTGTTCGATCATGAGCTGGAGAGAACTGAGGCACTGCTTAAGATGGTCCCGTTCACATTTGATACGACGACAAGCAGCATTATCACATAACCCTGAGGAAGAGCAATTTTGAATATCCGACAATGCTTTTAACGCGGAATCAGCCATATCTCTATATCTGTCTCTTTCTTCTCTGAGTAATCTTGCCGATTCATGGAGGGATTGCCATTGAGACGTGGCCATCCGATTGATGTTATCAATTGTAGAAATATATTGTTGATGAATAGAAGCTGCCGCCGAGACAGAATCTAAGGATACCTTGGAGGTGTTAGCACTTCCAAGAGCAATGGCACTGGCCTCTCAGATTAAATCTAAAAAGGAAGGGGCCGAAGGAATTTCAGTTGGCAGTGCAGGTGCGACAGGCGGATTGGGAATATGGGTAGGTGCGGAAGATGGGTTGGGTTGGGTATGGGGGATCTGAGTGGTAGGTGGGGGAATGGAAATGGGAGGACGAGGTGGTGTACATGTTGGGTTGTGGGGGTTGAGATGTGTTTGAATGAGCGATCGTAAAGCGGCCATTGTAGGAGAGGGACCAGAAGCTTCTGCGGAAGGAGAAGGGCCAAAAGAAATGATGGGGTCAGAAGTGGGAATGTTCGCATTAGCAGGAGTGGAAGCGGAAGTGGAGTCAATGGAGATGGGAGGTGAATTAGGGAGGTGGGATGTGGATGGTGGACAGACAGTGCTAGGCTGGGTGTTGACATTGCTTTGACGAATAGCGGGAGTATTGAATGAGTTCAATGGTAATTGGTATATCCAAGCGATGAATGGGGCAGAGTAAATAGAGAATGCGAGAGAGCCCCTTGTCAGAGCCTCACGAAGACGACGGGAACGCAACTGTAAGGAACCAAAGAGGAGGACGGCATAAGGATATGGGCGGCTATTGAGGAAGCAAAATAGGGGATCTGCAATGCGAATATCGGACCATGGAATTGAAGATGTGGGGTTTCGAAGCAAAAAGAAAAAAATAAATGAATTAAGTATGGATGTCATGCGGATGGAGTATCGGGCACTATGGTCAAAGCGATCTCGACAAAAGTCAATTGTGGCAGAGGCCAACATTCCAGAATATAAGAAGGGCGGATTATTGAAGTGGAGGAGGGAGGATCCTAGACCAGCTGCAATGGCCGAAATGGAGAGAGTGCCTGCTCGAAAATTAGGAAAGAGGCGAAGAGCCTCATAGACATCTCTATCAATGGAAGGATCATTCAGGCAAACATTTGCTAATCCCCAGAGACCTGCCTGCTGAAGATTTTCGACTGAAAAGAGACGATGGAGTTTGATGGTGGGTAGGGACAAGTGAATACGAATCTGCAAATCTAAATCGGGTGGAAGAAAAAGTCGCATATAATCTCCTGAAGGTGAATTGAGTTGGTATGACTGAGAAGCAGACGGAGAAGGAGAACGACGGCGAGGGAGTGGAGGTGGAGAATAGATGGCAGTGGAATCCGATTGAACCGAATAAGTGGGAATGTTGAGAATTGGAGTGGGGAGTGTTGGAGTCAAATCGACGCTGGTTGGGTTTGCAGGCAATGTCGGGATGGTTGGGTTTGCAGGCAATGTCTTGATCTGGTGATCATCAAAAGGGGCCTGGATGTGGGCGGTTAGCGATGGGGCAGGATGAGGGTAATTGGGATTGGTTGTATGCAGTGCTGAAGGAGTGAGATCCGAATAATCTTCTGGTGCAGTTGAATCGGCCATAGTTGTTAGTGGATAAAGGATTAATGAGAATATGCTGAGCTATAGCCAATTGAGGGGAAATTGAGGGGAGGATAAGGATGTTTAGGGCCGGTATTGACAGCCGGTTGATTTTTTTTGAAATTTTAAACCATTCAGGCAAGGCCTCGGTGACAGACGACGGAGGAGGGTTTGATTCCGGAGAGGAGCTGCGTGTGCTATCCAAGATGCGGAGGGAATATTCTTATCCGAGTGTGGGTGGCTGAAGGAGTTCGAGGGTGGCGGGAGAAGGCTATGAGTGGTGGAGCAGGGTGCAAAGGAGGAGGTGGGGCGGGGTTCGGCGGGTGTAGCGGGGCTCTGCGACGCTCGGCGAGAGTGGCGGGCGACAGACGACGGAGCGCAGCGGAGGACGGCGGGAGTTGCGTGGTTCTTCTGCAGGGCGGCGGGAGTTGGCGGAGGACGGCGTGGCAGTGGGGCGGGATTGGGCGGGGGTGTGGGAGCAGGGGACGGCGGGGCAGCGGGGCGGGATTGGGCGGGGTGTGGGAGCAGGGGTGATGGCGAGGGGGTTAGGACAGAGGCAAGCGGGGTAGGGTGGAGGGACGTGTCGCGGGGCGGGACCAGGCGGGGGTGGGGCTTGGCGGGGGACGGTGTGGTAGCGGGGCGGGACTAGGCGGTGGTGTGGGAGCGGGGGACGGCGTGGCAGTGGGGCGGAACTGGGCGAGGGTGTGGGAGCGGGGGACGGCGGGGCAGCGGGGCGAAGGGAGGCGGGAGCGGCGGAACTTGGTGGGCGGAGAGAGGCGGGGAGCAGCGGGACTCGGCGGGCGGCTGGGTGGAGCGGCGGGCGGAGGGAGGCGGGGAGCAACAGGACTCGGCGTCGGCTGGGCGGAGCAGCGGGCGGAGGGAGGCGGGGAGCAGCAGGACACGACGGGCGGCTGGGTGGAGCGGGCTTGGCGAGGGCGGCGAAGGCGGGGAAGGTGGGGAAGGCGGGGGTCGACGGGGGCGGGGGAGGGTGGGAATCTTGCGGAGGAGGGCGGGGGAAGGCGGGCTTGGTGTTGAGGGGGGGGATGGAGGTTGAATTGGAGGAGGGGGGAAGCGGGATGCACGGGTTCTACGGCTGCAGAGGAGGGCAGGTGTGTTGCTCTAGCACAATGGTGAGAACCACGTTAAGAAGCTCCACCTCCTTAATGTCAATCCGCGGAAGAGATAGGAGTGATATGAAGATCGTGAACGTGAGATGAAGTGAGAGTGAAGGTGAGAAGCATAGAAATGCACACACACATACACACACACTACGAAGAGACAAGCAAGACACAATGGAAGGTGAGAAATCAACTCTATTGCTCAAGAACACTATTACAAGCTCAAAAGAACTCTAACCTCAAACAAGCTAACCTCTAAAATGAGCTCTCTAGCTCTTTTTATAGTTTCTAGACTAGTTTTGACCGGTTTCACATCTAGTGACCGGCATAGTTAAAATTTAGGTCCTAGATGCTATTTGGAAGGGTAAATGGTGTCTAAAAATAATGAAAATTGATACGCTTGTTCTACCTAAGCTCCTCAAGCTCAAGGACTCCTCAGCTTGCACAAAATGGAGCTAAAATTTAAGAAAAGGGTTTTTCTATGTTACATATGTTACATTAGTGATGAAAATCACTATTGGATGTTTTTGGAAAGTATTTTTAGAATATGATTCTTTGAAAAAAGATTCCACTGGCTCACTACTCCGTCGTTACATGCTTCCACGTCGTCTGTGCCTCTGGCTGCTTCCAACACCCCCCTCCCTCTCGCTTCTGTCGTCCCTGACAGAACCTTGTTGTGAGGTCTGCCGGATATAGTTCTCTAGGAGGTCTTGAGCGAGGGTGTGCTCGGAGATACGAATGCCTCGGGCCAAGTCGGCCTCGAGTTTCTCCCAGTCTATTGGTTGCAGTTCTTCCGGTGGCGGGAGCTGATAGTGCGTGGAATAGACCATTCGTTCACAGGCAAATAATTGTAATAAGTGTGTAGGCCTGCTTATGAATACCTCTGAATAATATTCCCAGAAGCCGGTTGTGAACATCTCTTCGAACGTCTGCTTGTAGCACGCCGGTAGGTACTTTATTCTGCAATGCCAGGCATAACACACCCGTAGCGATGGCGTTGTACTCATATCATAGACCAGATCAAAATTGCCATGCTCGAAGCCCGGGGTGTTGACATGTGGTGCCTTGACGCGTCGGAAGACTTTAAAAATCATTTGCATCATGTCAAAGATTTTGACAGTCATATGCGCCGCTATACCATCCATGTGCTTGAGTCGAGGGAGCCAGTGGCGAATTGTAGCCATCATGTAGCCTACAGTTGGTAACTCAATGGGTGGCTTAAAATAGGGGTAATTCAACCAATCTTGGCACTGCTTATTATTTTGTACCTTAATAGCAAAGGCAGTCCAGGAGCGGCGTCGTGGTACTGGTCCCCAACACGGGTTATACTTCAAATGCAAAGGTGCCTTTACCCATGTACTCATCATTTCTGGATACTGCTGTAGTAAATTTTTTCGCCACTCTGGTTGATAGATCCTTCATTGTTGTGCATCTCGTGGAAGATCAGCCTCCTCGAATTGAGTTGCATGCGATGGTTTCTTACCTATTACTTTCTCAATGGCTAACTGGTATTCAGCCATTAACATGAAATACGGTTTATATTGTAGCTCATGCCCAGATATGTATCGTCGCGGGGCAAAATGAGCAAAGAATGGAGACTGTAAAATTCTTTCCTCTATCATCGCCATGGCATGTAATTGTGCCTCTACTCGAGCGGAGTGTGTTGTTCCGAGTTCCTCAATAGTTTTCATCCACGCGGGGATCGGGAGTTCATAAGTCATCTGGCCTTCAGCCGTGACGCGTCCGCCTGGGATGGGTTGTGGCTCGTATGCTTCTTCAAATGTTTCCTCCACCGGGATGGTGACAGTTTCTTCCTCAGCTGGTATCTCCGGTGGGGAATCTGGCCTTGGTGGTGCTTCATATACTGCAATCCTTGATTCAAGGTTTGATACCTGGGCCCGTAATGCGTTGAGTTCCTCTAAGATGTCAGGAGAGGGTTCCACAGGTGCTGGTATATCTTGGTGTGCCGGTGCTCGTAACTGTAGTAATTTATGATCTTCTTTGAGTTTCTGTAACTCCTCGTTCATGCGGTCGTATTCATCTAGCAATCTTACATGATCTTCTAGCAGCATCCTCATCGAGTCTGAAGGAATGGCTTTGAACCTGCTAGGACTGAGTGGTTGGTCTGGGTGGTCGAGCGCTGCTTCTAAGTTTTCTCGGTTCTGATCCTGTAAGCGCTAGTTTTCTTCCTTGGCGGCTGCTAGGTGTCTTCGTAGTAAGCCCATGTTTCGTGTTAGCATTGCGTTACGGACTGTCTGGGCTCTTAATAAGTTATCCAGATCAGCAGTGGCTTCCTTGGTCTTCTCTTCGCTTTCTAGTTCTAATTTGTGATAAGCCTCGCGTAATTCCTGATAGCGGGTGTTCAGAGAGGCATTCTCAATAGACAATAAATTAAGCTTCGACTGTAAGTCATTGGTTGTCCTCTGCAGCTGCTGGTAAGTATCACCAAGCGATGTGAACTCATCTCTTACTTGCATCATACACGTGAGCATCTGTCGAAATGCATTATCTACAGTGGGTGATAGTATTAATGAGGTGCTAAATGAAGATGCAGTGGGTGTAGATGCAACGGGAATGGGGAATGGGGGTGGGAAGGTGGATGTTGTGGTGATTGTGGAAAATTGGGAGGTGCCTAAATATGTCTGTGCTGTGAGTGAAGTGAGTGATGGTGCAGTTGGTGGTGAGATGTCCATGTCATTGGACGTGTCCAATGCGATGACTGTGAATATGGGTGTTACTGTGGGTGCTGGTGTTGGTGTAAATACGGGATTTACAAAGGTTGAGGAATAATTTACAGGGGGGCTGGCTGGACCAGCTGGGTGGAAAGGGGAACTAGGGGTTACAGTGGGTCGGGGAGGTGAGACGGGGGAGAAGGTTAATGGCGGTGGGAATGGGAAAAGGGGTCGTGGAGTTGTGGGGGAGGATTGAAAAGCCGGATGGAGGAATGGGTTGAATGGAAAGGTGGATGTGTGAGGGGGTATACTAGGCCTAATGGGTGCAGGAATGGTGGGCTGAGTGGTCGTAAAGACGATTTCTGCAATGCCACCGGCGAGTGAAGTTGTTGGTCTGGGGGAAAGAGGGTGAAGAGGGGAGGCTGGATGGACAGGCGGTGATGGGGGAGCGGTTGGGGTGGTCGGTACTTCAGTGACTACTGAGGTATATACAGTTGTAGTGCGGGGTGGGGAATCTACAAGGATGGTTTCTGCTGCCAATGAACTTTCGGGGACAAGGCGTGCCTCCCTGGCTTGTTCTGAAGATTGTGCTCCTATTGGTACACGAATGTATTCACCAGGTTTTGAAAGTAGTCGTACCCTGCGGGGGTCAAACTGCGGTAGTGGCTTTCATTGCAAATATCTGAGCGCTTCGTTGGAGCCTATTGATTTGACTAACTCGTGGAATCCTTTGATGTATGCGTCTTCGAATCCGCCTGTGACAAGTTCCTGTTCTATTATGGCTTGACTTTCTTCCTCGGTCATTTTTTTGCGTGCCCAAACTTTTTCCATAGTTCTATACAGCTTTTTAATGGCCAGTGTGTAAGCTGCTGCTTCGTAAGTTTCATCTTCATGGGTACTTGTATCACCGTGTGTGTCCGTTTGTTGGCCTTGTCCATCTGTCTGCTCATGCTCTTGGGATTCGTGAGTGCCCTGGTTGGCTTCGTCATCACCTTCGTCATCATCTGTGGCTGTTCTTTCATCATCAGAGCTGGACACGGTCTGTCCTTGTGGCTGATCCTTGGGTGTGGTAGGGTAGCTAGGTCTTTCATATTCTTGAGAAAAAAATTATCCTTCTGAAAACTGGAACTCATTGGAGAATGCATCAGGCATCTCAAAATCAAAAGTTTGGTCCAGTGGCTCTGCTTGTCCTGTTTCCAAATGGGGTATTGGAAAAGAGAAAACTTCCGCACCAATAGTGGTGGGAAGTTCAGCTGCTGTGGTGACAGGTTCTGTGGTTGTGGCTGCTTGGGGTTCAACAGTACTGGTGGCACCCTCCGGCGTAACTGGTCTTGATAACCGTATACGAATTGGTGGTACCGTGGGAGCGGCTGTTGTTGGTGACTGCTCTGGAGATGGTTGTGGCGAGGGTGATTCTGGAACTTGCAGGCATGGTATGGTTCCTCTCATGCGTTTTCCGGCTCTGCCTTTGCTAGACTTTCTAGCCTTCCTAGTGGTGCCTTTGAATGCCTTCAGTTCCTCACTGGTCATGGCACGTTCAATTGGTAAGTCATACGCCAAGCACATGTATATGATCCTAGTGAGGGCGCAGCATCCATTGATGACTTTCTTCCGTTCCCATCTATGTTGTGCTAAGTACAACTGATCAATTATCCAGCTTGCAAGGTCTACTGTTTGAGGGCCAGTGCATGCTAAATATAATCCAAACCAGATTCTCTTGTGGGGCATGGTAAAACGATCCTGAGCTGGGAAAGCAAAGTGCTGCATGCATATCTGTAATGGCTTAGAGAGCCCAGGTGTTATAGCAGAAATATCCTCCCACTTAGTTACGTCACCACGCTTCATCTGTTCTGGGACTAGCCGTTCTTTCTCCGTTGGAGTGTGTGTTCCATGTATTTTGATGGCAGCTCTGATTAAATCCTTCGAAAGATAAAATCTTTTGTAAGGTGGATCATCCACTAAAGAAGGAAAAATAAAGGTTCCTGGGATGTTCTTATTCTCTGAGGCCAGCAAAGTGGTGATTAAATAATAACACCTATAAAAGTCAGGTTTGGGCAGAGGATCACTGAAATACTCCGTGAAGCCGGCTCTGGCCCAAACATGAGTTAAGTCCTGGGTGTTCTGTAGGCCTTCGAATTCTTTGGAGAAGAATTGATACTTGCCCCATGTGCGGTCATCAAATGTCATATTTGCTTCAAAAATGAAGTCAGCATCAGCTAATGGTCCTGCTAGGCCTTGGAACCAGTGAGAGTTACGGTGTATCTTCTCTGTGTATCCCATAGGTGGGTTATCGATTGGCATGGGTCCCGGAAATCCTTGGAACTCTGGCGGTGGAGCAGTCGGGTGGGATTCTGCTTGTAAAACATTGAGTGGCACTGCAGCTACGCTGGGGCCTGCTTCTGACGGTCTTGCTTCGGTTTGCATGATGACTGATGAACTAATGGAAAAGATCTGCTACAAACGATTAACACATTAGTATGGAAATTAATTATGATCCCAATAAAGTGAGACCGCAATCCCTTTCCATAACCGATGCGCAACCCGTGTAGCCAAGTGTCGTGAAGTGATTGATGCCATGATCTTTTTGCAGAGCTAATGCAGGTCTCTAGACACCTACATGGTCAGATTATGCATACATTTCTTGATGAGCTTTTTCATGCATGATGTGGGGTTATGGTGTGTGAATTTATACAAGGTTTGGTTGAGGGTGAATTATTACAAGGGTGGAGTTTAAACGGGATGGGAGAATTGTTAGATAATGGGGTACAAGAAGACGTCTGGATACGTTTCGGTATCCATTTCTTAAGAGTCCTTGGGTGGGTGGTGTGGTTCTGCTGAGGTACAGAAAGTGGTATCGGGTTTGGTGGTATTGAAGGATGAAAAGATTTCGGAGGGGTATATATTACATGGCTAGAGGGTTGGGCTATAATACATTGTTTGGGTACCCAAATCTGCATGGGTGTGGGTCTATGGATAAGGTATTTCTTGGCGATCCAAATCTGTCTAGTATTGGTACTTGTAGAAGAAGATCGAGGGGACTTTGAATGCTGACTCTGCTTTGTTTGAAACTTTGTCCTATTCTTGTCTGCAGTGTTGCCAATAGGCTGTGGTTGCTGTCCTTTTGGCACCCATATTTGTCTCGTGCCACTTGTTCTGTGAGTTTGACACTGTTGCTATCTTTGCCTTATCTGGTGGTGTCGTCGGTCTTGGTTCCTCTGTTGTGGTTGACTCGTTCGTGGTTGGGTTTGAGAGGTCCATTGGACGCTCTGCTTTGGAAAAGAAGGGAGATCCAACACTTGCGTGACCTGCCCATTAGGAAGTGATTCGTTCTTTATCTTTAATCTAGGCCAGTCCGCAGCAAGTTTGGAAGGATGAGCACCGCAGGATGTTGTGCTCGTTTGGCCGCTAATGCAACCCACCTGACCGCTGATTGTGTCCATCTGCCCTAGCGGTTGGGTAGCTGCCCCTTCTAGTTTGCAGGAAGCCCCAGGGAAGATCTCCTGTCGTTTTTCTGATGGACAATTGTCTATAACCAAGCCCGAGTGGGTTGGTGTTGACGTAACGTGATTGATCTGACCCAAGATCTTCCGGTCTTCCGTCGCATGTATTTCATAGGGTCTAGGGTTACAAACCTCAGTTGGAATGCCATTAGGGAAGTCAAGCGGTATCACTCGCTTCTGTTCTAAGGTTCCAATCTGTAAGGAGCCTTGTCTAAGATTTAGGTCCACTGAGTGATCGTATAGCCAATCTTGGCCAAGGATTAGGGGTTCTATCAGGTCATCATCATGGCACACTAGTAGCTTTGCTATCATGGTCACATCCTTAATGAGGATAGGGAGGTCCACCTCACCCATGCAAGGGGTTTCCATACCTCCTAGCCCTATGAGGTATGCCTCAATTGGCCGCATTTCTATTCCTGAATCCTTATAGTGGGACCATCTAATCGCACTAGTCGCAGCACCTGAGTCAATTAAAGCCCTGAGCTCTTGGCAAGGGTTGCCGTGCTCTAGCCTAACTGTAATGAATGGTCTCCTGTCCACGATACTAGGATGAGTGGTTGACTTTACTTGACACATGGCCATGGGATATCTGGGTGTAGTTTCCAGATGGTTATAATGTTCTCTCCCTAGTCCTTGTCTTCTTAGCTTCATGCGCTTAATGCGTTCTATTGCTTCTGCCTGAGCTTACGCTCGTATTCTATTTTCTTCCTCCTTACGCTTCTTTGCCAACGTAAGTCGTCTAAGCATATCCTCCGTAAGAGGTTCCTGATATAACCTGACTCTACAGCCACTAATATAATTAGGCATTATGTTTCCTTCTAAGGTGGCTAACTGTACTGCTCCACTTGTCGAGAGTCTGTTAATGATCATAGGTCCATAACCTCGCTTTTCTAACTTCCGTGCATGTTGTTTCAATGTATATACTAGAACTAAATCTCCTTCTTTTAGGCCTTTATCTTTCACATGTGCATCAAAATATGCTTTCTGTCGCTTCTTCGCTGCATATATTCCTGCTGCTGCCTTTAGCCTGGTTTCTCCTAATCGTTCCAAGTCCATTATTCTTGTTGATAATTCATGGCCGGTCCACTGATGTTCTTGTGCAACCTTAAGGGTCGGTATCAAGAAGTCCAAAGGAAGCACAGCATTCTGACCAAAAACCATCTGAAAGGGAGTGGCATTGAGTACGGTCTTGTAGGCCACTCGATATGCCCAAACAGCGTGGTGTAACTGTTTGTCCCAATTTGAACATTGGGATGATATGGTGCGGATTTCTTGTGAATCACCATAAAATCCTGTAATAAATATTCAATGGCTTGGTTTAGAAAGTGAGTTCCACGATCGCTCACTAACTCTATAGGCAATCCATATCTTGTAAAGACATTTTCAAATAAGAATTTTGCAGTTGTGTGTGCATCATTCTTTTTTGCGGCTTTTGCCTCTACCCATTTCGTAAGATAATCTGTGGCAACAATAATGTATTCAGCATGTGTACCTTTTGCAGGGGGGTTAATGGGTCCTACAAAGTCTATACCCCGCTTAGAAAATGCACGTCCGCCCATCATGGGTTTCAATGGCATTTCATCTCTGCGAGTAGGAAACTGAGTTCTTTGGCACACATCACATCTCTTAACATAGGTGTGTGCATCCATGTGAAGAGTGGGCCACCATAATCCTGCAAAGAGGATGGCTTTGATTATCCTATCAGGTCCAAAATGACCTCCTGCAACACCTTGGTATGCAGTCTCTAGTATGCTCAGATAATCGCTTTCATGAACACATTGTCTTAGATATCCATCTCGTCCTCTTTTGTATAGATTATCGCCAATAAGTGAATAGTCTTGAGCTTCCTGCTCCAGACTACGTTGTCGAGCTAAGGTCATTCCTTGAGGGAATGTGTTCGTCCTTAAGTATGTCACTAAAGGTTCACTCCAGTCAAGTGTGAGAGACACGTGATATAACGTAGCATGCTCTACTGGTGGTCTTTCACAACAAACATGGCATTCTTTACACAACTTGTAGACATCTGCTTCCATTGAAGGCCAATATACTCCTAGTCTATGCAGAGTCTGTAATGTTCGATGTTTCGAATGATGTTGCTTTAATGCACCTATGTGTGCTAATTGCAACCAATTCGCGTGTTCTGATTCATCTACACAACAAGCAAGAATCTTTTGATTATCCTGTTTATATATGCTTCCTGCTAAGATTTGGTATCTCTGAGACTTGGTAATCTCTCCTTCTTTGATCTTTATCCTAGGGTTCTTGGGTCCATATGTGAGAATAGGGACTATAGACTTAGCCCATTCTGGTGTTATCTCAAGATTAAACAAATATGCATCTGGTAGATCATCCATTACTCCTTGAGGAGCTTCTCTTGATGTTAATCTTGAAAGGTGGTCAGCTCTAAGATGTGTCTTTCCTTTTCTGACTACTAGTTCAAAATCGTACTCCATGAGTAATAGAAACCAACGTATTAGTCGTCCTGTGTTACATGGTTTGTTGACTAGGTACAATAGGGCTTGATGATCTGTAAAGAACTTGAATTTGTTGGCCAACAAGTAGTGCCTAAACTTCTTTACTGCGTAGATCATCCCTAATCCTTCTCATTCCGTAGTGGTGTAATTTCTTTCCGCTGCGTTCAATTGTCTGCTCGCATAAGCTATGGGGAGATCTATGTTACCTTCACTCGTGGGTTGTGCTAACACACATCCTATGGCGTAATTGGATGCATCCACGTGTACATGGAATGGCTTACTCCAATTTGGGGTAGTCAATATAGGTGCTGAGCACAAGCGTCGTTTAAGTTCATTGAATGAATTTTCACATTCATCTGTCCATTCAAAATTGGTTAAAAGAGAGTACAATGGCTTGGCTATGATTGCATACATGTGTATGAATCTCCTATAATAACCACAATGGCCCATAAATGCCTGTACCTCTTTCACATTAGTTGGTCTAGGTAATTCTGCAATTACCTTCACCTTTTCTTCATCCGTAGAGATTCCATTTTTTGACACAATGTGTCCTAGAATTTTACCTTGTCTGACCATGAAAATGCATTTTTCTAGGTTCAAACAAACCTGATATTCTCGACATTTGTCAAATATTTGTCTTAACTCTGGGATATGTGTCTGTCTTACATTAGAATGAGCACATATGTCATCGACATAAACTTCCAAACTCTTGCGTAAGAATTCCTTAAAAACATGACACATGAGTCGCTGGAAAGTGGCGGGTGCATTTGTTAAGCCAAATGGCATTACACGAAATGCAAATATGCCCCATTCACTGGCAAAAGCCGTCTTGTGTTGATCTTCTGGAGCAATGGCTACTTGATTATAGCCTGAAAATCCATCAAGAAAGCTGTAAACTTCCTTGCCCGCAACTCTTTCCAATAGATGTTCTGTGATAGGAAGAGGATAATTGTCTCTAATCGTGGCGGCATTAACTTTTTTAAGGTTAATACACACACGCAATTTTCCATTCTTCTTGGGCACTACCACAATGGGGGATACCCATTCGGTATGCTCAATTTCGTAAATGAATCCTGCTTCTATCATCCGATCTATCTCCTCTTTAATCTTCGCAGCGTAGTTATCATTGTACGTGTATGGTTTCTGTTTCGTAGGTTTTGCATCTGGAGTCATAGGGATTCTATGAGAACATATATCTGGATCTACTCCTTTTAAATCTTTGTAACTCCAAGCAAACACATCTCTATATTCACGCAATAGGGCAACTAATTCTTCTTCTTCTTCAGCTGTCAAATCATGCCCTATGTATGTACATTTTTCTTCTTCTCCTTCTATGGCTACTATTATTTTCTTGGTTTTCTCTCGGTTATCATATACTTGTCCGTCATTTGCCTTTCTATTAGGCATTCGTACCATGATTCTTCTATCTCGATTTCATATTTCTTGAAGTTCTCTGGTACTTCAAATAAAGATTCTTCTTTTTCTGACATGGTTTCTTTCTTCTTTCTTTTCTTGCCTTCACTTTTGCTAGTCACTTGAGTGGCTATTCTCACGTCATTCATAACTTCTTCGTGTCTCTGAGGGTGAGTCTCTACTTTGTAAAAATATTCTTCCTCTGATGCAAAGGGTGGGTCCATGATAATTGATTCTAAATCGAAATCGCTTGCATCCTCAAATGCATCAGTGTTAGGTTCACACTCTTCTAAAATTGCATCGCACATGATTGGCTCTATCGTGAAAACTGAAATGTCATAGCCATCCTCGTCACAGTGGGGTGTCCATTGTTCTTCATTGATGGCTACATCCATGGTTGCTAGGATTTCTGCCCAACCATGGGGTTCAAACTCTTCGTCAGGGAATACTACAGGTGCGTAAGCTGGATCTTGAAGACTTCGTGGATGTTGTTCTGCACCTAGGGTCCTTGCTTCTAATCTTTCTTCCTCTTGTTGTGCAACTTTACACATCCATAAATGAGTATCCTCGTGCAACCAAGAAGGATCTGATTCTAATGAGTGCACGGATTCTGTTTCTACTTGTGTCTTATGGATGGTATTCCATTGTATTGGGGGTACGTCTCTATGTGAATAGTCTTTAAGATTGACTTTGGTAGTCACTCCTAAATGTTGCAAGTACAATGAATTAGTTCCCCAATCTTGTACAATTTGCAACTGACGCATGAATGGTCGTCCCAATATCATCTCATATGCATGGTTTTTACTAAAATCACAAATGGCAAAGGTATGCTCAAATTCTACACCACAAGTGGTGAGAGATATTCCTTCTAGTAAGCCTAATGCTTTTTCTATGTGTCCGTCAGCCATTTGTAGCTTCATCCTGGTAGGTTTGAGTGCTGGCTTACCCCAACGTTTCCATAAAGCGGTGGTAGCGATGGCTACTCTGGCCCCTGAATCTAAGATGGCTTTCGTGGTGTAGCCCTGATGGGTTATCGGAAGATAAGTGTTACCTTCCTCTCCTTCGCTTACATCTCCAATCTTTTCCACGGGTATCTCTGGTACCTTATTATGTGATCCTATTCGTGAGGGAGTAGTAGCAAGCTCGGGGAATTGAGTTGCTACATGTTTCCACAATTCTGGTTTTACCTTTAACAACTCCTCTAGAGTGAGATTACACTGTACCTTAGTGTTCTTGATCACTTTCGTGTTTCTAGGGATTACTGATTCTTCATTCCTCACTATTATCGTGGGTACTCTCATATTAATAGACTTTGCTTCCCAAGGTCCTGTGAACTGAGGTAATTCTTGTAAAGAATTAGATTCAAACCCTGTGTGTTCACTCAGTTGTTCTTCCTCTTCATCATCATATATAGAGGGGATGTCTTGGGGAAATTGTTCCTGCAAATCATCTATTTCTTGAATAGGAGGATGAGTTCCTTGTTCTTTTCTCCATTTCTCTTCTTGGATTTCTCTCAAAAATTCATGTGAGTACCTATGTATGGAAGACAAATTGTCTTGACTTTCTGAGTTGGGTACTTGAGACAGGGATGGTGCATTCCTTTCCTGTGTCTCTGGGATGCTAGGGTTCCTATGCTGATCCTTTTTCTCTTTGCTCTCTATCAAGTATTCTAGCCTCTCCATTAGTCCTTGAAAGTGTAGTTCCGGTTTTGCCATGTTATTCCAATTAAGATATCTAGAGGCTTCGAACAAAGCTTGTGCTAATTCTACCATCTTCATGCAAAGTTTAGTTCTCTCAATTTCCAGATCAGCTCGAGGGTAGTTCTTACTCATTTCAGCTACTTGAGGTCCCTCTTTTAATCTAGCCTGATATGCACGAAACATCATGTCTAGATTTTCCGGTATGGGTTCCGCTAAAACTGATCCTGATTTCTGAGCTGGATTCTCTTGATTCAATTCCTGCAAAGTTAACTCTTGGATTTTGGCTCTAGATTCCTTTAAAATTCCTTCCAACTCAGTTATCTTTTTACTCCATTTTCTCTTAATTCTTTCTCTAGAATCTTTCCAAGATTTTGTCTTTTTACTGCTAGATTCTGCAACTTCACTAGTTCCAGCTACTTTCTCTTGATTAAGCTGTTGGTTCTGTAAGAGCGCCTGGGCTCTAGTGATAGCTTGGATAGGCACGTAGGTAGGGTTGGATCCATCTGCGTTATTTACAATACCTATCACGTTGATCGGTGTCACACTCGAAGCATTAACAGGGTTCTTAGGACAATCTTTGATTATGTGCTCTTTGCCACAATCGGCACAAAAGCCTTGGATGTTATAGTACTGTGATTGCCCTGCTATCGGGGGATGTGGACAATCCTTTATGAAATGGTCTCCTTGGCACCTAAAGCATGTTCCTCTAGGACCCTGTGGTCTCTGTTGTCTCAATTGGGGCCGTGGATTTGGGTTTGTGTACATCACATGAGCGTAGTCGGGCTCCCAACTAGGTTCCACTGGAGGACTATCATAATGATATGTCTCCACATGTTCTGGTGACTCCGTGTAATATGCGGGTGGACTATCTACATGCGTAGAGTCAAAACTGTTTGAGTTTGGATCACTCTCTGTGATCAAAGGTGAAGAAGGCACTAAGGCCCTACTTAGGTTCTCTTCTGCAGCAGCATATTTGACTGAGATGACATTCGCTGGTGGGGGTGGCTGCTGAGCTAAGACAGGTTGAGGTCTCTGTTGAGCCTGGTATGGGTAGTTCTGAGGAGGCCTATAGTAATAAGGCTGAGCATTGTAATGGCCTTGATACCTACCTGGCTGCGCGTATGCTTGCGGGTAGTTCTGTCTCACGGTTTGTTTGTTGTATGGGCAGTCCTGAGCCGTATAATTCGTGTATCTTCTTTCAATTGTACAGTATTGGCCACTAGGATTGGCTTGTGGTTGTGGTGCATTGGGACACACATTTGCCATATGATCACCACCACAGGTGTAACAACGCTTGTTCATTAGTACCCTAGGTTTACTAGAAACTCCTAGTTTCTGGGCCACTTTTTCTGCAAGGTCTTCTATTGAGCTAGACAATTTTGTGGATGCTAGAGATGAACAGTCTGAGTCCTTATAGACCTATGAGAGTTCCAACTCATCTCCTAAGTTGTCCTCAATGTCTATACATATTCTTACACATTGCTCTAGCGTTCTGGGTTCTTTTAGGTACACATAGGAGCGTAGTTTAGAGCTCAACAAGCCATCTAGGAACAATGACACTTGCTTGGCTTGTGAGGGTAGCTCTTGCATTGGACATCGTTCAACATATTATCTAAACCTACGTCTTGCGAGTCTAACTGTTTCTTGAGGGGTCTGTTTGAAGCTATGAATCAACGAAGACGTGTCATGTCTAATCCCACTTTTAGAGAATTCAGTGATGAATGACTCTAAAAAGTGATGGATGTCCCTAAATTGCCTTTGTTGCAATGGTTGGAACCAAGTTAAAGGTGTATTCTTTAACGTTAGTCCAAATGCGTTGTATTGCGTGAACATGTCTTCGACTTGTTCTGCTCTTAGTACTTGCTTGAATTCTGCGACATGGTCATAGGGATCTCCTGTCCCATCAAAATAATTTTTCATGGATTTCACTAATTGTGTGGGTCTCAACATTCTTGCGTGTTCACGTGGTCTAGGTAGAGGAAAATCATCTCTACCACCTGGTATTCCATGATCTCCTTGTCTATCCGTGGTTGTTATATCTCTCCCTATGGGATGAGTGAAGCTTGCTTTGGGTTTTTCTTTATTCTTTTCTCTTTGATTTCCAAGGGCTGATGATGTTCCTGCCCCTTGTTGACTTGTATTCATGTTCGTTCTAGATGGAGGGAATACCAATTCTCCTCTCCATGTGTATGTGTTTTTAGCGTGGTCAGGCACCACAAAGACTCTTTCTGAAGTCTCATCCAGGTATACAACCTTTCCAGGTGTATCCGGGTCCTTGAACTCATATATCGTGATGATACCTACCTCACTAAGTAGTTCTGTCTTGTATCTCCAAAAGGCTTCATTAGTTTCTTTATTTACAAACAACTCTATACTTCTGTTGTCCTGAGGGATCCATTCCAGGATTAGTACTCGTGTCAGTACAGATTTCCCTCTAGGTGTTCTAGGCTCTTCTAATGGTTCTTTTCCTTGAGATTTAGTTTCCGTTTCTAATTGAATTACGCCAAACTCATTCGTATTGTTTGGCTACGTACTTAAGATGTACATTGTTCCTTCCTTGTCTATGTACGCGTCTCTCTCAAATTTCACCACTGGACGTTCCAATCCAATGGGTTGATCAGGATTGTGCATTTGCACCACTTGCCTTCGCAAACCATCCTCATAGATGCGAGCACCTAATCGGTTGGTTCGGAGAAACTCTAGTTGAGTCCTATAGGGTCCTTCTGGTTTTTCTAAGTATGCTACATTTGACCCTACTTCTGTTCTATCTGTGCTAAATGCCATTTCTGATCCGCTGGTGTCTGAGCTCTCGTAGGGATAACTAGTATTCAATTGTTGAGCCCACGATCGAGCAGTAGTTCTTACACTTGCCTCTGATGATCTAAGGCTTCGTCGGTCTGACTTACCTATATGTTTGCCCGATCTAAGGTTCATTAATTTTCTTCCTTGCACACTCAGTACATGCTCAGATCGTCAATGATTCTTTGTTATTGCTGTCTTGATTCTTTTTTGATTTCTTTAGATTCTTGTCTTAATGTATGCGTCAGGAATTCGACTTTCCGTGGTACTTTAAGTTCTCGTTCTGTCAGAATTATGTTCTTTCCTTTAGGTTTTCGTGTCACACACCTTTACTTTAGTCTTGAACTTGATAAACTTAATTCTCTTGAACTTGAGGCCTTCCTATCGTCTTAAATCCACAATGCTACCGTTTATCCTAAGCTAAGAATTGACTAAGGGGGTTGAGTAATCTTCCAACCTCGAGTCCGCTTTTTTGGTTGCTCTGATGCCCAAGAAGCCGCGCTTCCCAAGCTTGATGCCCTTCACTGCCTTGCCTTGGTTGCCCTTGATTGTCCTTGCTAGACTTGGAAAAATCCAATATTAGACCAATTCACAGTTGGATGATCAAGCACTTGAGTATATACACCTTTTAAGTCCCTTCCCTTTTGCCCAACTTTTCAATGCTTGCCCCCTAGCTTTCTAATGAGCTATTAAGCTCAAAAAACGGACTTCGGATGAAAAAGTTATGACCATTCAGGCCCTGGGGGTAAAAATTGACAAACAGGTTTTTCTCCAAATATGAGCTAAGGGGTCTCCTATGAGTATAATCACTCAAAAATTTCCCAAAAATTGCCCCAAAATTGGCCAAAAAATGAAACCCTAAAATTTGCGATGGGGGTGCACAATCGCGATGGTCTGAGATAATCGCGATGGTCTGGGACCGTCGCGATGGCGTGAGGGTGCACCGTCGCGATGGCGTGAACTTGCACAATCGCGATGGCCTGAACTTGCACAATCGCGATGGCGTGAGTCAACGGTCAACGTGGACAATCGCGATGGTCTAAATTTGCACAATCGCGATGGTCTGAATTTGCACCGTCGCGATGGCGTGAACTTGCACAATCGCGATGGCGTGAGTCAACGGTCAACGTGGACAATCGCGATGGTCTGAATTTGCACAATCGCGATGGTCTGAATTTGCACCGTCACGATGGTCTGAAGTGCACCGTCGCGATGGACTGAGCGCGATGGTCTGAGCGCGATGGCGTGAGCCAATCGCGATGGTGTGACACAATCGCGATGGTCAGAGACTGTCGCAATGGTCCGGCCGAGCCGTCGCGATGGAGTGAGCCAATCGCGATGGTGTGACACACTCGCGATGGTCAGAGACCGTCGCAATGGTCCACCAAAATGTGATTTTTTGCAATGCAAGTATGGATTCCTAGTGGCGCAAGTGTGCTCTACACGCTGGTGTGGTCGCCTTCTCCAAATTCCGAATTTTGCAGACCATCGCGATGGTCTGACACACTCGGAAATTTCTGACAGAAAGTGAAGTTTTTACCTTTTCCAAGCTTTCCTGATGCATTGGAGCACTGTACCTGCAAGAAAACTCAAGAAAACAAAAGTACACACAAGCACAAAAGCTCTCTCTCGCATGCACAAATGAGGGGAAATGAGGAGAATGGGTGGATATGGTGAATTTTCTGATTTTTTTGGAGATGAAGATGATGATGCGGTGATGAAGATGGAGTGTGGGGGAGGTGAGAAACACTAAAAACTAAGTAAAAACAACAACGAAAACTGAAATTTTTACCTTCCAACGCCACTTCTTGCTATACTCTTACCATCACACATTCGTCCTAGACGCGATCCCCGGCAACGGCACCAAATTTGGTGTTGCTCTAGCACAATGGTGAGAACAATGTTAAGAAGCTCCACCTCCTTAATTTCAATCCGCGGAAGAGATAGGAGTGATATGAAGATCGTGAACGTGAGATGAAGTGAGAGTGAAGGTGAGAAGCATAGAAATGCACACACACATACACACACACTACGAAGAGACAAGCAAGACACAATGGAAGGTGAGAAATCAACTCTATTGCTCAAGAACACTATTACAAGCTCAAAAGAACTCTAACCTCAAACAAGCTAACCTCTAAAATGAGCTCTCTAGCTCTTTTTATAGTTTCTAGACTAGTTTTGACCGGTTTCACATCTGAAATTAGGTCCTAGATGCTATTTGGAAGGGTAAATGATGTCTAAAAATAACGAAAATTGATACGCTTGTTCTACCTAAGCTCTTCAAGCTCGAGGACTCCTTGGCTTGCACAAAATGGAGCTAAAATTTAAGAAAAGGGTTTTTCTATGTTACATATGTTACATTAGTGATGAAAATCACTATTGGATGTTTTTGGAAAGTATTTTTAGAATATGATTCTTTGAAAAAAGATTCCACTGGCTCACTGCTCCGTCGTTACATGCTTCCGCGTCGTCTGTGCCTCTGGCTGCTTCCAACAAGGTGCTGAGAAGGGGGTTGATGGAAGGGTGGATGAGTGTTGCAGGAGGCGGCTCTGCGGGTGCTGAAGAGAGTGGGGCTCTGCGGGGTCGCTGTGTGCGGGGAAGGCGGGCTGGCGGCTGGGTAATAGTCGTTGGCGGGGGACGGGGGAGGGCGGGGAAGCAGGGGTCGGCGTGCGGAGGAGGGCGGGGGGGTTTTGCGGTGCTTGGCGGAGAAGGGGTGATGGAGGTGCGGTGAAGGGGGGGTTGACGGGTGCGGAGGAGGGCTTGGCGAGGGCAACGGATGCGGGGACGGTGGGGAAGGCGGAGGGTGGGGGAGGGTAGGTGGAGGGTAGGGGAGGGGAGGGTAGTAGGAGGGTGTGGGGGTGGGGAAAGTGGGGACGGCGAATGGTGGGGGAGGGGCTTTGATGGCGAAGGCGAATTGGGGGGAAGGGCTTGGATGGTGGAGGTGGCGGTTTGGAGGTGGTGGGTTGAAAATAGATGAGGAGGAATGATCAGAAGTGGGCCGCCATAGAGTGTTGGGTTTGAGGAATACCAAAGCTTCAAGGAGGTTGACCCAAGGCAGAATTGGAGAGGGTGGAAAGTCGACTTGAGGGCTATCTTAAATAGCAAGAAGAACTAAATATTCACCTCACAGAAAAAGGTTGGCTCAAACATAAAGAAATCCGAAAGAGAGGTGATGCTTCCATCAATTCTTACCCCTAGATGAGAGAAATAAAGAAAAGGTTGGCATTGAAAGTTATTATGAGGATTAGATAGCCTTAAAAAAAAAAATCGATGCCAAAAAGAAAAGAGCTTAAAAAATATGCGTTCGTAATTATTTATTGCCAAAAATAAAAAACAAAATTATGAAGAAACCAAGAATCTATTGTTTATAACTTTTTATAATAGGCTTTAAGCCTGGAGATATTTACTACCGGCAGGGGGTCTCCATTGAGTGTTTCCAATTGCACAGCACCCCAATGCAACATCTTCATAACGCGAAAAGGGCCTTCCTAGTGAGGGATCCATTTTCCTTTGGCTTGAGTAGAAATCTGTGGTCTGTGTAAAAGAGCTACGTCACCAGGCTTCAATTTATTGTGCCATAAATTTTTGTCATGAGTCTCCTTCCTCTGTATCTAGATATTCTCTAACTGTCTGGAGGCTAAAGTCCTTGATTCCTCTAGTTTATGCAAGGCAGTCAGTCGAGCTAGAACTTCTATACTGTTTTTCTCAACCCTGGTTTTCTCAACCCTTTCCGTTCTGATGGAGCCCTTGATGAACTCAAATGGTTCAATGGGAACAAGGCCATAAACGAGTTGAAAAGGAGAATATCCTGTTTCTTTATAGGCTAATCGGTATGCCCATAATGTACCAAGATAAGCCTGCCCCCAAGAATTAACATACATTCCTTCCGTAACATGGAAATCAATACTTTATTGGTTGATTCTACCTGACCATTAGCTCTCGGGTAGTATGCACAAGAAGTCCTATGTAGAATTCTATACCTGTTGAAAATTTCCTGCAGGACCTTATTGACAAAATGAGTACCCTGATCTGTACAAATTTCGAGTGGACATCCAAACCTGCAAATGATGTTACTGTATAAGAAATCAGCCACAGTTTGGGCAGTGCAGTCGGTGGATGCTATGGCCTAAGCCCATTTGGTGGCATAGTCTGTGGCTATTAGTAAATACTTTTCTCTTTTTGGCATCGCCAAAGGGTAGATAGGCCCTACAAAATCTAATCCCCACTTTTCAAATGGTTGCCAGGAAGTGGAAACAACCAAGGGGTTATGCCTCTGTTTTGTTGGCTTAGGTCCACACCTCTGATAAAGGTCACATGTTTTTCTCCATTCATCTGCATCCTTAAATAGTGTAGGCCACCATAGACCAGCATCCAGTATCCTCTGACTCATAATATGCCTTGAAAGGTGCCCACCACCTGTTCCTTCATGTGCAGAGTGAAGGACTTCCCTCACTTCTTCTTCTTCCAAACACTTCTTAAACCTGTCATCCTTGCCCTGTCTGTACAATTTATCTTCAATGAAGGTATATGGTCTACTCTTGATTAGCAGTCTCTTCTTTTGCACAGCATTAGCCTTTTCTGGATACCACCCAGTTTTAATGAAATTTTTGATATCATAATACCAACCTTGAGCTTTTACAACAAATAGATGAGCATCCGGAAAATCATCGGTGATTCCACTGGCTTGATTCATCATATTGATTCTGGATAGGTGATCTGCCATAACATTCTCTTTACCTGGTTTATGAACTACAGAGAAATCCAATTCTTGGAATAACAATAACCACCTCCATATTCTACCAGTGGCTTGTGGTTTGTTGAGCAAGTACTTTAGAGGTTGATGGTCAGTTATAATAACAAATTTTACTCCCAGCAAGTAATGATGAAATTTTTGGACAGCAAAAACCATTGCTAAGGCTTCCCTTTTTGTGGTGCTGTAATTCCTTTCAGCCTTCGTCAAAATTCTACTGGCATATTGAATTGGTCTGTCCACCTTAAATTCTTCACTGGGCTGGGTCAAAACTGCCCCCACTGCATAGGCACTGGCATCTACATGTATATGAAAGATCTTTGACCACTCAGGTGTGATCAAAATAGGAGCAGACACTAACCTTGACCTTAATGTTTGATATGCTTTTTCCTCCTCTTCCATCTCCTTCCTTGTCTTTTTCCCCTAGCTTTTCTTGCATTGCTTCATAAGCAGGGGTGTTTTGGATTTCAATCTGTTCTTCCTTGTCTTGCAGGTATTTCTTGAATTGGGAAAGAACACTCTTCACTAAAATCTTTTACCTTGCCTTTAGCTTGATTAACTTCATTTTCTGTGGTTGTCATATCCTGCTCCAAATTGCATTTGAGGGGTGTCTTCCTGCCCCTTCTGTGGTCTGTAATGGGCTCTCCCAATCCATCAACCTGGACTTTTTCCTTATCTTCATCATAACCTTCAGATGTACAAGAATTATTAAGGAAAACTCCAAAACAAGAGGAAGAGTTGTCTGCTTGGAGCCAATTTAGAATATCCTCTTCTTCCTCGAAATCTATTTGGGGTTGATCCTCTGATTCTGGTTCCATGCATATGCCAACTGTTTGCATCATGCTAGTGTTTCCTTGATTATCTGGGCCTTCTTCTAAATGAATCTGTGTCAGCTCTTGCCCTTTCTTTTGTGCCCACATAGTATCCTTGCCCCAATCATGAATGACACTTGCATGCCTCAGCCATGGTCATCCAATTAAGAGGGGAAATCCTCCTTCAACCTTGGGCAATCTTCAAACCACAAAATCCAGAATGAATAAATTACCTTGTACTTCAAGTGGGACTTTTGGGATCACACCCAAGGGTCTTACTTTGCTCTGATCTGCCAAAGTAACAGTGAAATTTGCAGGCCCTGAAGGGTGGAGTCCAATCCTTTCCATTGTATGTTCACGCATCAAGTTAATGCAAGAACCACCATCCACAATAACTCCTTGAAATTCATGACCCTTGATAGATACTGTCAGCCGAGGACTTTTATAATCTGTAAGGGGTGCTTCCCCTACAATTTTTCCTTTATGTAAAACAGCAGTCTTTGCCACCAAACTTGTGGTGGAAGCTTCATCAATTATCTGCAATAGCTCTGACCTGAATCTCCCATCCATCTTTATCAAATCAAAAATACTAACCTCCTTTTTCATGGACTTGAGTAGTTTTGAAGCCTCTGATTCCTTGAGAGCATGGGCTCCATTAGACTTGTCAAACTCATCCTGAGCCCTTTTGAAGGCATGCCCAATGGCATCACTGGTGCATATGAGATCTTCTTTTTGTCTTGAATCTGCACCTGTGTTGCCTTTATATTCAGATGTTTCTCTATTTTGATTTCCTTCCTTAATCTTTGATTCTTGTCCTATGTCTGCTTGAGCCTTCCCTTTGCTTCTTGTCTGCACAGTCAAAGATTCTATTTCTTCTAATTGCACCACCCTGGTAGATGGAGATGGCTCATTAACTAGATCACACTTTTCTTCCTTGTGCACAGAAATCATTTGGATATGGGGCCCTGATGAAGATGCTTGATTCTTAGGGCAACAATTTGTATAATGGTCTCTGGCCTCAAGGCAGTTCCTACAAGGAGGGGCATTCTCTGGTAGGGTGCACCTACTTTGATAGTGCCCGCATTCTCCACATCTAAAGCAGATGATTGGCCTCCTAGGTCCATTTCCAAAATTATTCCTTTGTCTAGGATTATAGTTGTTACCTTGGTTCGGTGCAGCAGCCATCACATTTGTGGCAGTTGGGGGTCCTCCTTGTGTCCAGTATGTTGTTGCCGGCATTCCCCTTGATTGGCATTCATGGGCCTCATGGCCAACTTTGCTGCATAATTGGCAAGTTATACTTAACAGAGGACACTCACTTACTATATGTCCTTGTTTGCTGCACATGGAACACCAAAGTCCACTCTTGATGCCACCTCCTTTGAGCTCCTGCAACTCCTGTCGCAGCTGAGCCAATTCCTCTGCTTGGGCCTCCTCTTCCTTTTGGAGCTTGAGAGCTTCAATCTCCCTTCTCAACTGAGCCACAACAGTCTCCTCCTCTTTATAGGGATTATTTCTTTTCAAGCCCTCCAACTCCCTCCTTAGCTGGATGACCGGATCCTCCATTTCTGTAGCATATGTTGGTTGGGAAGAAGTTGCTCCATACTGGTACCTTATCTGCTCCAAGCGGGTGGCTGTGCTAATGAACTCATCTATGGAGGCAGTAGGTAACACTAATTTCTTTATTTTGCACTGAGTGGCCACTGGTAGGGGCTTAGCCAACCATTTCTTAATAAAAAAATCGTGTGGTGGATCTGGCAATTTAGCCATTAGTGCTTTGGCCCTGGTCACAAACTCTGGGAAATTTTCTCCTGGACCCAATCTCAAATTCTCTAGTTCTTCTATGATAATCTCCCCAGTGTTGCCATGCTGGAACTGATTTTTAAATGCATCTTTCAACACATCCCAATTGGTGAAATGGTTTTCAGCAAATTGGTTGAACCACTTATCAGCTAATCCCTCTAATGTGGCAGGGAAGAGAATAAAAAAGGCATCCTCCCTACCCATTAGGCCTCTAGTCTTACATAGTGCCAAAAACCTTCTAATGTGTTCATCTGGATCCTCCTGAGCTAGGCCTTTGAAAGAAGGAAACGTTATATTTAATCTAGAGAGTAAAGTTTCCAAGTCTACCTGACCTGCCATGCTCTTGACTGATGATGTTGAAGATAGTGGGCTGGAGGACCTTCTAGCAATCTTCCTTCTTGTCTGCTTGCAAGTGACCCTCAATGTTTGGGACCGGGTTGTGGTCATGAGCAGCTCATAGCCCACTGAACATGAGGCACTTGATAAGAATATTTACCTTTTGTTTGATGAAGTAGCACTATGGTTGTGGTTCTGTCGACACTTGATCTCTTCTATGCTTTGCACTTGATTTCTCCTAAGTTCAAAATCTCCTTGGATGTCCCACTGGGCGTGCCAAATTTTGTTGGGGGATTCTTTGACAAGAAGGAGTTTGAGGGTTTGTAGGAGAAAATGAAAAGACCAAAAGAGGAAATACACCTTGGAAGCTTCTGCCGTTTGATTACAGTAAGACGATTACAATGTTTGAAGCACAATACAAGCCAAATACTTCTGCGCACAATCACACAGAGTGCTCAATTACCAATACCCAATATCCCAAAGTCTTCTTGCCGCCGGCCTCCTCTGCTCCAGACCTCCACCTGCTTCAAGCTTATCCTTGTGCACACCTTGCACCAAGCTTCCACAAAGGGGGAGGAGTGAATACCTTCTGTCGGCACTGCAAGGGGAGCTTGAGATCCTTGGGGGACTAGCTTAGCACTCTCTGCACAATCCCTTAGTCACTCTCCATGCACTCTTCACTTCCACTTCTCTGCGTCGTGCACTGGTGACTCTTGCCCTTCTCTCTCTTGCTTCCCTCCGACTATGCTTCTCTTGCTTCCTCTAAGATTGATCCCAGAATGGTCCTTGCCTTCATTTGAGTGTGTCGATCACGTACGCGCCTAACTGCAATAGTATCTTGGTGTCCCTTGATGTCCCAAGATTTTTCCTTTTAAGTGGCAACCAACGACTCCTTGTTTTGTCCTGTAGTGACTTTAGACTAAAACTCAAAAGATTTAATTGGGGGGCCATATCTCACTTGTGCGTACGCCGCTTCACATACCTTCACATTTTCATTTTAAGTCTTCACTTTTGCACCTAAGAGAGGGTTCACCTGAACCTTCCAAAACACTTTAAAACCCACTTTGAACCTTGAGAAAATTAGAGAGATACCTCTGCAACACTCTCCAATTTAATCTCCATTTTACCCTTCTCTGTGAACAATTAAAATTCCCCCTTTTTATGAACAATTGGAGGTGCACTACCGGTGCACTTTGACCCTTGTGTTCTGACACTTTACTCTTGACTATGCTTGACTCTGATCTTGACTTTGCTGGCTTCATCCTGCTCAACAAGCGTCTATCGTGATAGACAAATCCATGACAGATGACAGATGATAGACCCCGTCTATCGCGATAGATAGGCCTCACGACACATAGACCCTGTCTATCACGACAGACACCCATCTATCACGACAAACGCCCATCTATCACAATAGATAGCCACACATGACACACAACATCTATCGAGATAGACACCGTCTATCATGATAGACATTGTCTATCACAATAGACATACATTTTCAGCAAAAATTGAAGGGGTAATTTTTTGAAAATTTGGTGCTAAAAATTGGCATATTTCAAGCTTGTCTATTTATGCAATTCCGAAGGCTTTAGAAAAATACACTAAATACCCGAGAGGTCCTATTTGATTGCTTTAACCCTCAAAACCCTGAATCGACATAACTTTTTCATACAAAATCTGTTTTTTGAGCTCTAGAGCTCGGTGGAAGCTCATGAGAATCCTACACGGCATCAATAGTTTTTCTTAAGAATAATGTGCTAATTTTTAGATATGGCATTTTGAAGTTGACCTTAAGTGGGATTAGGAAACCTAGGGGCTCTAGAAGATTTTTGTGCAAATCCAAAAGGGGAAAAGGGTCTTTAAAAGTGTCTGAATCAAATTCTCTATCATGTGAAGTTAAAAGCTTGAGCTAAACTTGGAACTTTTATAGGTTCATCGAGAGCTCTTGGAGAGACCAGAGCAAGGTGTCCATGTGTGCAGGCTTGGGAACGTGCATCCTGAGCATACAAGTGAAGTAGGGAGAAACGACTTGAGGTTGGAAGATCTCTCAACCCCCTCAGTCCATTCCTAGCTTAGGCTAAGTGTGGGTAGATGTTTTGCTTGATTAGGGATACGATAGCAACTCTCAAGTTCTAAGACCCTTTAAATTCTCAAGTTCAAAAATAGATTAATTGCAGTCAAGGGACAATGTAAGGGCAAAGAATCTCATCTGATTGGATGAAAAACATCAAGTATGGAAAACTTAAGTGCTCATCATGATGCATACTTAAAGACAAGGAAATTCACACTAGAAAATTTAAAAAAGAATAAGTGATTGATATCAAGGAATCCGCAACGTGGTTGTGCAAGGGACATTGGGCTACTCAATCGGGCATATGAACTTGAGATCAGGAAGACACCTAGGAAGAGACCATCGAAGTGTCAAATCATTCGAGGCTAGCATCAACCATACCACTAGGTCTTGGGACCAACAACTTAGCAATTACCCATATGTTCTCAGATCAAAAACAAGTGACTCTGAGAAAGAAATGCAAATGAATTCCCTCTGCCAAGGCCTAAAGAACACACTAGGACCTCGAGGCCTGCACAATTGGTTAAGTCCATGAAGAACTGCTTCGATGGCACTGGAGACCTGTATGATCATGTGGAAAAATTTAGGCAAGCCTTGAGAGCTGAGCAAGTTGATGACCTGTTCACACAGTACAACGCTTTTGGTCTAACCCTTAAGAACACAGTCCTTATGTGGTTTCAACCACTACAACAGAGGCAATTTAGAAACATAGACCAACTACGAGAAGCCTTTATGTCAAACCCGCTAAGCAAAAGCCATACACATATAATGACAATTATGCTGCCAAGATCAAGGAAGAGATAGATAGATTGGTAGAAGTAGGATTTATCTATGAGATTGAGCACACTGAATGGGTATCCCCCATTATAGTGGTGCCCAAAAAGAATGGCAAGTTACGTGTATGCATTAACTTGAAGAAGGTTAATGCAGCCACTATCAGAGATAGTTATCCGCTTCCTATCACTGAGCATCTATTAGAGAGAGTAGCAGGCAAGGAAGTATACAACTTCCTTGATGGATTCTCTGGTTACAATCAAGTGACCATAGCTCCAGAAGATCAGCATAAGACAGCTTTTGCGACAGAGTGGGGCATATTTGCTTTTCGAGTAATGCCATTTGGGCTTACCAATGCACCAGCTACCTTTCAGAGGCAGATGTACCATGTGTTTAAGGAGTTTTTGAGGAAAAACTTGGAAGTCTATGTTGATGATCTTTGTGCTCATTCCAACATAAGACAAACACATATACTTGAACTCAAACAAATATTTGACAAATGTAGAGAATATCAGGTTTGCTTGAACCCAGAAAAGTGTGTTTTTATGGTCAGACAAGGCAAGATTATAGGACATAGTGTCAAAGAATGGCATATCCACTAATGAGGATAAAGTTAGAGATATTATAGAGCTACCGAGACCAAATAATGTCAAAGAAGTACAGGCTTTCATGTGGCATTGCGGTTATTACTGACGGTTCATTCACATGTATGCAATCATTGCAAAGCCTCTATACTCCCTTCTAACTAATTTTGAATGGATAGATGAATGTGAGAACTCCTTCAATGAGCTCAAATGAGGACTGCATTCACACCAATGTTGACTGCATCAGATTGGAGCAAGCCATTCCATGTTCATGTTGATGCATCCAATTATGCAATTGGGTGTGTACTAGCTCAACCTAGTGATGGAGGTAATATGGATCTTCCAATAGCCTATTCTAGTAGACAATTGAATGTGGCTAAACGAAATTGTACTACTACCAAAAGAGAAGGATTAGGCATGGTATATGCGGTTAAGAAGTTTAAACATTATTTGCTTGCAAATAAGTTTAAATTTTTTACAGACCATCAAGCATTGCTATATCTAGTGAACAAACCTTGCAATACAGGCAGATTTGTAAGATGGTTCCTCTTACTAATGGAATATGATTTTGAAGTTGTGGTTGGGAAAGGTAGGACTCACCTTAGGGAAGTTCACCTTTCCAGACTAACTTCAGGGGAATCCCCGCAAGGAGTATCAGACGAACTTCTGATGCCTACTTGTGCAATCTAGAAGTAGTTCCGAAATGGGCCAAAACGATAGTGCCTATTCTGATCTTTGGACCTAAACATCTTGTTCTCAAAACCAAAGATAAAGAAGTAGTGAGATCTCAAAAATATCACCTACTAACAGGCAGCATGTACAAGCACATCGGTCAAGGCATACTAGCTTGCTGTGTAGAAGAAGACGAGGATGCAAAGTGGTTGCAGCTAGCACATGTAGGTGCACTCCAATAACATTACTCCAAACATAGAACCCTAGAGACCCTACAAAGATTAGGTGTGTATTGGCCAACTACGGAAGCAGATGTCCATAAGTTGTGCAAAGAATACCCAGTCTGTTGTACTAGACCACCTGTGGAGCATGTTACACTGTACCAAGTGTCTCTAATACCAAATTGGAGTGAACCATAGTAGCCTTTCTGAGGATGAAAACATTCCCTCAAGAAATGACCCTGGCTAGACAAAGGAGCTTAGAACAAGAAGCACTAGACTATGCTCTCATAGGTGATAATCTATACAAATGAGGAAAAGACAGATATCTTAGGTTGTGTGTCCACAAGAGTGAATATCTTAAGATCTTGGAGACTGCAAGGTATAGCAGGAGGACACTTTGGACCAGACCGTGTGATCAAGGCAATATTGTTTGCACGTCTTTGGTGGCCAGCACTTCACATGGATGCACATACCTATGTGAAGCGATGTGATATTTATCACGGGAATCAGTATTCGATACGTAAGGATGAGATGCCACTGAAGCCCATGATGGGAGGACGTGCATTCTCTAAGTGGGGAATAGACTTTGTTGGTTCTATTAATTCCCCACCTAAGGATTCACATGCTGAATACATTATTGAGGTCATAGACTATCTAACCAAATGGGTAGAAGTAAAAGCTAGAACAAAGAACGATGCTCAAACAATGGCTAAGTTCTTATTCAAGAACATGTTCACCAAATACGGATTACCGATAGAGTTAGTAAGTGATAGAGGCACACACTTCTTGAACAAAGTCATTGAAAACATTCTCCAAGAATTCTTGGTGATACACAAGAAGTCTGCCCCCTATCATCCACAAGCTAACAGACAAGCATAGAGCACAAACAAGGTCCTTTGTAATGTATTGACAAAGTTGGTAAATAATAAACGCTTTGATTAGGATAAACAGCTACATCATGTTGTTTGGGCATATCGAGTTGCATTTTTGAGGTTAGCTTGTTAGAGTTTTGAGCTATTGTAAGAGACCTTTTGAGTAATACAAAGAACTCCATTGTTCCTCTCTTTGTTTTTGCCTTGTGTGCATGTGTGTGCATGCTTGTGTGCTTCTCACTCACACACTTGTGCCTTCACTTGCTCATAGTTGTCATACTCGTCCTCATACCTCCATGGATTGACATTTACGAGGTGGATCTCCTCATGTTGGTACTTGCCATTGTGCTAGAGTGACACCAAATTTGGCACCGTTTCCGGGGAGAGAGCTTCAAGGACAAGTGTGTGATGATAAGATGCAGAGTTGTGATGTTGGAGTCATAGGTATTTTCGTTACTTTTCACCATTTTCTTTTACTTTCTTCACCATCATCATCCTCACCATCTCCCACCTCTACCTCCATCTTCACTGAATTTTCAATTTTTTGTTCATTTCACCTTCCCCACCTCATTCCCCTCATTTCACTTGTGAGAGAGAGCTTGTGTGTGATCTCTTTTTTTGTGTGACTTTGAGCATTTCTTGTAGGTTTTGTATGTATCATCATCTCCAGCAGCTTGCACAGGTATGGAAAATGTCTGCACAAGTCCGAGGCCATTGAACTAAGTGCACAAACATAATCTAGGGACCTTGCACATCACAAATCCACAAGAAAATTAAAAAAAAATTGCATTTTGTTTTGTCCATCGTGATTGACACCATCAATCACGATTGATAATGTCCATCACGATGGATAGCTTTTCCATCGCGATTGACAGACCTTGACGAACACCTCTGCCCATCGTGACAGATGGTATCCATCATGACGAACACCCCTGTCCATCACGATCGACACCAAACTTGTGATTGAGAGCAAGATTCGGCAAAAATCTAATCCACCACATTGCATAGAGGCCCAATTGACACAAGGCAATGTAGAAATCTAGGAAAATCAATGAATCACGATTGATATCCCATGACAGACTGCCTGTCGATAGCGATTGATAGGAGTCCATCACGACTCACAGGTGGCCATCGTGACAGGCACCTGTGTCCATTGTGATCGATAGAAAAATGGCGATTGATAGCCCCATTCGGTGAGAAACTTATCCATCACGACTCACATGCCACGATTGACACAAATTCACGCAAAAAAACCCAAAGAATTCTATTTATCGCGATTGACACCATCAATCGTGAGACACCCATCAATCACAATTGACACCTATCCATTACAATTGATAGGCCACGATGGATAGCTCTGTCCATCATGATTGACAGCCATGTCGATCACGATTGATAGGCTAATTCGGCTAATTTTTAGGGTTTTTCATTTTTCAAATTTTGGTCAATTTTGAGCATAAATTTCAAGCAATTAGAGCATTGTAAGGGCCCTACACAAATAATTCAAGAAATCCTAGTTTCCTATTAGCTGTCTTAACCCTATTCTGACCCCCATAACCCTGAACTATCATAACTTTTTCATACAAAGTTGACCTTCCACAGGGATGAGAAAGTTGAGGGATCTCTAAGGGAAATTTTCAGAAAGAAAAAGCAAAATTGGGTCTTTAATTACATGAAGGAAAATGGTATGTTATGTTAATTGAATCTAAATCTTGAGCTAACTTTGGGACTTTTATAGTCCATTAAGAGCATTGAAGGGCGTCTAGAGCACGAGCATATTGCAAGCTTGAGAATGATTGTCTCATGAGCAAGGGATAAGCAGCTTGAGGTTGGATCATTCTCAACCCCTTCTGTCAATTCCTAGCTTAGGCTAAGTACCGATAGAGGTTTTGATTAATTAGGGTGATGTTAAGCATGATCAAGTACAAGAACCCTAATTTCTCAAGTGCAAGCATAAGTAGGATAGCTTTGTGACCAACTCTAAAGCAAAAGAACATAAATCGAGTGATCAATTTCAAGTATGATAACATTCAAGTAATCCTCGCGACAAAACTATCAGATAAGAAGTGATACCCTAAGGAAATTAAAAAGAACAGGGACTAATACAAAGGAACTTTGCACCGTGGTTGTACAAGGGTCATTGGGCTAATCATTAGGGCATATGAACGTGAGATCTGACTGACATCTAGGGAAAGATAGACAAAGCCTCAGATCATTTGAAGCTATTGTCAATCATACAGCTAGGTCTTGGGCCCAGCAATTGAGTGAGTACTCCTATGCTCAAAGTTCAAAAACGAGTGACTCTGAGATGTCGTATAGCATGGAGAGACCCATAGGTAGCTCAGGGGTGGCATACCTAGAAAAACTTGAAGGACCTTACAAGACTCAATTGGAATACATTAGGACCAATCAATTAGGTGCCCACATCTATGAGGATGATCTTAGAAGATCTATTGTCCAGATTAACAACCCAGATCAACCCATTGGACTAGGACATCCAGTCATCAAATTCAAAAATGGTGTGTACATAGATAAAGAAGGGACCATGTATGTGGTCACCAACCAACCAAATAGGATAGATGAATATGGCAACATTATCTTGGAGGTTGAAATATGTGACATAGAGCAAGGAAACTTAGGAAGAGAGCCAAAGACCCCTCGAGGCAAATCAGTCCTGGCTAGAATAACACTCCAGAGTGGGTACCCAAGGACAATAAGAGCATAGATTTGCTCCTAAACCAAGCGACAGATGAGGCTTTTTGGAGGTATAAACCTGACCATCCTAATGAAGTGGGAATGCTTACCATATATGGATTCAAAGATCCTAATGCCCCATGCATAGTGACCTTCTTAGACAATACTTCAGAGAGTATCTTTGTGGTTTCAAAGCATGCTAGGCATGTCTACACTTGGAAAGGTGAAATTTTTTTCCCCAACCAAGATCCAATGTCTATTATGGTCACCAAGGATCTAGGACATCCCAAAAGAAGTTGGATGCATCATACCATAGACATCACTATGAAGAAGCTACAATTTATGAGAAGCTTGAACTGAACCATCTTTTGGGAAGAAATTTGCCCAAAATATAGCCTTCACTGATGTGTACAAGGTGCCTCAAGTTTGGGCAGAGAGGACACCCTTTCATATTTCTACAAGCATAGTAAACTAGCAAAATTTAGATATTCAAAGCAGACATGCCAAAGCTTTGCATTTGACATCATTTGGGAATCTTGAACTAGAGATGTTGAATTATTTACATGTTTTGCATAATCTATGAGCTTATATAGCCCACAACATAAAATGTCAAAAGCAATAATAGCATCGCCATTTGAGAGATCATCAATTGTTCATCTATCATCAACAAATTTGACAATCAAGCCAATCTTGGCTAATCCTGATTTGAAAACAGACTTTTCTTGATCCCTAGTACATACAAAGCATCTGACAATATGAAAGTACTACCATCAGTAGTATTCAAAATTATCTTACCAACTCCCATTACAGGATAAGAGGAGTTATTAACACATGTGACAGTATTCCTTGTAGGGGCAAGCTCAAGTGAACTGAAGAAACTTTGTTGCCAGGTAATATGTTTGGTTGCCCCACTATCAAAGTACCAAATGTCTGAGTCCACTATAGACATACACTTCTCATGGAAGATGGAGCATAGCTTCATATAGTGGTAAATGCCCATTCTTCATTCTGAACAAGATTAGCAGACTGTGTTTTAGGGGGTAGAGGCCTCTACAACAACCATTCTAGCCTCTTTCTTCTTTGCCTCTTTTGCATCCATTTTTGGATATCTCTTTATGAAATGATCATTTCCCTCAAAGTATTTGCAAAATTGTTTCTACTTTCTTGTTTTCTTCTCATCATTGTCTTCCTTCAACTATGCAGCATTATCAAATTTCTGCTTACTAGTAGATGAGCTCCATCTACCTTTTCCCTTCTGACTAGCTAGAAAATCTTGATCTACAATATGCATAATGGACATGTTCTACCTAGAGTGATCTTGCTGCAACAAAATAGAGACTAAGTCTTGAAACCTTAAGTCATTTAGATTGCCATTCATCATCAATCAAAGAGTAGAATCAAAACTCTGTTATAAATTTGGAAGACCCTTAAGAACAATCTACACAAGAGAACTATCTAGCAAGACTTCATGAGTAACAAGCAATTGCTGCTTCAAATCTTTGATCTTTGTCAAAAAAAAATTCCATATAATCTCCTTCATTCATATGTTCACTCTCCAATTGTTTTCCAAGGTAAGCGATACGAGCCTCACTTCTTGCCCGGTATATAGTGGTAAGTGTATCCCAAGCATCCATTGTTATTTTGCAAGTGCAAATGTGAGGGATAATGGCAGGTTTTATAAACGAAGCCATCAATTCATGTTCCTAAGCATCTCTATCATTGGAAAGAACTTTCTCTACAATATGTGCAGTAGGAATCAAAACATAAATAGGAATTTGAAGATCATCTTCAAGGCCATCTGCATCACCTACAATAAATGTATTTGCAAGTGTAGTAGGATGTTTTTCAACACCCTGCACAATATTCTGCAATCCTTTTGCTACCAACACATGAACCATCATATATGCCTACAAATGGTAATTAGTACCATCAAATCTATCCTCAACAGCAAAAAATACATAATACATCATTGCTTTCAACCATGACCACTAAGTAAATACCCTAATGCAAAAAAATGAATGAATCTCAAAAAGTTGAATAGAACCACTCTATCGAGCTCTAGTAAATTATAGCAGACTTTGAAACGCTCTTATTGGCAAACCAAAACATGTATATATCTTTGTCACAAAAGGGCAATTTTATGCATAGGCATTGCAATAGTGCATCCAGAGATCGAAACGAGCTCATGTCAAAATTTTGACACCACAAAGAGAAGCCATTTTGAAATACTAATCACCTTGACTATGCTCACCAATTTTCATGTGAATATGAGACTTTGATCAGAGATGCCCTAGATGAAGCATCGACTTGCTCTGATACCAATTGTTAGAGTTTGAGGTCTATGCAAACATACCAACAGCACAAGGAAGAAAAGAAACTTGGAGCACAACACAACACTAAATGAATTACCAAGTGAATGTACAAAGATAAGTAACCCATTAGGGTTATAAATATATATAAAAGCTAGGAGGAAAAACCTCCTAAAGAGGGGAAAAAGTTTCCCATCAATCCTAATAGTTCCACGCAAATCACTAATTTCATGCTCAATAAAGAAAGGAATCGAGGCATGTGTTGCTGCATCTTTGCCTTCCCAAAAAAAATATTTGAAATGATTGGGATGTTTGTGTACCTAACATAATCAAGATAGGAGTTGCAAGAGGATTTCAAATAAGAATTGTGTCAAAATAAGATTCTACAACATCCTCAACCTATTTACATCAACTACATTTCAAGTTATAGTTGCTATAGAACATATTTCAATACCTTTTTTAGTATTTTATAATCCCTTTGCAATAAATACATGGTGCATCATGTATGTCCATAAGTAGTTGCAATCATGCAACTTATCCTCAACAATTAACATGTGGAATACACCATCGTTCTCAACCATGAATGAAGTTCTCATTACCTGCATATTTGTTGCAAGTGCATGTGAAAATTGAAAAAACTTGACTTTTTTTTGGCACTAAGCTCTTCAAGCAAAAATTCTTGCCAAGTTTCATAATGATCAAAGAAAGTGAGCAAGATATGTCAATGATGCCCCTTGCCCCTAATACCAATTGTTGGAGTTTCAAGAGCACAAATACAAATAGATAATACAAAAATAGAAAGGAATTTGGACACACAACACACAAAGTTTTACTAAATGTGAACACAAAGCAACCCATTAGGGTTATGGAAGTTATAGCCAAGAGAAGGGGAGAAAAAAAGCCAAGTCTTAGGTGTACTCACACAATCACTATCAAAATATAATAATAATTCATATTTATAATTTATCCCTTGAATTTCTCTAGAATTCCTAGCTTAGCTCTCTCTATGTAAAGGATTGTGTCCTTCATTTCATAAATGAATGTTCTTTTATTCCACTAGTATTTCTTCACTCTCCATCTTCCTGATTATGTGCCGCTAGGCTTTCATGGATATGCTGTTGAAATTCTTCCCTCTTGAAACTCTCCTCCCTCCCCTCATCTCACCATCCTAACCAAACTCGCCGATTCCTCTTTTACATCAAGTTGATTATGCAATAGTTATGCTTAATCTTTGTAACGATAATGAACATATATGTTTCAATGAAGCGTAATTGAAAAAGAAATGAATGGCTATCATGCAATCAACATTCAAACAACACCAAGTCCATATATGCTTTGCTACTCGGCAAGAGGATCATTGGCACAAAATGTATCTCTTAGTCAAAAAGCAAGCATGATAGAATAGCATATCATTGAATAGCTAAACTAGTAGCAAAAGGGCATATTCAATAATAGCATTGACTTTCACAAGGCTTTTGCTCTTGCATATCATATAATATCTCTTTGACACATGAACACTTGCAAATCACAATGGATGCATTGCACATCAATTTTATCTTACCACTACATTTCCAGATAAAGATTTACACAAGAAAGTGTGCATATCATATGTGTGTCAATTTGTGTAGAATTAGAAAGAAAATGAAGTATACAAGTCAAAAAAGGCAATCCAGGGTTTGAAATGAATTCCCATCCTTAATATGGAAACATATACGATTACTTGGTTGAGTAAGGATTTTAAGACTATGGAAACATATGATTACTTATTTGAGTAAGTATTTCAATGCAAGACTATGGAAACAGATATTATTACATAGTTGAGTAAGGATTTCAACACAAGACCATTGAAAGCAACTTATAAAGTCCATAGATAATGCATTTCTTATTGTTGCAGATATTGATGAAATATCGCTCATGAGCCCCAACAAGAAACATATTGGTGAGTTTCAAGCTGAATTACATGCCTTTGTTAAATTTTCAAATTTAAGAATCCTACATTAGTGCTAGAATATTCACTTTATGCAAATTAATGAAGGAATTACTTATTATGTAATATGTTGACACCTTAGAAATTGATGAATTTGAGATTTCTATGTTATTAATTTTGCGCTCAATTTATGTGAATTGATGAAATAATAACTATAAGTATTATAATCTAAACCGATTCACGCTTTGGGAGACTTGTATTTGATTCTTCATGATTTTTGTTTTTGTTTTGTATGTATACTTTCTATCAACAATTTGAGATGCATGATGTATGTATGAACTGACATTCAATTTTCTCTCTTATATTAGAATTTTAATGTGTAGCAATGTCAAGCATAAGCAAGACCTTAAAATGCATTTTTACAACTTCAATGGAACTCGATGGCTTGAGTTTTTTCCCATGGGATCTACCCTAATTACATGCTTTTTCAAGCTCTAATTGGCTTTCCATCAACACACACTTTTAAGTGTCCACAAGAGGCAAGAACTTAAAATAAATTTTTACAACTTCAACGGAAGTCGATGGCTCCAGTTTTCGCCCACGGGATCTATCCTACTTACATGCTTTTTCAAGCTCTAATTGTCTTTCCATCAAGACACTTTTAAGTGTGCACATGAGGTTTTTGTTTCATGCTCATTACCTCGTGCATATCTTGATTTAGCAAGAAATGGTTGTCTCTATCTCTCTCCTCTCTCTCTCTCTCCAACACACAGACACACCTTAATTTTACTCTTCTTTCCTCACTCACCCCAGATCCTTCACCATCTCCACAATTCCACATGACTTTATATTTTACACATGATATATCTCATGTTTATGCACATTATCTCCATTCACATTTGCTCTCACTCAACCCATATGGTCCCCTTGACATGGTCACTTCACAGATCACATTTATGTTGCACAACTAAACCATACAGAGCATCCCACATCATAACTCTGCATATCCATCATGCACATGATGTATGCCCCAAAATAATTGGTATGATGATGAGTGTCTCAAGACACAACGGCATCTCAATGTAGAAAAGCCTCATGGAGAGATTACACATAGACAGGCACAACAATGCATGCAATCTATTACCCATCATAAAAAGCAAGAATGCATGGGGATATGTAGCCTGCCTCTCTCATGAAGTGTCATGAGGCACATTTTTAGGAGCCTCATATAAAGGGGTGGCTATTCAATATGCTCGTAATGCCCTCATTGATGTATGGATCATCGATTTGGGGGCCAAGGTTAGCATATTCAATATGGACTTTAGTAGAGAGGCAACATATACGTGTGATTTCCAAGCTCATTCATAGTAAGCGTTCAATACCATGTGACAATAATAGAGCAAAGCATGTTGCATCCCAACAAGCTCATTTGTAATAAGCTTGTCACATCAATAGAGTAGAGCATGTTGAGGCACTATTCCAAACTAGGTTTGAGCATATGGATAAGTGCTGCATCACATACAAGGCTTTTCACTCTTTACAACACTTAGCCATTGCAAAGGATTTTTCATCTTGGTATGCTCGGACACAAGATTGGATTACCATACATCGATTTGACATTGATCAACTCCCACCTCTACAATATGATACACATGCCCCCACCTATTCAGTCTCTCGATAGGAGAGGAAAAAGATTATACAACATGAGATGTGGCACACATATATACTCAAGATTTAGCTATTCCCTGGATATTCACTACCAACAAACAACCTCCAATATCATGAGCTTTTCCTACAAATTTTAGACCAAGGATTCATAGATGTTCCCCAATTCTTGCAAGTCTATAGGCCAGATCATATACGAGTTGTCATTGGCGAACTTAGGGTTTCATCATGCCGAGAGAGGCCACGCTATAGGGATACCCAAGGAAGAGCATGTAAGTTCAACATGTTCATCAATGAGCATGTATGTTCAACATGCCCGACAAAGGTAGAGAGCAAAGAGCATTTTGTAATCTGATGCTCAACATATGCAAATCTCATGATACAGTTCTAGATAGAGGGTTCATTACAATAGTGCATGGTGCGAGAGGATCAACAATGATTCAAACATTTCCTCACTATTGTGTATCATAGACGAGTATTGGTACAACCAAGACGTTCATGGAGCCATGGCAGCCAGCAGACGACAATCACTCATTTCTTCCAAAGGAGTGAGACATGACCTACACTACCCCCCCATAATGCAAGTCTCAACCCCCAATACACAGGCACAAAAATCTAGACAGTAGCCTTGAGCCTTTAGGTACCAAAGACCCTAACTTTACTAGGGTGAAATCCCTCCTCCAAAGGGTACTCTCACCAATGCCCATTATCACATACTATACTCCATCCAACCCCCTCCCCCCTACACTGTATCACTAGTACAGAGCTACATTCTATATCTACATTGTACTTAGAGATCATTTTTTTGCAAAGAGTCCACGCCCTATCATACTTTCCTTCTTATATTGTGTGGCCATTTTTTGCTAAGCTAGTATCACACCTGAAAAAACCTCCTAAAGAGGGAAAAAGTGCCCTGGTGGTCCTAGAGTGTTCACACACATCACTACCTAAATATATCAACAATAGCCATCTTCATCATAGTGTGGTGTCCATTGCTCTTCATTGATGGCTACATCCATTGTGGCTAGAATTTCAGCCCAACCATGAGGTTCAAATTCTTCATCTGGAAATACTACAGGTGCATAAGCTATGTCTTGAATTAATGTATGAGTTTCCTTCGCACCTACCTCTCTGATTTTTTCTATTTTCTCTTCTTCTTCTGCAACTTTGCACATCCATAGGTGAGTGTCTTCATGCATCCATGAGGATCCTGATCCTATGTAATGCACCAATTATGTATCATCTATGGCACTATGGATGGGATTCCATTGTATGGGGGGCACGTCTCTATGAGAGTAGTCCTTGAGATTGACTTTGGTTGTAACACCTAAGTGTTGCAAATACAAGGAATTGGTTCCCCAGTCCTGTACTACTTGCAACTGTTTCATGAATGGTCTTCCCAAAATCATCTCATAGGCCTGATTTTTGCTAAAGTCACATGGCCAAAGTATGCTCAAACTCTACATCACAAGTAGTGTGAGGGTTATTCCTTCTAGTAGTCCTAATGGTCTCTTTATGTGACCATCGGCCATCTGTAATTTCATTCTAGTTGGCCTGAGTGCAGGTTTGCCCCAGCACTTCCATAGGGAAGTGGTAACAATTGCAACTTCTGCACTTGAGTCCAAAATAGCCTTGGTGGTGTAACCTTGATGAATGATTGGAAGATAAGTGTTTCCTTCTTCTCCTTTGCTCATGTCTCCTATCTTATCCAAGGGTATTTTTGGCATTATCCAATGTGATCCTACCTAGGAATGGAATTTGGCTACTTCTAGCACTTCATTTGCTACATGTTTCCGCAATTCTAGCTTAACCTTGAGTAGCTCCTCTAAAGTGAGATTGCAGTGCACTTTAGTATTCTTTACTACCTCTGTGTTCCTAGGTATGATTGACCCCAAGTGAACCCTAACAGCCAATATTGCACCATAGAAAGAAGATACACCAATCACACTGCACAAGAGTGCCCATATAACAAACAAGCTGTTAGACAAAGTTATCCGCAACCATATCCACAGCAAGGAAAATACCAGAATTAATACCCACAATAGCAGTATGGTAGGCCCCAGTAATCCTATCAACCACCCTATCAAGGGAAGCAAAGACCTCAACCAGTCCTAGTGCAGCAACCCCCTCCCCCCACCAATGTGATTCCAGTGAAGTATGCAGCTGCAGAAGAAAATCTAAATAGAGCTTTAGTGCTAGTGACACCGTCGCTTTCAAAAAGTGATCCAAGTGATCATAGTTTTGACTCTACCCATATTGATAGCCCACAGGCTTACTACATGCAATCACCCGAGCATAATGAGTCATACTATTATGAAAAACCGGGTGAGTCCAGTTAGGAGGCAGAATATGCAAATGTCATGTACACAAACCCCAACTCTAGACCTCAACCTAGGCAGATAAGACCTCCATTTCCTAGAGGACCATGCTTCCGATGTCAGGGAGATCACCCCATTTGTGATTGCCCTCTACCTGCACCCATACAAACCCAATCTGTGACAATTCAAGGCTTTTGTCCAGATTGTGGAAAGGAGCATTTGTTACGAGAGTGTCCCAAGAAACCTGTCAATATGCCAAAAATCGCTCCTATCAATGTCATTGGGCTAGTGGTAGACTCCACGGGAAGTGTGACTTCCACGGCCCCAGTGCAAGTCATCACGAGAGCTCAGGCACTTAAGCAAAAACAAGACTTAGGCCAAAAAAAGAATGTGGATGTTAGTGAGACTGAGAGCCTGAATAAGAAGAGAACAAGAGCTTGGAGAGATAGTCGTGAACGTATGAAAAGGCAATGGGCAAGAAAGATGAGCGAACTCGAGGAAAGTCTATGAGAGACCAAGGCCAAAATAATAGAAATCACATCTCAAACGCACTCTCACACCTCACCTCCACTACCATCCCCATCACCTTCCATTCCTCAACCTTCTAACCCACCCACCACCCAGAGTAGGATCAGTCTTGGCAGATCCCACTCCCGAGGACATAGATATGATGCTTAGAGCATATCAGGCCAGGATCTAGGCAGGGCCAAATGTAATGGACCATCAAAGATGTTACCCTAGAGCTGACCTAGAGCTTGAGCGAACCAAGTTGTGTGCCAAGATGGTGGAATTGGCTCAAGCCATGTTTGAGGCCAGTCGCCTCTTCAATTGCTCTAGCTCCACTAGAACACCATTGCATTTTTATGGTCTATTAGATAGATTGGAGACAATAATTGCACAGTCTGGCAAAGGAGTCCACTCCCAGGCTAAGGAGAGGGCAAGTGATAGAATAAGCATTCCTCCCAAGGAAGCTTATGTGCCTAACTCCACTGAACCAAACACTTTCTCTTCTATGAATCGGTATTCACCAGAATTCTTGCGAGAGATTCAGGAAGAGAAATGGGCTAAAGAGAGTGAAGTTCCTCCTCCCATTGAACTTGTGGATGACACACACAATCAATTCCCACAAGACCTTCCTTCAATTTATGGAGAGCAAAAGAGTGCTGAGTCTCAAGAGAGATTAGACTTCGAGTCCAATTCCTTACAGGAACTACCCCATTTCACAGGCCCATGGGAAGCAAAGTCTACTTGTATGAGAGCACCCATGGTCATGATAAGAAACGAAGACTCAATCATACTTAGGAACACAGAGGTAGTGAAGAATACTAAAGTGCAGTGCAATCTCACTTTAGAAGAGCTACTCAAGGTTAAGCCTGAATTGTGGAAACATGTATCCAAGCAAGTGCCAGACATAGCAAAACCTCATTCCCAGGTAGGATCTCACAGGACAGTGCCAGAAATACCCTAGACAAGATAGGGGACATGAGCGAAGTAGAAGAAGGAAATACCTATCTCCCTATCACTCATCAGGGTTACACAATGAAGGCAATTCTGGACTCAAGAGAAGGAGTTGCAATTGCTACCACTTCCCTATGGAAGCAATGGGGCAAGCCAGCAACTTAGGCCCACCAGAATGAAGCTACAAATGGCTGATGGTCATATTGAGAGACCCTTAGGGCTACTAGAAGGAATAACTCTTACCACTTGTGGGGTAGAGTCTGAACATACATTTGCTATATGTGATTTTAGCAAAAATCAAGCCTATGAGCTGATTCTAGGAAGACCATTCTTGAGACAATTGCAAGTAGTACATGATTGGGGAACCAATGCCTTGTATTTGCAACACTTGGGTATCATGACCAAAGTGAATCTCAAAGATTTCTCTCATAGAGATGTGCCCCCCATTCAATGGAATCCCGTCCATAGAGCCACAGATGAAACAGAGTCAGTGCATTCCATAGGATCAGGATCCTCATGGATGCATGAAGACACTCACTTATGGATATGTAAAGTGGCAGAACAAGAAGAGAAGAGGGAAAAGGCAAGAGAGATAGGTGCGAAGGAAACTCATAGAGCAATTCAAGACCCAGCCTATGCACCCGTAGTATTCCCAGATGAAGAATTTGAGCCTCATGGTTGGGCAAAGATTTTAGCGACCATGGATGTAGCCATCAATGAAGAACAATGGACACCCCACTGTGATGAGGATGGCTATGACATTTCAGTCTTCACAATAGAGCCGATCATGTGTGATCCAATTGCTGAAGAATGTGAACCTAGCACTGATGCATTCGATGATGCAAGTGACTCTGATCTAGAGTCAATCATTATGGACCCACCTTTTGCATCAGATGAGGAATATTTCTATGAAGTAGAATCTCACCTCAGAGATACGCAGAAATTATGAATGAGGTGAGATTAACCACACAAGTGACCATCAAGAGTGAGGGAAAGAAGAGGCAGAAGAGAGAAGTCTCACCAGAGGAGGAAGAATCCTTGTTCGAGGTCCCAGAAAACTTTAAGAAGTATGAAATAGAAGACAGGAGAGTCATGATAAGAATGCCAAAACGCAATGCACAAGCAGGAGAGGCCTATGATAACAAAGAAACCACCAAGAAAATAGTGGTAGCCATAGAAGAAGGAGAGGAGCGATGCACATACATAGGACACAACTTAAGTGAAGATGAGGAGTAGGAACTGATAACCTTACTATGAGAATATAGGGATGTGTTTGCATGGAGTTACAAGGACCTGAAAGGAGTAGATCCTGACATATGCTCACACACGATTCCCATGACCTCAGATTCCACACCCTCTAAACAAAAGCCATACACATATAATGACAACTATGCTGCCAAGATCAAAGAAGAGATAGATCGCTTGGTTGAAGTTGGATTTATCTATGAAATCGAGCACACTGAATGTGTATCCCCCATTGTAATGGTGCCCAAAACGAATGGCAAATTACGTGTATGCATTAACTTGAAGAAGGTTAACGCAACCACTATCAGAGATAGTTATCCGCTTCCTATCACTGAGCCTCTATTAGAAAGGGTAGCACGCAAGGAAGTGTACAGCTTCCTGGATGGGTTCTCTCGTTACAATCAAGTAGCCATTGCACCAGAAGATCAGCATAATACGGCTTTTGCCACAGAATGGGGCATATTTGCCTTTCGAGTAATGCCATTTGGGCTTACCAATGCTCCTGCAACCTTTCAAAGATTGATGTGCCATGTGTTTAAAGAGTTCTTGAGGAAGAATTTGGAAGTCTATGTTGATTATCTCTGTGCTCATTCCAACATTAGACAGACACATATACCTGAACTCAGGCAAATCTTTGACAAATGTAGAGAATATCAAGTCTGCCTAAACCCAGAAAAGTGTGTTTTCATGGTTAGGCAAGGCAAGATTCTAGGACACAGTGTGTCAAAGAACGGCATATCCACTGACGAAGAGAAAGTGAGACCTATCACAGAACTACCTAGGCCAAAGAATGTCAAGGAAGTTCAAGCTTTCATGGGGCATTGTGGTTATTACCGACATTTTATACACATGTACGCCATCATAGCGAAGCCTCTGTATGGACTTTTGACCAATTTTGAGTGGACTAATGAATGTGAGGAATCTTTCAATGAGCTTAAACGGTGACTATGTTCAACCCCAATCTTGACTACACCAGATTGGAACAAGCCATTCCATGTCCATATGGATGCATCCAATTATGCTATTGGGTGTGTACTTGCACAACCTACGCGCGAAGGTAATATGGATCTTCCAATTGCCTATGCTAGTAGACAATTGAATGCAACTGAACGAAATTATACCACTACTGAGAGAGAAGGATTAGGCATGGTATATGTAGTTAAAAAGTTTAGACACTATTTGCTTGCAAATAAGTTTAAATTTTTTACTGATCATCAAGCTCTCCTTTCCTTAGTAAACAAGCCTTGCAATACAGGTAGATTAGTAAGATGGTTCCTCTTACTAATGGAATATGACTTTGAGGTAGTGGTGAGGAAGGGCAAGAATCACTTGAGAGCAGATCATCTCTCGAGGCTCATATCCGGAGAGGCCCCACAAGGAGTATTAGACGACCTTCCTAATGCTTACTTGTTTAATTTGGAATTTGTACCACAGTGGGCGAAGACCTTAGTGTTGGTACTGACATATGGGCCTAAACATCCAGTAGTAAACACTCAAGATAGGGAGATAGTAAAAGCCCAGAAGTACCATATCATGGCAGGGAGTATGTACAAGCATACGGATCATGGAATATTAGCTTGTTGTGTGGAAGAGGATGAGTATGCGAAGTGATTGCAATTAGCACATGTGGGTGCATTAGAGCAACACTACTCGAGGCAAAGAACTCTACAGACACTGAGAAGACTCGGAGTACATTGGCCAACTATGGAAGCAGATGTCCATAGGATGTGCAAGGAATGCCCAATCTGTAGCACTAGACCACCTGTGGAACATGCCACTCTTTATCAAGTGACTTTAGTGCCAGATTGGAGCGAACCGTTAGTAGCCCCTTCCTAAGAACGAAAACATTCCCTCTGGAGATGACAGTGGCCAGACAAAGGAGCTTAGAATAGGAAGCTTTAGATTATACTCTCATTGGAGATAATCTATACAGACGAGGAAAAGATGGGTATCTTAGAGTGTGTGTCCACAAGAGCGAATATCTCAAGATCTTGGAGACTGCTCAGCAAGGTGTAGCAGGAGGACATTTTGGACCAGCTAAGGTAATCTAGGCAATACTTTTTGTAGGACTTTGGTGGCCCACACTTCACATGGATTCACATACCCATGTGAAGAGGTGTGATGTTTGTCAGCGAGCTCAGTATCCTATACGCAAAGATGAGATGCCATTGAAACCTATGATGGGTGGACGTGCATTCTCTAAATGGGGAATAGACTTTGTTGGTCCTATTAATCCTCCAGCCAAGGGTTCATATGTTGAATACATCATTGTGGCCACAGACTATCTAACCAAGTGGGTAGAAGTAAAAGCCACAACGAAGAACGATGCTCAAACGACAGCAAAGTTCTTATTTGAGAATGTGTTCACCAGATATGGATTACCAATAGAGCTAGTAAGTGAGAGGCACGCACTTCTTGAACGAAGTCATAAAAAACCTTCTCCAGGGTGATACATAAGAAGTCTGCCCCCTATCATCCACAAGCTAATGGGCAGGCTGAGAGCACAAATAAGATTCTATGCAATGTATTGACAAAATTGGTTAATAATAAACGCTCTGATTGGGACAAACAGCTACACCATGCTGTTTGGGCATACATAGTTGCCTATAAAATGGTACTCCAAGCCACACCCTTTCAGATGGTTTTCGGCCAAAATGCAGTGCTACCATTGGACTTTCTGATACCTACATTCAAAGTAGCACAAGAGCATGACTAGACAGGCCATGAGCTCTCCTCTAGAATCCTCGATCTTGAACGATTGGGTGAAACACGATTGAGAGCTTCAACAGGAATTTATGCTGCCAAGAAGAGACAAAAAACATATTTTGATGCACATGTGAAGGATAAGGGCTTGAAAGCGGGAGATCTAGTCCTAGTCTACACCTTGAAGCAACATGCACGGAAGTTAGAGAAGAGAGGCTATGGACCAATGATTATCAATAGGATCTCCACTAGTGGAGCAGTTCAACTAGCCACTCTCGAAGGCGACATCCTACCGAGTTACATCAGTGGATGCAGAGTCAAGTTATATCAAGAACCTCTCATAGAGAAGATGTTAAATCGACTCAACACTGCAAAGAAACGTAAAGAAGAGGAAAAGCGAATTCGAGAAGAAGCACAGGCAGAAGCTTTAGAACGCATCCAACGAATGAAATTGAGGAGACAAGGTAGAGATCAGCCTATGTCTGATACTCAAGAATCTCTAGGGTATCACATGGCCATGTGTGAGGCTTCAGGTGAACGTTCCCATAGGATAGTCGATCGGCGACCTTTTGTGACCCTAGAAGTAATTGAAGGTCAATCCTATAGAGGCATATCTCATAGGGTGGGGAGGCGTGGAAACCCCTTGCATGGGAGAGGTGGAACTTCCCCTCTACATTCAAGAGGTTCTAATGGCAGTCGAAGTGCTAGTATGTGAAGACGAGGATCTTACCGAACCTCTTGTCTTGGGCCAAGACTGGATCTATAATCATGCAGTCAACCTCAACCTAATAAGTGGAGTTCTTCAGGCTTGGGTAGGCCAAAACAGCATCACGATTGAATTAGGAAATCAAGCACTCAGGCCACTAGAAAAGGCACCAAATCCTGGTCCCTCCAGGAACCCATATGAAGATAACGATGCTATTCTTGTCCAAAGTTCTATGGTGCAGAAGACTGTCACTTTTGACAAAAGTGCAGAAGTCGGAGAGGAGTTCCCTTCTTTTCCAAAGAGGATTCGAGGAAAGCAAGCCGGGCAACACACGACGCAGGGGAGGCCGATGTTCAAGAAGCATGAGCACCCACCTGTACAATATAAAGTACCTCGTGGCATGAAGCAAATCTGGATACGAAAGGGTGAGAACTCACATCTCTAGAGACAGGTTCTCACAGATGCACCAAACGAGCTACAGGGTCGAGGATTACAATGAAGGAATATCCTAGGCATCAATATAGACGAACCATTTCTATTTGGGTTCCAAAGCGATCAATGAAGGCTATCCCAAATGCTAGACAGATATGGGTGCCCAAGACCTGCTTATGAGCTCAAATAGCTTCACCTCCATTCACTAGATTGAATCAAGACCCACAAGTACCCTTGGCACAAATCCCAAGGCAAACATCTACACTCCCCACCACTACATCTTCGGTCACACCTAGGAATGTCGAGAAATGGGTACCCAAAAGGTCCCAAATCCAACACAATCCAGTCCACAAACCCTTACATGTCAGCACCACTAAAAGCATATGTGCATGCAACATTTTGCTTTTCCTGGAAGAACTTGAATAGAATTCCTTTATTTCATGCCATCCATTTTCTTGATGCACCAAGAGGGATTAAAGGATTAGTCACATTCACATCAAGCTAATTGTAACTTTTGTGTATTACGGTATGCTTTAGTTGAATCATCAAACCATAAAACCCATACTCATTGGAGCTTGGCACAAGCCTCACCAAATCTTTATTGCCTAGCAAACTTTTCAGCAAAATTTTCACATAAACGATTTTTGCAGACTTTTAGTATTTGTTAGACTTTTCTACCCAAAAGGCGATTGACATATATAATCCACTATTTAAAACCTAGTTGGGTTGTTCGCGTCAGCTCCTTTCAAGTGAATGCAATCCTTGTCTAAATCAAGCAAGCTATCATCACCTTTGACCAAACAAATGGCATTTCTGCCTTGACAAACAAAAAATGTACATACCTACAAGTTGGCAGACAACTCGAAAAAATATATATTTCAGGAAGCTCAACGTTTTCCAGCAACGATTCTAGTCGGGACAATAAAAGACAGCGTTAGTGTTTGGGATGAATCTACTATGAACGAAACAAAATATGAATCATGAACATTTATTACCCAAGACTTCTAATCACAACTTTTTCATGATTTGGTTATCGATGTGATGAATTTTCACCTCCAAAATTCAAATGCCTTGATGGTGATAGTTTCATATATGTATATATGATATTTTTGCGTCTGATTCAAATGTCCTTTTTGGTGATGGTTTGATGTGTCAACTGTATCATCATTCTCACCGGTATCTTATTATAATTTCTATGAAATGTAACTCAATACTACTAGTGATTAATGCAGATAACGTTAATGGCCTATAAACTGGTGTAATAGCACTACATTTTCCTCTTGCCTATCAAACAGAATGGTCCATATCATGCATATAACGTGAAACGTTGAGTATTCCATATTTTGAGAAACCAGAAACTGCTCAAAGATTGATCGTTGATTTATTATGCATCCGTCTCTATGTGGAGAAAGAGTATTCAATGCCAAAAATATATTCATATGATCATTTAAGTTTTTCACCAAGACACTTGTTCAAGTTTAACTTTCCGACTCTAGAATCTCTAACTTTTGCACCAATGATATTGTATATGTTAACTGGCTCATAATTTTATCCATTTCCTGCCATCTCCCAAAATTTGGAAACTTCAAAGCTCCATTTCCTGCCAGTCCATTTCACGTGTTCCCCTAGCTTAATGCAGTATGGTTTAACCACTTCAGACTGAGACATTCTTAAGCAGCTTGCATCTGGAAAATTCAAAATTAAAGAAGAGACGAAAAGGAAAGGAAAAGGGGCAGAGGGCTCAAACAGCAGAAAACATAGCATATAAGAGTTAAAAGGTACCGCTGGCAAAGTGTAATAGTAGATTCGAGCCCGATGCCACATTTGTCATTTGAATAACTCAACAAGATATCAATCGATAGGAAAGAAACGTGTGTATTTATGCTAACTGTGTTCGAGTAATTCGAACTTGAAAAGAACAAAGCATATATGCACATTGCACACAGAAATCAACTTAGGCTGACATGGTGAACCTATGAACCATAATCAAAAGACAATGATGAGTGCTGATGAAAACCAGCCATAGTATGGATCGAGCAGAACCGTTATGTTTTTTCATTTTTTCTTTTAGAGAGAGAGACAGAGATATGAGAGTCTACATCCACTAGGACCTCCCTTTCAAATGTATAATCTACACAAAACATCCAAACACCAGAAACGAACAGGGTACAAGCCTTATCTGGGATATAAACATAATCCATGATCCCTTCTTTTAAATATCCACTAAATGAAACCCCTCTTTTTCTGCTAACTTCACAGTGAAGTCAAGAAGCAGAACTCGGACAGAGGTCTAAGCCTTTATTATATAATCTGCAGAATCACACAATTGTTCTACCATAGGAATATCTGAAGGTGTCGTAGCAATTCCTTAGCACCACAGCTATCAGCATATCACTGCTGGTGTCCTCAGCACCACATTCCAGCCTTCAGAGTGGATCTGGAAGCAGACCCTGCTAATTTACACACCTTTCAAACTAGCAACACAAGGCAGAAGTATTATGCGACCCCTCGGGTAGACATTCTTTTACGTTCGAACTCCAACTGCACAAAACCCAAAAAAGCGAAAGAAGGTTAATTACTGTTTCTACATCTGTGGACATGTATGTACATGCAGAACAAATGAGATAATATCAATGCAATTGATGATCTGGGTGCAATTGACAGCTTTGTGGCCACTACATGATAAATGAATACGGACATAATAACACAGAAAGTTCGAAGGCCAATTTCCTGTAAGCAACCACTAAGGAGAAAAATGGAAGAGAAATGATTTTTTGAAAGCCTGATCTCAAATGATCATGAACTTGACTGTCAAACATATGTGAATGCAGCCCATTTGCATGGTGATGCTGAAGAAGAGTTTTTAAGTTGCAAACTTTGAAGCTTCTATCATGCTCACAAGATCACAAGATTAAGGTACAAATTCTTGGACATGTATATTCTGAGGTTGTTTATCTTTTGATGATATGACACTCACAAAAATACATTAAGGTCTACCAAAATCATGGGTAGAATTAATTTTTAAGAATATTTTGCATGAGCTCAACACACTGGCAATGTCCGAGAGAGAGAGAGAGAGAGAGTGTGTGTGTGTGTGTGTGTGTGTGTGTGTGTGTGTGTGTGTGTGTGTGTGTGTGTGTGTGTGTGTGTGTGTGTGTGTGCGCGCGCGTGTGTGCGTGTGTGTGTGTGTGTGTGTGTGTGTGAGAGAGAGAGAGAGAGAGAGAGAGAGAAGAGAAGAAGATGAAGAACAAGATGAAAAGAAGAAGATAGGAAAAATAAGAAACTCGTATTCACGCATGCATAATTGTGTGCATATATACATACATAGATATGTACATAATATATACATATGTGCAAACATACATTTGATTGGAAGTCTAAATAACACACAGTCATCTCTGTTGGAAACAATGTCAAACTAACACAAAACCCTTATTTCCAACAACCATAATTTTTGGTACTTGGCCAAATTTTAATCACAGGTCAAAAAAATTTATTAGCTCAACAGATAGTACTTGAAGAGAGTTTTCATTTGGTATGTAACATTTTGTCATCAGAGGTCCAGAAATGCAAGAAAACCCTAACCCTAATTTCTGCTCAAAAAGTTTTTTTGCATATTCATGATCCTCAAGACATGAGCTTTTAGGAAAGCTAACCCTCTTACCTACCCGATGGCTAATTCAAGAGATCGTTGCAGATTTAGGCTAAAAAACCTGCTCATTAATTCTTGAAAAGCAAGATTGTTTTTTTTCTTTATCACATGCTTTTTGACAAATTTCCGTAGCTTTTTCATAATTCTATTGCAAGAACCCTCTAGCCTATATAAGGAAGCCTCGGGGTCATAGTTTAGAATCACTCAAGACTTATCCAAGGTCTACTCAAGGAGTAAGTGCTCTACCACTTGGAGAAGGTGTTTCTAAGTTTTGCTGCAGAATTGGAGGAGATTTTGGAAGCCAACCATCAGCTTTTGCTGAGTTTTGCAGGTAGCAAGTCCAACTTCACTTCTTTTGTTACTGTTGTTCCAAGGGCTTTTGCCTTCTACTTCAACACAAGGAGTTTATCTTGCTATTTAGGTTAATTTCTGATTTAGGGTTTCTGAAACCCTAATTTCAGAATTAGAGTTCGCTGTACAAACAGCTCTAAACTGTTTCTATTCACTTTGATTACACATACACACACTCTTCATATCTCTTAGGCACTTTATGCACAATTTCTTGCATCTAGAACTTTGAATTCAGCCTAGATTCAATTTTGTATTGGCATACATTCAATTTTGTATCATTACACATTGTAATTTGACAAAGTGTAGGTAAGCATTCAACTTATTATTACACTGACAAATTGTGTATTCTCTCTCTATTTCTCATTCATCTAATTTTGAGTATTAAGGTGTGTATGCTAAGGTTCATGTGTTGGAAGATACACATACACACACTCTTCATATCTCTTAAGCACTTTATGCACAATTTCTTGCATCTAGAACCTTAAATTCAGCCTAGATTCAATTTTATTAGCATACATTCAGTTTTGTATCATTACACATTGTAATTTAACAAAGTGTAGGTGAGCATTCAGCTTACTATTACACAAATTGTGTATTCTCTCTCAATTTCTCATTCATCTAATTTTGAGTATTAAGGTGTGTATTTTGCTAAGGTTCATGTGGTTGGAAGATCCTATAAACCCGTGAATATTATTATTAGGGCCCACCTCACTTCCAATATTTGGTATCAAAACATAGATGACATACACACTTAACAAGATGAGTGATTATAGACTTGAGAATGAAGATAACCTTGAAGGAATGTCTAACCATCCAATGTGGAGTTTTGTGATGATGAGTTTGTTAGTACCTAAAGACTTGTGGAATATAGTCAGTGGCAAGTACCCAAGACCAAGAAAAACAGGACAAGATGTGGGTTCATCTTCCAAAAGACTTGTTGACCCAATTTCTGTTCCACCGCACTTTTTCATCATCAGGAGTCCGTGATACTACTAAATTACCTCCTACAAAAAAGCAATCCATATGGGATTCAAAGGATGCACAAGCACTTTCATTCATTGCTACAGGAGTCAAGAGACATATTATACCCCAAATCAGGTCATGCAGAACCTCTTGTGAGGCTTGGTTGGAGTTTAAAGAATCTCTATCAAAGTAGAAATCCTACTAGGAAAGCTCATCTAAGGAGTCAATTAACCAACACAAGGATGAAAGTTGGTATGTCAATTCAGTCACATATTTTGAAGCTCAAAGATTTACATGATCAATTACTTAATGTTAAAGTCAATATTTCAGATAAAAAAATAGTAAACACACTTTTAAATTCACTTCCATCTTTGTTTCGTTCTTTTGTTACTTCTTTCTTTCTCTCTTCAAGAGACAAGGAAATTTCATTTGAAGAGTTGCAGTTTCTATTACTTAAAGATGAAGATCAACAAAAGAGTATGGAAGAGAATGATGAAGCCATGTTATCATCATCGAAGGGTAAGAATAAGAAGGAGACAACAAAGAAGGAGAAGAAGAGTCAACAAAGTAAAAAGGAAAGTAAGTCTTCCACTTGTAAGTCTTTCACTTCATCTTCTACCCCATTTGCCTCTAGTGCTTCTTCCACACCAAAAGCGAAGACTATTTCCACCACATCTACTTCAAAGAAAGGAATTCGCCACTACGGCAAGAAACCAGCGTTTTTCATAGCAGAATGCTGAAATAGGATTTATAATGAGAAAAAAAAAACCATCAAAGTAATGATGATGATGATTATTCAAAACCTAAGTCTTCAAAGGAAGAATCTTATGCATATGTTAGTATTGAAGAATTAGCTTTTGATCAAGCAACATTAAATGCAATCTCTGATAATTCTTGAATTTTTTATTCTGGAGCTACTAAGCATATGACAGGTCGCAAGAGTATTTGCTTCACTTTCTAGCTCTTTAGGTAGAAGCATAGTGGAAAACAACGTTTTAGCAACGACAACGGTAATAGGTTAGCAACGAGGGCAACGTTTGGAGCTAGATGTTACGATAAAGTGATTTATTTTTCAAAATTTGTATGATTTTTTCTAATATTTTGGATATTTTGACATATCTAAGATTGGATATGACTAGATATACCGTAATTTGTAGTATAAGAAATACATAACATAGATTATTGAATCTCGACTAGTCACTATATCATTCACCATTTACAATTATGTCAATAGTCAGATCAATCATCATAGAAGAGTACCCTTGGCTTTGAAGGTCAAAAATGAAACTTTTGTCCAAGATGTGAAAGTGCATTACAAGAAGAACATGGGAAATCCAAAATATCCATCTATTGGAAGATGACAAAGCCCAAAAAGAAACTTGTACATAAATGAATCTCTACTCTTCTAAAGCCTTCTATATCTTCCTCATTCTCCACATTTTTTGGATTGCATGTATTGAAGATTTTGGATAAGATTCTAGATAATTTCTTGTCCCTCCTACGAGAAATATATTTTTGGTATTTTTGGGATAGAAAAAAATTAAAGGCGAAG